>CM075853.1:8536321-8678821 GCA_037975125.1 Latrodectus hesperus
CTTATAATAATATAATCGACAGTTTTTTGAAATTTCAACCCTTTTTACATCAGAAAATTTGTATGAATTTTAATTTTATTTTTTATTTGTGATAAAAATCAAACTGATTCTGTCTATCAAGTTCTGTGGGGACTTTAGCAAAAATATACAATTTTCATTACTTTAAATTTTAGTACTTTATTTTTAATATATTGTTCAAGCATTTTTATATATATATATATATATATATATATATATATATATATATATATATATATATATATATATATATATATATATATATATATATATATATATATATATATATATATATATATATATATATATATATATATATATATATATATATATATATATAGACTAATCTACAGTTCATTTTGGTAAATTCTAAGTCGGATATTTTTCCATTTTGTTAAATTTATCGAGTAAAAATTATTCATGTTTTCTTTAAAATATTTCAAATTAAATAAGTATATATTTCTAGAAAATATCCATTTTGTATTTAATACATTTTAATTGTTATTTTTAAAATTTTCTCCCCAATGGCGGGCACGTGAGGGTTGAACCTTATGCCACAACAAGGCCAGAAACTGCTACTCCTTTATCGTTACCCAGCGGGCACCTGTGAACCAAGTCACGGAGGCGAGTAGCGCCATACCACAACTAACCCGTTTATAGGGCGGGCCACATTCATACAACATCACAGAAGAAAGGATAGAGAAACACAGAGGGAACAGAAAAGGAAAGAAATATCCATGCTCGAACTGTGATTCGAACCCAGGACCCACAGCTCAGTAGTCAGGAGAGCTTAGCACTCAGCCATCGGTCAGCATTTTTGGAATTTAACATTTCATAATAGTACATATCTCATGTTATGTAAAAGTTTACATTGATTTATACAGAATGGTTAATTGATTAGTTTAAATTATTGCTATTTTTTTGCAATGTTTCTTCTGTTTTAAAGACTAATAACAAGAAGAATAAACATAACTTCTATTAATTACAACAACAATAATAAATTACGAATTCCATCAGCTATCTAATGACACTGCATAGCTATAAATTGGCTAAAAACGATTAGCAACTGATGCCAAATACAGTTTAAACAATTTTAAGTTATTGAATACAATATTTATACAACGGTTGCATCACTTCAAAATCTTTTAAATCGAACACGTGTATAGTATTGTTTTCTAATTTCTTTTCTTTTTATGTACTCTTTTATGTACTTTTAGTTCTAGGCATGTTTAACTAAATGCATACAGCGCTCCGCACACGCATTAATCAAAAAGTAGGTGTGTTATCTTCCCTCAAATTTCCAGCTGGAGGTTGTTTTTTTTACCACCAGAGACATTATTGAAAGAAGTTTTTCATAATCTGGTTAATAATGGTTCGAAGACTAATGGCACTCAAAGCGTGTAGAAACAGACAAGAAGAAAGTGATGATAACAAGTGTCATGGTGGTAATCGATGATGTTATTTGGTAAATGACTCAAATCAACTGGGTTTCCATGGAAACGATAAACCGGAAGTTTGATGCATCAATATTTTTCTATTACACTTTCATATTTTTTGAAAGAAGAGAAAAAATATTTCATTTCAAATATATTAGGGAAGATGATTTATAAGCATATCCGTCCTAAATAAATGGCTTTATTGCGAGATTTCTGTACGTGAAATATATATTAAACAAATAAAAAGCTAAGGTAAAAGTTTAAAATAGATTTTTGACATTAAAGATGTTTTAAAAGGAACACTTTAATGCTTGTTATTCAAAACTAATAAAAAATGTTGTTGATAATAATATAATAACTAATAAAAAAGTTGCCTTCAATATTTCTCAATTATTGATCAATCGGAAATTATCTTCTGTTTCGTTACACTTGTACCAAGAAGAGATTTGATTCAAAAACAAATAAATTAAATGGTTAACTAATATAAATATGAATTATTCCTAGTTCATTTTCATTATTATAAAATGTTTCTGTAATTCCTAAATTTTACATGAAAATTAATAATAAAGCAACTATTGCAGAAATTATTTTAATGCAGAAAACTTCTCTCTGTCATATAAGTTGCTTTAAGAAACACACAATTATTTAGTTTTAGTTTGAATGCACTATCAGATAAATTAAATTACATTTACCTTCTCGTGTAAATCTTTTCTTAGTTATTTTTGGGACTTTAAATTCAATCTTCAGATCCATCTCATCATTAGTTTTATATTTTATAAGTTACATTTTTAATCACTAAATATAAACTACATAAAATATAAAATTTTATATTAGTAGTAAATAATGTGTCAAAAAACTTTTACTATTTGTTTATCCTTTTTAATTATCAAATGAAAAATTCAAAACTAACTATAAGTAGTTGAACTAAATTTATTCCCCCATTTAATGATATTTAATTCATTTTATGGCTCTTTAATAAGGAATGCTAATTTTTCTTTTGCCATTTGTACAATTAATTTAATTGTTAAGAAAAAAATTTAAATATTACAATTTAAATGATTGCGATTAACAAAAATCTGTTTTGAATTGATTTATTAGTTAATAATTTTTAACAAAACGATTCATTGTGACTAAAGAAAGAAACATTTAAGTATTTTTAAAAGAAACATTCTACCATCTTTGAAACTTTTTAAAATTCTCGTTGTTTTATGTAAATGATTATAATTTCTCATTACTTGTTAACAATAAATCTGTCTTTTTTATCCAAAACAGAAAAAGAAAAAAACAGAATCCTTAACAGAAAAAGACTTTTGTAAGGTTGTTTCTAACATTTGTTGTTGTTGTTGCTTATGACACTTGGACAAGCCAAGTTCGCTATGCCTTTGGCAGTGCGTATTAAGTCAATAGAGAGCGTCTTTCGTTTGGATCAGAGCACCACGAAGGTGAAAGTACGACTTTGCTCGATTAAAGTGTCTCGTAATTTTGAACTACGGTCAGGTGACGAGACTACACCTGAACTAACACCCTCCTCTCCACATCCACACCACACCAGCGGAAGGAACTTTGGACGTCACATATTAACGTGGACACGTCCCCAACCCACTTAGTTCCAGCAACCCAGTGAAGGAGAATACACCATGGTCACCCTCCCAACCACTGCCCGCGGCAAATGATGCTTCACTTTGCTGAGCTTACGGGAAGCGGCGTGAAGCTACTGAGCTTATTATGTGATTTGGTATAACAAAATATTTTTATTAAAGTACGCCAAACAAGAAATTAAGCGGAATTTACTTTATATAACTTCGACGATAGCCTTGTCGACGAGAGAGCATACCCAAAGCTGTAGACCACTTTGCCGTATGAAATACGTTTCCAAGATGCACCACGAGAAGGTAGGTCTGCTTTGCAACCCGCGCCTGGGCTCTGTGCCATCTATGGAAACGAGCAGACAGACCTATTTGTAGAGAACAGGACTTCATCAGCCAAGACACTCAGAGATTTACTACCACACTTTAAACCATAGGTTCCCAAAGTGGTCCAGGTAGACCCCCAGGGGTCCATAGGAGACCACACGGGGTCCACTTGAAAAGTAGATGTGAAAAGTAAACAGGTGTTCACAAGTTGTAAGTGGGGGTCCACGAAACATGTTCTATTTTCATAATAAAGAACAAAAATTTTGACTTGGATTTACCTATCAATGTAGGCAGGTAGCATCCTTCACTAGGTAGGTACGCAAAAATATTCGAGAGTTCAAACACAGAACTGCATAGAACAATAGATAATAATACAAGTGTACACCACATGTCCAGACTTGCAAAGTGCCACCCGTGTGCCGTCTCATTAAAAGTATGGCTATCTTTTATTGTTGATTTACATTTCAGAGTTCATTGTTGAGTTTTTGTAAATTGTTTGTAATAATGTTTATAATTTTGTATAACCACAAGTATTATTTTAATAAATAGGACACAAGAAAATGTGCTACCTTTTTTCTTAACACCCCCAATTTAAAGTGATATTTTTAGGAGTTTTGGGAATACAGTAAGAAATGAAGCAGCAGGGGGTCAAGCGAAAATACTAAAACTTTGAAAGTGGTCCACGAGAAAGAAATGTTTGGGAACCCATGCTATAAAGCTACACCTAAAACAATTTTTTAAAAAATTTCAAGCTTCTAAACTGCAAGAAAGGATGAAAGCCAAGCGGTGGAAAGATGACCTTCTGAATATCTCTGATGGTCCATGCCGTCAAGTTGTGGCACAGTTTCGACTTCTGACGGGTGACGACTGTCTGGCTGAACACTTGCACCACATTGACATCTTAAATTCACCCGACTGTCCACTTAGCAACTTGACAGAACCCATGAATAGGACCCACCCCCAACGCTGTGCTGCACTGCATGGCAGCTCTGAATCATCGCTTTAGTTGCAATCCAGAGATCTTTTGGGGCAATGACTCTGGTCATCTAGTTTACGTTTGTGTACTGTATTCACCTGACCTGTCTTCGTCCCATGTCTTATATCTGTGATTTCTCATGTTTTTATTTGTGTTATTCCTTGTATTTCCTTTTCATTCATTCACTGTCGTGTGCTAGCTAGGCTGGCAATATGGTGTGCACTGCTCCACTTTTCCAACTGAACCATATTTTGGTATGGAATCCGACTTCCTCAGTACACACATGCCATAAAACCCGTTTATAGGGTAGGCAACCATTCACACCTCAATCATACAAGGAAGGGACAAAGACAGGATAGATAGAGAGAGAAAGTACATCCATGCCCGAACCTGAATTTAAACCCAGGACCTCCTGATCCATAGTCAGACACGCTGACCACTAGACAAGTTGGATGGCTGTATTTCCTCTGTCATTGAAAATTAAAAAAAAAAACTTTGTTTATCTTTTATAACTCAAAACATTCTCGTAAGAATATTATACAAAATATTTTTTTAAAAAAAAGAACAATAGACGTTACCAAAATACTTTCATGCATAAAAATGAAATTGTAACTTAAAATATATTTTAAGAAACATTTTATATGTTCCTTAAAACCATTTTAACTCTGAGGCATAAAATTCTAGCTACACTTACGAATTTCAGTTTATGATTTATTCAGAATTTGTGACAAAACTGAATGTTATTGTAAATATTAATATATTTTATGACAATGAAACTCTTCAAAGATTCTAAGTTTTTAAAAGCAGAAAAATACGTAAATGGGAAGTCAAAAACAAAGTAACATTCTTATAAAAAATAATAATCCTTTAATGCGAAATATGAAGAGCCAGTTTTGTGACGACATTTTGATGCATTCAGTTCTTTTATATAAGAAAATAATCTGTTATTAATGAGAGAAATTGAGAATTTCAATTTATTGCAAATGCTAAAATATTTTTATTCAAACATGTTTTAAAAAATAGTGTTTAATCATTGCTTATATAATCTCATATGTATTATAATCCATCCAACCTGTTTAATACATTTTGAAGCATTAAATAATCTTCATCTAATATTTTATTATTTTTGTACCTGTAAAGAAGATCGGAGTTATAGAGGTAGCACTTCCGCTTCTAATCCACAGGTCGGAATTCGGTCCTCTGGCTTTGCGAGGTCAATCAGTCCCTTTCATACCTTCAATGGGTCGATAAAGCTGAGAATCAAGCATGCAAGGGAACTAAACATTGGATGTTTTTGTTTTATGCTGATCACATCTAAATGGGACTTACGCTTCGCAGCCATGGGACATCGGTTAGAAAAACAGACATGGGTCCTTGTAGGCCTAAGTCCCCATTTGGGCTGTCTTGCCGCTGAGTATAGTTTTTTCTGTCATCTTAAACATAGAAATAAAATTCTTTTAAATAGTTTTACTTATTTTTTCTTGAAAATAATGCTAGCATATTTGAAGTTTTTATGTCGATCAATACTAATAAATCTGAAGCAAAATGAAATCAATCTACTCGGTATTTTTAATCCATTTTCAAGAAATAATTTAAATACATAGAATAACTGGTGCATTAAAGTGTTTTGAATATTAATAAATGGATTCTATATAAGGATTCTATGTAAATACAGATTTAATACAGTTATATAAATGTCTGTTTTGCCAATTTTAATTGCTTTCATACCCTTTTGAAGAATATATAATCTGAACAACATAAAAGTAATCAAAATATATATAACTTCAATTGAATGAAAATATAATTTTTATTTTCCATTGTAAAGAGTTTTATTATGAAACAAAACAAAAAGTTCAATTAAAACTTTGGCTTAATTTTTTAAATTATTTTATGAGATTACTTATAATTTGAAAATAAATATTATTTTCTACTAAAAACTCTTAATATCCAGTTATAATTCCAATGAATTTGAAAAATGTATTGGGTTGTTCGGAAAGTAATTTCGTTTTTCTTGAAAATGAAAAATGTGCAGAAAATAAATATCGTATTGCATTGCACATTGTCTATTCTAGTCCACAATAGCTTTTACCATCTTTCTGGTTGTAGCACGATTCCACAGTCATAAAGTGGTTGGTTTTTACTAGCAAAAAGCTTAGCCATGTAGGAAAAACGAAATTACTTTTCGAACAACTCAATAATAACTTTTGATAGAATTATGAATTTTTATGAAAAAAAGCAAATAGAAAAATATTCACTAATTTTGATGACAAAGTCAGAATATCAGACAAACTGATCAAAAACTTTTCTTTCTTTTTCTATGACATATAAATATGGCTTACAATTTACAGAATATTTTACAATTTCATTAACTTCTTATAAATTATAAAAACATAAGAATACCTGAAAAAATTTTAACCTGTGTAAAACATTACCATATTTCTATAAAATATTTGTAAATTACAATAAATTTGACAAATTCTTTTTTAATAAACTGATGCATATTCTTCCACTTGTTTCAAAATTTTTTAAATTAAAATGATTTAATTATGTTAAATATTTTTTTTAAATTTCCGATAGATAATTTAAAAATAATAAATTTAGAATATGTACTTAGCTTATTATTTATTCTTCGTAATTTAGTCTAATAGAAAATGTTAATGTTTATCTAATGATTGGCTTTCACAAACCAATACAAATAATTCGTATAAATTATTTTAAATTCAATATTTTAAATTTTTATTTGTAATTGACGAAATTGAAATATTCGATTTAGGTATTAAGCTTTGCGTTTAATTGGATTATAATTCAAGAAAAAAGAAAACAACTGTTTTTTAGAAAATTTATTTTTGTCAAAAATGCAGTAAATATTAAGTTTAAGAATTATTTCTTTTCTCTGGCATCCCTTGAGAATATTGCAGTATTTTATAAATAAGCATTTGTGTAAAGCAATTAAATGAAAATTGTTTTGTATGAATTCCTGTGAGAAATGTGTTTTGATATTTCTCATTTTAATTTTTTTCTCAAGAACAAAAGGAAACTAAAGAAAAGGGAATTTTTTTAATTCAAATCCTTATTATGTATAAATAGTACAAAACTACTAAAATAATTTATTCCATCAAAAATTAATTTATTTGAACCATTATATTTGTAATTAATTCAGTTTCATTTTACATCATATTATGGTAATTATGTTCATTGTTTATTTTATAACACTGTCTTGTCTAAATACGGGCTTCTTCCTAACCTAACTTGTATTTTCAACAAAGTTTGAAACATAATAAAAATATACAATTTATGATCAATAGAGAATTTCTTGAGTTTCATTGAACTGTGTGACATATAAGTTGTGAAGCAAAGAACAAGTTTCAGAGCATTAAATTAAATAAAATCTTTTTTTTCACTAATTCTTGTATAAAAATTTTTTTACTGAAGCATTAGTTTGTTTTTTACATTTTCCAATCATTATAAATTAAAAGAATTTGCTTATCATTTTATTTATTGTATGCTTTATATTTGACAAATGTTCCTTAATCCTCTGAGACAAAAAATTAAAATTCCAATTACATTTTCATTTTTAACATAATTTTAGCTAAAGAAATAACATTTTGTAAAGCTTTGAAAGCAGAAAAATGATGCTAATTCACATTTTTAAGAAAAAAACTGTTATGATTTTGAATTATATTCAAATCGAAAAATAGAAAAAATAATTAGCTCAAAACCTAAAGCAGCTTGCTTTGGTTTAATTGTAGAATTTGAGATTTAGAGGAATTTTTTTCTAACGGCGGCCACTTAAGGGTTGAACCCTATGCCCCAACAAGGCCAGAAACTGATACTCGTTTATCGTTACCCAGCGGGCACCTGTGAATCAAGTCACGGAGGCGAGTAGCGTTACCCGCGTCATACCACCACAAACCCGTTTATAGGTGGGCCACATTCATACATCATTACGGAAGAAAAGATAGAGAAACACAGGGAGATCAGAGAAAGAAAGTAACATCCATGCCCGGACCGGGATTCGAACCCAGGACCCACAACTCAGGAGTCAGGAGCGCTAACCACTCAGCCTTCGATCGGCTGGAGGAAATAAACACTGGTATAATTCGTAACACATATGCCAAACATTTTATAAAGCCATTCATTTTTAAATGCTATTATATTTTTCTTCTAACTACAATTATATTTTTTACTCATTGAAAAATTCTGTGATTTTTATAAGTAGCCAAATTCAGATATTTTTCCCGTGTTTCAAACACATTATTTAGTTATTCGAAAGCTGGAATAAAATACGCAGAGCACAAGGTAAAATGCATAACAAAAATATGCCTATCCAAAATTTAGAAATTCAGAAAAAATATCAGAAACTGAAGCTAGGCCAAAATGATCCTGTATTTTACTACATTGACATTGAAATTATCTTGGAAAAAGTTTGTTTTGTCACAATATTCAAAAAATTTAATTTCTAAAAATGTATTAATTTATGATTTTGAAAATAAAATATAATGTATACTTACAAAAATATTTTTCAGAATTCTATTAAATAATTATTTCATTGATACATTATTTTATATTAATATGGATCACTCAACAATTTTATAACGAAATAAAAACATATAAAGAAACTAATAAAGAAATCAAAAAAGACAAAAATATGTACAGGGGTAATTGGTTAATGAACAGTTCAGACTGTGAACAAAATTGACAACGAACACTTGCAGAAAGACTTTTGTGTTCAACGAATACATATTCGAATAACGAACTAAAACGAATTCAAACGAACACTTGCAGAAAGACTTTTGTGTTCAACGAATACATATTCGAATAACGAATTAAAACGAATCCAAACAAACACTTGCAGAAAGACTTTTGTGTTCAACGAATACATATTCGAATAATGAACTAAAACGAATTCAAACGAACACTTCTCTGCGTTCCGAGCATAATGTGCAAAGTTCCCAAACCGAACGGTTCAAAAACGTTTTCCTCTGTTTTGATTTATGTTGCTTGCCTTTTAAACATGAAAAATCTACACAGGGAAAAACATTTTCCCAATAGAATACTTATAGCCAAAGTACACCATCACTTTCGGTTTTGATTTCATTCAAAACCAAAACAAGTTTTAAACCCCTACCCCTCTTGTTCATTGACTGTCTTAGACTTGAATAATGAATTCCAGACGGCAACAACAACAATGTTATTAATCATTTACAACGACAATATTTTTAATTACTTCCACAGAGAAAATCATGAAAAAGAGAAAAAAGCAATCGACATCGTATATGTTCTTTAACGCCCTATAAAAAAATTGAAAGAACGAATGAATATGCAAAACTGTAATATGTTTAATTTTTATAAGCTGAATAAGAAATTATACATCTTATTTAATTTCATTTTTTGGTTGTCTCCAGAACGAATTAATCGATTTCACAAAAAATCTACGGTTAATTGATGATGGTTTAATGGACAATTCTATAGCGGAATATATTCGTTAACCGATTACCCACTGTATCTCTAAATATTTTCTTAATTTCATTTAGCTGAACCCCATGATAACGGAAACAACTCCTTTTCAATCGTTATAGATAATAAACAAATGTTTAAGACACAACAGTTTTTAATCTCTCTAATTAATTCATACAAAACACTACGAGTGTTGAGATTTATATTTCTAGTTTAATTATGAAATAACACTTATTCATAACCTAAATTGTTCTTTTTTTAAATATTATTCAGGAAAACTAATCCTTTGTTGCATGCCTTCCAACCAATTTTCAAAATATTTTTTTTCCCTATGATTGATGTACCTTTAAAAACATCCGTTTTAAATGCTTTGGTTGCTACCTTCGGGATTCGAAAAACGTTGACCAAAATTTTTTTATTATGTGCGAGAATATAAGAAATGTCATTCGGCTCCAAATCAGAACTAGAAAGATTGATAACCCCTCAATTCGATTTTTTACGGTTCAAAATTCGTTTTTTTTTTTCAGCTAATGTATGGAAGCATATTGTCGTAATGAATGATGATTAGTCCCTACATCTGTTTATTTAAAAAAAATTCTCTGATGACTTTTGTCTAGCAAATGATTTTGAACCATTCAGAATGTTTCCACGTGGTCCATGATGCCAAAGAAACAGGCAATCATTTCCTTTGATGTATTTCTTCCACAGAGATCCGCGACCTTTTACAGTTGGTTTTTCATTTATTTCTTGATCATATACATAGATTCATGATCTGCCACCTATATGCAGATGTTATGCACATTATTTGATGAACGTTTTTCAACATTATTTTGTACCACTCGACAAAAGTCTTTTGAACGTTTCTCAATTCATGAGGGAATCCCCGTGGACTAATCTTTTTTATGACCCGAGTTTCATGTAATACCTCATATTGTTGCTTATCCCAAATATTTTTTTAAATCTCACGATATGTTGATCTTACTTTACCAGTTCATGCATAACATCGATATATTCTGGCCAAAGAAATGATTTCTAATTGCATTCATTTTGAGCCAACTTCAACCGCGATTGAATTATTCCTATTATTTACATTGCAAAAGGAGGGTACGTTATCACGAAATAAAGAATCGAGTTCATGGAAACATTCCATTTTTGCCTAAAATCTGGCCAAAGAAATACTTTAATTGCATTCATTTTGAGCTACCTCAACTGCGATTAAATTATTCCTATTATTGATATTTCTACAAAAGGAGGGTACGTTATCACGAAATAAAGAATTGAGCTCATAGAAACATTCCATTTTTGCCTAAAATGAATTCTTTAATTTATTTAATACCTCTTATTGCTGTTTATTCCAAAAGTTTTTCCAATCTCACGATACGTCGATCTTACTTTACCAGTTCATACATAACATTGATATATTCTGGCCAAAGAAATGATTTCTAATTGCATTCATTTTGAGCCAACTTCAACCGCGATTGAATTATTCCTATTATTTACATTGCAATAGGAGGGTACGTTATCACGAAATAAAGAATTGAGTTCATAGAAACATTCCATTTTTGCCTAAAATGAATTCTTTAACTTATTTAATACCTCTTATTGTTGTTTATTCCAAAAGTTTTTCCAATCTCACGATACGTCGATCTTACTTTACCAGTTCATACATAACATTGATATATTCTGGCCAAAGAAATGATTTCTAATTGCATTCATTTTGAGCCAACTTCAACCGCGATTGAATTATTCCTATTTTCAACTTCAACCGCGATATTGAATTATTCCTATTATTTACATTGCAAAAGGAGGGTACGTTATCACGAAATAAAGAATTGTTCATAGAAACATTCCATTTTGCCTAAATGAATTTTTAATTTATTATAAACAACACAAAAGCATAATAAAATTGAAAAAAAAGTTTTAGAATTTATCATTAAGAATAACGAATTATTACTAGGTGACATCAGCCATTGCCTAGAAACACTAACTTTTGACAAAGCCCCAAATATAGGCAATACCCTACGTACTTTATTAATAAAAAAACATAGCTTAAAAATATTTTAGTTACCTTTAAACAATATTGATTTCAAGATTTATTAATTCTATTAGAGTCTCCGTCATTGATCGGAGCATGCGCAGGAGAGGGCATGGACCCTTATCAAATGTGCTATCCAACTGACGCAGCAGTACCTTTGAGGACAGGATGGAGTTCAACAAGGAAAACCATTAACTCTGATGTGCAGCGTGAGAAGTTCCGACGCCTACGCGAGTCCATCAATAATAATAGACAGTGGCTTCTCACGGAAGGTGTGGTTCTGTTGCATGATAACGCTCATCAACAGATCTCCAAAGTCACACACATTGAAGTGTCCAAATTCCAGTGGGAGAGGCTTGACCCTCCACCTTACAGTCAAGACATGTCGTCCTGCTACTGTCATGTGTCTGGTCCCCTGAAAAAAACATCTAAAAGTAAAATGGTTTAACTTGGGCGATGAACTCAAGGATTCCCTGGGCCACAGGAGTTCTGGGAACAAGGAATGCTTCAGCTTAGGATCGTTGCTTGGGATTGATCAACGGGATCGTTGTGCAGAGACCGATAGTTGCATACTTTGAATAAAGTCTACTTTCATACCCACAGTGTCGTTTCGTACTTATTCTTTTGAACACCCCTTCTATTATAACATAAAAATGACATTTTATATGTTTTTTTATTTCCCACAAAAGCTTTCATTTAATACTATTTTATATTGCATTTTATGATGAGCATATTGGCTTTAATTTCCTAAGTATTTGTAGCATTCAACACAAATTATATAACAATATACAAGTTATCTTCTTCCACATTATTTGTGATAAATTTTTCTTTCTTATAAACTTTTTTAATATTTTTGAAGTGTACATTTGTTGTTGACCATGCAAAAATATTCGTTCAAAGTATAAAAAATACTTTCTGAGCTTTCATATTTCAATGTTTTTATATGTCCAGCTATGATTTTAATATTAAGAAAAATTATACATATTTTATCAATTAAAATATATATTACATACGAACATTTTTTGATATGCAATTTTAGATGATATGTAATTTGTTATTCATTATATATAAAATTATGTATCTGAATTTGCATGAAAACATAAAATTTAAAATCCGAAAACATAATAATAAGATTGTTTCAAACACTCTCATGCTGAAAGAAAAGAGAACAATCAATTTCACAATTTTAAATATTAAAAAAACTCAATCACAGATATATATAGTTATCGAATAAGCAATATTATATGATTTATGCATAAAATGTTCAGCTACATTTGACAATTTATTTAAATCTCGTCCTCAAAATAAATAAATAAATAAATAATAAAAATAAATAAAACACAGAAATAAATGATATGCCAAGCATTTTTGTGAAAAGAAAGAACATACTGTTACTATTATTGAAGCAATCTGTTCTCGAATGATTTTCCTATACTCCATATTTCTAACAAAAGAGATAAAGACTTCTTTCCAATATCACATTCCTTTATTTTTCAATTGCTTTGCAAATGTAAAATATGATATCTGAAACTCTGTTCTGCAAATAACGTTGCCGCATGATAACGCGAAACTGTCAACTATTCCACATGGATATTTTTGTAAAATGTATAGCTGGATTCCATATTCTTTCCAGGTTTAGGAAACCCAATTTCTTCATCAATTTTCAGCAGTATTTTGCAAAATGGAATCGAAACTAAAATATACAGCCAATCATATTTTATACATATCTGTGCGCTGAGCTGAATACAAATCTCAATTTCTGGTAGTGAAAGTGAATATTTCGTTTTTGTGAATTTCTATATAGCACTATGGATTCCTGTAATATCACTTTTAAGAACCTGAAACTTCAGTTTAATTTTGATAGTTTTGTACATACACATGTAAAATGTATATATGCAAATTATAGTAAATATGTAAATCATGATAAATCGCTTAAATATAAGGATTTCTTAAATTATAAGGAATACTGTAAACGTATTAAATTAAAGCACAGCTAGTTAAAACTTGTTTTATAAAATAAAGAAATAAAGTAAAACTTTACCATCAAACTTTCCATTTTTTTGGTCAGTTAGTTAATAAATTTAAAACTCATGGATTACTGTAAAATTATATACAAAATTATTGGGAATATTTCTAAGGAATCTAATTCCCGAGCAAATAAAATTTTGAAATTTATTAAGATAAACGAGTCGATGTCCCTTTAAATAAAAATAATTAGTATGCTAAAAAACACTTGTTTCAGCATTTGTTAAATAGAAACTGATGAATGATACACTAAATTAAAATTTCGACTGAAAGTTTTATATAGACGACCGATGGGTGAGTGGTTAGCGTTCCTGACTCCTGATTTACGTGTCCCGGATTCTAATCTCGGTTTGGGGGCATGGATGCTACTTTCCTTCTCTGATCTCTCTGTATTTCTCTGTCCTTTCTTCCGTGATGATGCAAGAATGGGGCCCACCCTATAAACGGGTTTGTGGTGGTATAGCGCGGGCAACGTTACTCGCCTCCATGACTTGGTTCACAGTTGCCCGCTGGGTAACGACAAATGAGTAGCAGTCTCTGGCCTTGTTGTGGCAGTGGGTTCGTCACCCAAGTGCCCGGCGTTGGAATATAAATATAAATAAATATATATATATATATATATATATATATATGTGTGTGTGTGTGTGTGTGTGTGTGTGTGTGTGTGTGTGTGTGTGTGTGTGTGTGTGTGTGTGTGTGTGTGTGTGTGTGTGTGTGTGTGTGTGTGTGTGTGTGTGTGTGTGTGTGTGTGTGTGTGTGTGTGTATTCTTCTATTGACTCGACAAGCCTGAGTGAGCCAAGGCCTTGCTTAGAACACTTTTCCACGCCGGCCTTTGCTTGGCGACAGACCTCCAGTTTCTTCACTTTTAAAATGCTAAGATCTCATCCGCATCCCACCATCTGAGTTTGGGCCGACCCCTTGGTCTTTTCCCGATGGGTTTGTAATGCGAGATTTTGTATGTCAGGGTGGAGGGGTCTAGGTGGCAAATGTGTCCTGCAAATTTTATATGATTTATCTTGATGGTCTTTATAGCATGTCATAGTCTATATATATATATATATATATATATATATATATATATATATATATATATATATATATATATATATATATATATATATATGTATAAGTGGGTGGGTGGGTGTTATTATTTTAATTATTACATATTTCTTAGATGAAGATATTTGGAAAACCTCTCTTGTTTCTACCGTTCAATCTTTACACAAATAATTTCGACTTGTCATATAAAATGAAGAAAAAACACGTCTCTGGTTTCCGATATTTTCATATTATTTTATGAGTTTTCAAACATAGATATTCAGCACTTGTTACTTCTATAGAATGTATGTGCGCGATAACAGATAAAATTTGGAATAATAGAACAATTTCCTTAAATTTCAGTAAAACAATTTTAATTCAAGCAACATTGATATTTTAATGCTCAAACAATTCAAATTTGTGGCATATTTGTTGACGAATTTCTTTTATTGCAATATATCCGACATTCTCCTTAAGATTAAGTTCCACATTAAGCTTCAGGTTAAGCGTATGCGTTAAAGTTTATTTTTGGTAATATTAAGATGTGCATGAATAAACGAAATGCAATTATTATATCGCATATGATGAAATTGTTTGTTTTATGACAAAATCAAGTTTTAAAGTTTGATTTGTAGTAGAAAAAAGATGTTTAAATGATTCATTGTATAATCAAATTTTATAAGTATCATGAAATCGAGTTTTAACGCTAACTAAATATACTTTATATTATTATTTTTGTATGAGAACATATTTTTTTCTAAAAAATGGTTACATGTATTGATTTAGAGAACTCAAAAAAAAGTATTTGTTTATTATCGATATGGTTCGTTGGGTATATCGCAATCTACAATTTTTAAAAGCATATTTATAAAATTTGAAATTGCAGTGTAGTGAAATTTATTATTTTTAAAGAAATCAAGTAATCCGAAGAAACGCCACATGAATGAATGAATGAAGAAACACACTCATACAATCATTCACGAGAATATTTTTTATTTTTCTTAATTTAATC
Organism: Latrodectus hesperus; assembly: GCA_037975125.1. Lineage (NCBI taxonomy): Eukaryota > Metazoa > Arthropoda > Arachnida > Araneae > Theridiidae > Latrodectus > Latrodectus hesperus. The sequence continues at coordinate 8,552,233 of CM075853.1, forward strand.
TTATATATTTTTACAAAATTTGCTAAATTCAACAAATAAGTTGTGCTATGCAATTTAATATTTTATTAGAAATTTAGTAAAATATAAGGTATAAGATGAAATTTTCTTTTTTGTTCTTGATTTCCTGTGGGTCATAATCAACCTTACCTCCAAAATTTGTCCTATAGATTTTGACTATTTTAAAAAATATTCTTCTCTGTCGCATAACTATTTATCTGTCATTTTCATCAAATAAAAAATTTGCATTCTTTTTTTGAAAAACATTTTATCACTTCTTTCATTAAAAAACGAACCTTTCATATATTGTGTTCATACTATCATATTCTGCTATATACATCAAAAAATATACCGTCCTGTTGATACTTTATCGTTAACCTAATTTCAATGATACCTTGATACGTTTTTATATATGAGAAGTATGTATTTAATGTTTTTATATTATTTATTATTTACGGCTTTGTTAAGAAAAATTTAAGCGATTTTGTTAACTAAAGCATTATGCTATACTTTCCTTTTACTGCCATTTAACTTGATATTATGAATTCATCGAAATGTAAACTTGTATAAAATTTATGACTGAAAAGAAGTAGGTCTCTAAAAAGAAAAAATGTTCCATAAAGTACACTTTAAAGCAAAACTATTTTGAGCAAAACATTTTCCATCTCATATACTTGGAGCTTTTTCTCATAAATATACATTTACTAGGTTAAATTCACATAAATGTCTTTCAAAGTATTGAAACCATACATGAATATAGCTTAGAATTATATTTATGCTATATTGTTTTCAAGAATGTCGTGAAAATGACTGAAGCGATTTGTTGCATTTTTTTACTGATAAACTGAATATTGAACCGAAACAAAAATTTAAAATTAATGATAAATTGGTTTTTAAATTGGATAGAATTTGGATATTTGTATTAGATATTTTAGTTTTATAAAAAATGCATCATTTTATTATTATATTTTCTTAAATGTATTCATTGCATTTAGTCTGCAAAAATACCTTTTTAGAAAAAATATGAGAAAACATATATATTTAAATTCAAAGTGCCTTATATTTTTAAACAACCATACTTATTATTTTTCCTTGTAAAATATTAAATACATATTCATAGATAAATATCTTTTCTGTATGTAAATGTCTACAAATAAACATTCGTAAGACATTAAAATTTCTATTCTCTTGTATATATCCTATTAATTATAGATTCTTGTTGATTTCTTTAAGTAAAATAATTGAATAAGCAACTAAATTAATTAATTTAATTAATTTTTCAAAAAAAGGGAATTATTATTTTTCAATACAACAATAAAAATAGAGTATCATATACTTTTCCAAAATTTGGTAAACAAAAGTTAAATTTCTTTTAACTCACATATTTGTAATTAATTAAAATAATTTATTATTTAACGAATAAACAAATATCTTAGAAAATATAAAAACTTTAAACATCTGTATAAATTAAGTAGTTATAGCAATGCAATTTTGAATCTTTAGGTTCTGATGTAAGGAAGAATTTATTTAAGAAAAAAGAGGTTTTGAACATTTCAAATTTTATTTAAATTAGTAAAAAAATTTTTTCTACCTAATCAATTACAAAAATATTTTCGTATGAGTAATTTTCATAATTCATTTGTCTAATAAATGAAGATTTTATTTCATTTTTACATAAATTCCATAATTTCAAAATATCCTAGCAAAACTAAAATTTATCATACATAATTCGGGGATCATTGTTATTATAATTTCAAAATTCACAAAATGAAAAGTTACAAAACACAATGAACATGAAAATTTAAAATAACTTTTAAATTTTCACAGTAGAGTAGCAAGTCTGCAATTATAATGATCTTAGTATTAAATAATCAATTTTAAAATTCGATTTTATTTGTCAGATATATATTGTTTTTCAAAGTATAGAATGTTTTGCAGGAGTGCTAACAAAATGAAGAATTTGAAATACATCTTAGTCAAAATATTAAAATTTCAATTGATTTTATTATAGTTAATAATATTTTTATATATAACTGTATTAACCTAACAAAGTTAAGAGTACGAACTACTTAATTAATAATACTTAATTACTAATTCTATTCATTAATTATAAAAAAATAATAATTTAATATTAGTTTTATTCGTAATTAATAAATAATTAAATAAATTTAATTATGCTAATTAATTAATAATACTTAATTATTAATTTATAAAATTACTTTAAAATTCAAAAAATTAATTGAGCAATAATAATTTTGCAAAATTATGGATTTTGCTGCAAATGATTAAAAATACATGATTCCATAATTTATACCAACTAGAAAGTCATTATTAGGTCATATATTTATTTTTAAAATGCTTTAGAGTCTATTAATCATACTATTGATATACAGCAAATAATATTTTCGTATTTCCTTTCACTCTTGTAACTGATCACAGGACACGTTCAAAACTGTACTTTTGATATCATACATAAATAATTCAAAGTTAATTTTTTATAGAATAGAGTTTTGCTAAACATTGTCTTTCACTTTGTTAGCTATTTATTGTGATGCGAATGTCTAGTTATTGAATTTGATTCCAGTAGGTCTTAGAAACTTCCCTCATGAACGCTAAAAAACAAAATAAGTTAGAAGGGTAGAGATATTATATTATTTTGATGTAAATAATTGACATTATAATTGACAAAATAAATAGGTAGTTTCATTTTGCAAATGTTTTTTATTTAGCATACCAGGAAAGAAATAAAATAATGAAAATGACGAGATTCATATAGTATAGTAAAAAGTTTTTAAATGAATTTATTTTGTATTTTATAAAAGAATATTAGAATGCAGTTAGTTTCCCCTTCACGTTTATATAATGAGATAATCATATTTTTCAAACAACGAATATTAAAAAATATATAGGAACTGATTAATATTAAATATAATCCTATATTTGAACTACTTGGTGGTAAAAGTGATTTTCTAAACAAATAGTAGAGGATATTCTTTCTAAACTTTCTTTAAAAGTTTCATCTTAAAAATCCTGATACATCATTAAAATTAACACAAGCTTCTTGCTTCCAAAAATTGAAATGTAAAAAGTTGAACAGTAAATTATTCGGCTTAAAATTAGCTATTGTTCAATCATATTTTAACCAATAAAAAATCAAATTCTAGATGAAGGGGACATCTATGGCATTGAAAGAGATGAAAATGTGATTACAGATAAGAATTGCAAATTGAGAATCAAATAAATTTAAATTTATCTAAATATTTATGGCACAGATGCCGTATAATCCAGGATGCTAAAATTCTGAATTTTTTGGCAATGAAGAAATATTGCTAAGATGACATATTGTGGCGTGTTACGTAAATGCTAGGTTTGCCAAAATATAATTTTTCTGCATTATTTTATAGGTTTCAATATCTATGATGTAATAAAAATCAGATTGACAGATAAGTAAGAAAATTCGCCAAAAAATCGCCAAACTCACAATTTGACATTCTGAATAATACAGCATCTGTACCATCTTTTTGACCTTTATCACTCATCTTACACACAATATTTGTAACATTTGAAGTAATATGGAAATGAATCATTTTTTATTCCAATCAAGTCATTGCTTAATTTTATCTACCTAATGAGTGACAAAATATGCATGAATTCTTTGTAAATAGTGTTCTCAGTATATTTTTCGCAAGTAATTTGTAACTTTTTTTGTCGAAATTCTCAAATAGACTTTAATGAAGTTTTAAAGTTTGCCCAATTTTAATTGCAATTTTTAATAAGATCAAACATTTTTTGAAAGTTAATATCCAACAACTTTAAGCCTTTTTTGAGCTTTATTATTAAACATTCCCAAATAATCTTTGAGCTTTAACAAGAAACTATTTTTAGCGTTCTTGTGTTTTACTAAACTTTTGAGTAATTTTAGATTTTCTTTTACATATACTTAATTTTTCAACTAAACGTTATTTCGTTTCCTTTAACAAAATAATAGCTATTTTCTGTTTAACGTTACAGGTTATTATTTCAAGTGAATATAGTAAAATTTTTAACCTTGTAAAAATAAAATTCTTCATATGCTGAAACTTTGATCCAAGAACTAAATCGAAATAAAATTTTTTTATTTTAAAAGTGAACTAAATATTTTAAAAGGAACTAAATATTATATTAAAACATCAAATACTTTTATGAAAAATACCTAGCAAGATATACTAAAAGTGACTGGCTATTCTGATATTTGCATGTACAATTCATAGTTTTACTTAATCATGATAGAAAAAATAATGAAAAATAGTTAACATAGTTAAAGATTCAGAAGATGTGCATTATATTTCCCATGAACTTAAATATATTTATAAGTACAATAAAATCCTTTTCATCTCTAAAATATATATAAAGTAATATATTTTTTGAATTGTTCCATAAAAAAAACAAATTTAGTATGTGTGAAAATCATACCTTTACTTTATAAAAAGAAAGTTTAACCATATTATCTATCACATTTATGATAATAGATGGGATCAACAAAGAAATTTAAACAACCATATGTAAATATCCGTCTGAGCGATGATTATTATTAAATAAATATTCATCAGACGTGACTTCCCTTTGATATGGTTTTTAATTTTGGTGGTGGAAAAATATTTGTAACTCTGCCTTATGTTACCTCATCCTGTCTTCATTTCATCAACATAATCAGAATAGTTTAATCAAAGATTGAGAAAAAAAGAGAAGAGGAAATGTAAAACACAAAGAGAAAAGAAAAAAATTAAAACTATCTCAAAATTTTTCTTCCAAACTTTTTATCAAGAACATCTGTACATGAAACTTCTTTCATCTTAAGGATGAATAAGGAAGTTAAAATATTGAATTTTATTCACTATCCATATCGGAATAATGCATTATATCCGCAGAGCAAGTTGACAGAAAATAAAATGCATTAGAATTAAAGGATGCTTAAAAATGAATTTCATAACATTATTCGTAAAGTATATAATTTAACTATGCTATCTCTTCCAAACAATCTTTTTAGTTACTTTTCAGAAGTGATAGCTTATTTATTGCAATATATTCCATGAATAAAGGATGTTCTGTTTTTTTTTTTTACTTAAGTTTCCAAAATTATTATTCCCCAAAGTCTTCCGGCACTCTTTTAAATTCTTTGTGTTGCATCTGACATGTTGAAAACCATGATAAAAGTATTTTTAGACTCTTTTGCATAAACTTGGATTTTTAAATACAAACTAACCTAAAATTATTTCGAATAATTTTAAACATTGTATATCATCTAGGAGAGAAACATATAGTATGACAGTTTATATAAAGTTGAAGAGATACAGCAATATTATGTTATAAGACAAACATATTTGATTTTACTTTTTCTCCATAACTATCACAACCAAAAATTATCTTGTTTTAACAAGCAAATAATGTTTAGTATTATCATAAACACATTGAAGGTTTCCTGTGTATAAGTCATTTAGGTTAATTTCTATGATTTTCGATAGCTAATACAAAGTTTTGAGACACTTTTTGCAGCTTCTTTAGATCTAGCTGTCAGCTAAAGACGGATTTACCTTTAGCTGATATAATATTATATTCATTTCCAATGTACAAATATTTTTAGGGCTTATTTAAGAAAATAAATGATCAGATAAAAACACCATTACATACTTTGATCAAATAATTAAACATATCAAATTATTTGATAAAATTACATAAGTCATTTTCATGGACACGATTTCAATCTTTGAGCTAAGAGATTAAATTAATTTGTGCATTATATGTGTATTAAAATTTCGAATGTCATGGCATGCCAAAAACATAACCTTGGCAAAGATCTCTATGCAGTTAATAATAGTAACGTGCATAATAATCCCATGTTAAGATAAAATTTAGTTTTAAATTTAAACATTTGTGATTGTATTTGGAAATGATACATTCATAAGAAACACAGTTGGTTTCTTCATTTGAAGCAATATTATCTAAAGAACCTAAAGCGATTAGTATAAATGCTAGACTAGATAAATTAGCAGATAATGATTCAAATTTAGAGCGAGTAACATATAGTTTCTCTTTAAATTGAGTACACTTATGCGCATTGTATATACAAAAATAACAATCATTAATCTGTGCTTACCATGCGTAGTAGCGGAGTTGCTCTTGACACATTAAGAAAATTTCCTTTACAATCTTAACCACTGTAAAATAACGGAGTGATATTTATTACATTTCTAATTTTTGTATGTGTATCTTTTCAGGGAAATGCTAAGCTTTCTGCACTTCTCTCTGACAAAAAGAGATTGTGGTAAACTCAATATGCAATCTTTTGCTATGGTTTTGAAGCTTTTCATCCGACATTGGCAAATGAGACAAAATTTGCTCATGTTAATTAGGCAAAATTGCGTCACTATCACAATTAAATGTACTGAATAATTTTACATTTTTGAACTGAATGAAAAGCTAGTTAAAAAACACAACTGATGCAAATTGAGCAAGTCATACTTTTATTCAGAGCTTAAGATTCAATAAATCATTTGTTTTCTTTATGAATTCGGACATATATCTTGAATCTATGTCCACAGCAAATAAAATAAAAGTAGAGTTGTATTTAAAAACCGCTTTGCGAGTGTATAGCCATTCTGTAACATCAAGCTTTTGACAAAACAATAAGCCGTATCAAATTCAAAAGACTGAGTAGATAAATAATTCACAAGATAAGCATCCAGAACAAAAATAAATATCGTAAATTATTTCCTTTATTTGAAGAATGTGGAAAAGAATAAGTTATAGTAGCATTTGCTTACGACACTTTATTTTAACATATGTGTGAATCAGACATGATTTTTAGGAGTACATATCAAAGACCATATTTATTTTGTAATGAAGTTTAATATAAACTATCATACACATTAGAGTATCAACAATAAAAATATTACATGATTTTCTACTTCCTGGTGCGAATTGATAGTGATTTGAATTTTGATATTACATTTCTGAACTCTTGTAATGCGCTTTAAAGATAAAAAAGTCTTTGGTGCATTTATCGCTTGTAAACATAAATATATGTTGATATAATCTTGAAGGCAATATTTACTACGTTAATTTATAAATATTGATTTATAATTCAATTAATGGCATGAAATCACATATTATAAGAAATTATGGTATTACTTTTTTTATTTTATAAAATATACATATTCGTAATAAAAGAGAGAAGCTTGGTTTAACTACAATTGAACAGAATTTTACAATTTCAAATAAATTAATCTTCATGAAAAATAAATCTCACTAGAATTAGAGATGTTAAATAATGTCTAAGAAAATACGCGAAAATAGAATATATATATATATTATATAAAATATATAAATAAAAAATTATTATATTAAATATCACAAATTCAGAAAAAGAATTCCAAATTAAAACTATAAAATTAAATCTACTAAATATTTATTCTCTCATTTGCTTATTTGTGGTCTCATATTTATAAGAAGTTCTCATTACTTACATTTGTAAGTTTTAATATTATGTAATTAACGTCGAGTTTATCAATATTTATACCAAAAAGAATTTTAGAGATTTTTCAAAAGACTGAAAAGTAGCAGAAAGAGAGATTTATTCAAAAGGAAAATTAACAAATATATTTTTATTTACAAAAATATTAAAAAAATTGTTTTCCTTTTTCTGCTTAAGTATTCTAAATATTTATAAGGTATAGTATTTGCTATTTAAACTGTTCAATTAAATCTATAAGTAGAAAAAGCTTTAACATGGGAGAACTAAATTTTAAACATTAATCTTGACTTTTGATATATACTGAAGAATAAAGTTTAAATAATCTATAAAAAGGAGTTTGTGCATAGCTTATCATTCACAATCTCTTACGTCACAACATCTCTTCAGAAAATATTATTTTCTTTTCTTGGATAAGAGCAAAAGCTTAATAGAAGAAAATTGATGGTGTAAACTTCCGCCGCAACTTTTGCCATGGAAACGAAGTTGTCGAAAGTTGTTTTCTAAATAACACCATATCGATCTCATCCACACAACACATGTTATTATTACATTCTCTTCCTACTGATTCCTACTTGTTACAAGCATTATTAATCTTCTCGTTTGATATCCGGAACATCTTCTTGTAATATTACATGTGTGACAAGAAAAATAATCCCCTGACCGCAATTTTCGTAACGATAATACGGAGCTCTTCAAGGGAAGAAATCTTAAGAATTCCACGGTCTTAGCTGATATGAATTACTGCTAAGAATGCACAAATAAGAATTTTGTTTCATTTTCTTGGGAATCAAATACACATATTTTTCTCAAATGTTTCAAACATGTTTTCTCTATGAATAAAATAGAAAGATAAATATTTTTACTTTATTCATAGAAAAATGTTTTGGGGAACATTTCAGACTAACTTCAAAGATAATATTAAACAGATTAGTAAGATAGATTGACTGAGAGATACTTCAAAGCAATAATAATATATATAAAATTAATTGTAATAATAAATATTATATATAAAATTGTAATACTCAATAGCTACTGCAATTTTGTATAAAAAATTTAATTTATGCAAAAAATTATAATATAAAAGTAAAATTATAACTAAGATTTTTTTATTTAAACTTAAAATCTTGTATTACGATTTTTTTAATATCAAATAATAAGCAAAACTATTTATTTATTGATGTATAATTCCATAAAATTTTCAGAATATTTACATTTACGTATTTTTTCTTAATGTGTCATTTATTTAGTTTCATGTATTTAACTTTACTGACATATATGATTGCTTATACTTTATTTGCATAAATGTATATTTTTTCTTAATGAGTCAATTTTTTGCTATCATACTTTACTCAGTTTCAATTTTATCAACAATAAGATTCGTAGGAATTAAAAATAATGTAACTTTTATTCATGCTCTAAGTTTTAAGTACATTTATAAATTAAATTTTCTTAAAAAAGAAAATGTAGTTGTAAGAAAATCAACTTCTTCGAAGAAAATTCATCGGTTACTCATCAAGCAATTTTTACATTGTAAACAAGTTCCACAATTTTGCTTGAAAATTTAAATAGTATCTTCCCAAAATTTTCAAAACGTGTACTATGTACTTGAAAATAAACTATTCACATGCAGCTAACTTACCTTTAGAGTCAGTGTTTTCACATAAAAGATTAGTTTTTATGTCGTTATTGGACGCATTGTTTTATCCTTTTCCTTCTTTTAGGTCTGGACTTTTATATATTTTTGATACCTGATGATCAATGATGTAAACATATATATATATATATATATATATATATATATATATATATATATATATATATATATATATATATATATATATAAATATATATATATATATGTATATATATTAAATATATATATATATATATATATATATATATATATATATATATATATATATATATATATATATATATATATATATATATATATATATATATATATATATATGTATATAATATATATATATATACTCAAAATATTAAGATAAATACACACACACACACACACATATATATATATATATATATATATATATATATATATATATATATATATATATATATATGTACATATATTTATATATATGTATATATATGTGTGTGGGTATTTATCTTAATATTTTAAGTAATGAGAAATTGATTAATTACTTACATTGATAAGGCGAGAAGACATGCCGTAATCCTGGTGGTAGAATTTGGAAGTTAGCAGCTTAATTTTGAAAATTAAACTAGATTTGGAGAAAAACATAGAAATTATATAACAGTAGTGATTCAATAATGCTGTTTAGGGCATAGAAATATGAAAGACAGAATAATCACAATATACGTTGACGGTGCTTCTTTGCAAGAATTTACGAATGATTACGTATCTTGGTAAACATTATTAAAGACAAGGATTTAATAACTTATGAGGTAAAAAAGTTATTAGTAAAAATTTTAAATTTTCATGCATTAATAACAACATTTTAATGAATTAGTTAAAGTTAAGTACTTTCAAGGATTATATTTAAAGCAAACATATTTATTCATGAAAATCTGTCGTCAAGTATATTACACGAAATTGTGTTGATAGATAAAGTCCTATATATTAATGCCTGATAATGGAAGTAATTAATTTATAATAATTTTCAAAATTTCTTATCAGTTGTGTTGTTTAAATGATATTCATTATATTCTACTTAAAGTGGAATTCACTATTTATGATAGTAAATTTTATAAAATATCGAATGCAAAAAATGTATTTAAATAAATGTTTTGTGAAATTTTATATTTTACTTAAAACTCATCTTATTAAATGAAACATAGTATTAATTTAATGATTTATAAAGTAGATTATCTTCTTGTGTAATTTTGACTCTATCATCTAATTTGATATTAATACTCATGCTAAGAAATATCTTAATTACTTCTTGAAAAATATAGAATCTAAAAAATGAAAAAATTTTTATAACTGTATTAACTAAGAGCAATTATATTGTATATATATATATATATATATATATATATATATATATATATATATATATATATATATATATATATACATACATATATATATGTCTATAGATGAATTAGATTGAAATTTGCATTGAAACAGCGTAACTTATTCCTACATATCTCATTCATATTTAATATTACAGATGCTTTAAAATACAAAATTATTTTGTAAATCATTTTAATAAATCTGATAACAAGTAAAATACTAAAACAATTTAATGGTGATTTTTTCACAAATTGTTATTATCCAAAAACACTTTTCAATCCAATTAATATTTAACTACGCGAAACAACCAATAATCAGTTTATTTATTACAGTACACACTTTGTAAACACATTTTGAACCCAAACACATCTTGTTTATTTTCCAGATTAATGAACGTGGCGCATGTACAAAATCTATAGGAAATGTTTGTTCAAACTCATTAACTTCCCAATTGTATATTATTAGCTTATAATAAGGCATAATAATGTAGTATGCTGTTCAGAAATAATTATTTCCCACATATGATTTCATTTCTATTTCAATTCAGGGAAAACAGCATCAGAAAGTATAAACCGGATTTTCAATAACAATTATATAAACGAATTTATGTTTTAAAATAATGGAAATATGATATCTGAATATTTTATAATGTATTCTTGATACCACTACATTAACATTGCGTCTTTATGATACTTCAAATATTATTAAAACAATTGCCATAGCATCTGAGAATTCTCTAAATGTTTAATTAATAAGTTTCTAATATATTAAAATATCTTCATGATTTTTCCTTCAAAGTAAACATACTAGCATAAAAACATAAGTTGCTTGTTGACTTAATATATAAATTAACAAATTATTCCTAAGATTTATTTTTCTAAAATTTGTTAAACAAGCATTAAATATCTGCTATTCTTTTTTGAATTCAAAAGGAGTCAGGAATTTATATTTTTTCTTAATATCGTATTCTTTACCTTCCTATATAGTTCTGTGATCTATGATATAAGTTATATATATATATATATATATATATATATATATATATATATATATATATATATATATATATATATATATATATATATATATATATATATATATATATATATATATATATATATATACATTGTAAATTGTAATCTATACAACATTAATTGCTCAAAATATATAACAAATAAGATTAATCTGGATAATAAAATGTAAATGGAAGTAATTATTACTTTTATAAATAATTCCGTAATTTATATTTCAATTGCAAATTTTCTATGGGATATGTTATTTTAACGCAACTAAGCAATAGAATTTTTCTTATATATGTTGCCAAAATATTACAAAACGGTTCCAAAATTATAATTTAACATTAAAATTTCTATAAACAACTAAATTATACAGTTTTTAATAACAACTAAAAAAAGTAAAAGTGATTCAATCAGATGTAACTCTTTGTAAAAAAGTACATGTAATTCTTTGTAAAAATGTACCGTTACAAATAATAAATAAGTTTAAAACAATTCAAAAAGAAATACATGTTTAAAATTAGGAAAATAAATTGCATCTTTAAAAAATTTTTTTATTTATAATATAAACTGAAGCACTTAAATATTAATATAATTTAATAACATTTTAATGCTATTTTAATTGAAAAAATTTAAGAATAAAAAACTTAATTCTAAAATAAAAAATAAAATGTTTCGAAGTATTTATAAAAATTTATTAATTTCAAATAAAATCTTTTCTTTATGAACTCAGTTTTTTTGAAATTCCCAATGTTTTTTTTTTCAGAATTCAACATTTATATAATATTTTCCTACACTTAATTTTCTATTAACTTCAAAAGTGTAGATTTATAGAATTCTATATATTCTTTAAATATATATATATATATATATATATATATATATATATATATATATATATATATATATATATATATATAAATATATATATATATATATATATATATATATATATATATATATATAAATATATATATATATATATATATATATATATATATATATATATATATATATATATATATATATATATATATATATATATATATATATATATATATATATATATATATATATATATATATATATATATAATTAAACTTAATATGAATTCATTTTACTTTAAGCTATACTATAATCACTAAATACTTCTAAAATAAAATAAGTGAAGTTTAAAATTAATTGTATTCCTAAATTAATAGAATAATAGATAATTTTCCCAAATATTTTGTTGTTGACATTAAAATAAGATTCATGCTTATGAAAACAACATGAATATCATTGAATTCTAGAGTTATTTGATATCAAATTGAATGATAAATTAATAAAAGTGAGAATATTTGATATTGGGTAAGCATCTTTATTTCATTATGTACTCTTTCAGAATAATACCATTCACGTCTTATGCTTTTATCATACAAAATTGAAGCACAAAAATGAAAATATATTTCCAAACTCTGTTTCTAATTAAAAGGAGCCTATGTGAAATATTATTGTCAGTTCAGCTTGTAGCGCCATTTTTATTCAGCGCAGGTTTCTTCAAACATTGTATTCCTTATATTATGCTATACTTTTAATTATTTCGAATTAACTTGGAAATAATGTGTATAACAATAAAATAACAGCATTTCAATGAATTTGACAAATATTGCATTTGAATTATTTATAATTTATATCTCCTAAATAAATTAATTTATTAATATAACTCTGCCATTTGTAAAAGTTTTATAATAATATTATAGCTATCTTCTTTTAAAGAAAATTAATTTTTAAAACAAAAATATCCTAATGTATGTTGGTAATTCATTATTTTATAGTAACTTTCACCCATGTTCTAAAATTTATACTATACTCTTTTGGATTACCAAAATTTTAAATAAATAGATAGCAAAGTATTTTATAAAGAACAAAATTAAATTAATACATGCTTTTTATTAGACTGAAATTTTAAAATACAAATTTGTATCTGATAAATAAAGAAATAAAACAAAAACATGTTTTTTGAAGACTAGTCAATTAAATATTTATTTTTTCACATCTTTGTTTAATGAAAAATTGTTGTCTACAAATATTTTATCATAAATATTAGAGTACACAAGTTTAAAAATTTTTTGCCTGAGATTAATAGAATTACAACAATAATAAGATTACTTAACGAGGATAACCATTTTGAATTTTATAAATTAGTTTTCTATAACCATAGTATGATTAGTTTCTTATTAATTATATACTTTCTAATAAATAAGGTGTAAAATAACAAATAAAGAGTATTTTGTTTAATACAAATTGACAGACAGAGGAAACGAAAGCAAATGAAAAAAAAATATTCCAAATTGTAACATAATGTAAACATAGACGAAATGAAACGTTCCCAACAGTAAGATAATACAAACATTGTAATGCTGAAACGGTAAATATTAATAAGTCTTTCTTTTGCATTTAGACAAAATAACATAATCTTTCTCTTGGTCGATTAATAAAAAGAAGAATCTATCTTTGCTACACAGTGTTCTTGACCAACAAAGAAAAAAACAGATGGAGAATCATTACTTGTGAACAATAATTAGTAAATAACAAAGTACTACTTATTATTAAACGGTGTTTTTCACCAATTATTATTCGAATTTAATGCAATGTTTACCACTTTCACACGCACATACATTTGTATAAAATTATGTTTTCATTTACGCTAATAATGATTTCAGTTTCTTAAAAACAACATTTTATTCATTAATGGCAGAAAAATCCAAAAGCTCATGAGGAAAAATCAAATAAATAACAAAAAGATTGGAACAATAATATAATTTTTTTTGTTTCCAATCAACAACTACCAGGATTTTCATCTATTTCAGTTCTACAAAAAGCGAAAGTGACTGTACCTTATATAATGGGATACAAGCGTGAATTATTAGTTAATGTTGTTTATATGACACTTGGACAAGCCAAGCTCGCTATGCCTTTGGCAGTGCGAATTAAGTCAATAGAGAGCGTCTTTCGTTTGGTTCAGAGCACCACGAAGGTGAAAGTACGACTTTGCTCTTTTAAAGGTGCCTCGTCATTTTGAACTATGGTCAGGTGACGAGGCCACACCTGAGCTGGCACTCTCCTCTCCCCATCCACGCCACACCAGCGGAAGGACTTTGGACGTCACATATTAACGTGGACAGGTCCCCAACCCATGGAGCTCCAGCAACCCAGTGAAGGAGAGTACACCGTGGTCACCCTCCCAACCACTGCCCTCGGCAAATGATGCTTCACTTTGCTGAACTTACGGGAAGCGGCGTGAAGCTACTGAGCCACTGGAGTTCTGAATTATTAGTGGGGCGCAAGTGTCCCCGAAATTGAATGGGCTATCGTAATTCAGAAGACGGGATCAAGCAGAAGTCTCCAGACTCGTCTTGCCACCCAATGTAATGTTTCACATGGATGACATTGCAACTACGATAATAACGTGCCCCCCCCGCTGTTAGTGAACACGATTTTCGATTGTGTCCTGATTCATACTCGCTACCTTCCGATAACGAGAACGAATGAATCAGGCCGAGAACGAATGAATAACGAGATCAATAAGGCCATCGCGTGGCTCAGTATAATCATAAATCTGTTCTTTGAATAAACCAAGTAAAAATATTTATGCCGCCCTACTTGTCTAATGGTCAGCGTGTCTGACTGCGGATAAGGAGGTCCTGGGTTTGAATCCCGGTTCGGGCATCTTACTTCCTCTCTCTCTTATCTTCAGTACTTCCTCTCTCTCTATCTATCCTGTCTTTGTCCTTTCCTTGTATGAATGAGGTGTGAATGGTTGCCTACCCTATAAAAGGGTCCCTATGGCATGTGTGTAGAGCAAAGTTGTACTTTCACCTTCATGGTGCTCTGATTAAAACGAAAGACGCTCCAAATCAATTTAAGCCGAGCTGGCAGCCGAATGGTTAGCGCTCTTGCCTTCGGTTCAACAGTTCGTGGGTTCGAATCCCACTTTGGATATGGATGTTTGTAGTGGTTCGGAATCCACTTAAACCGTAGGTCCCGATCTAATAAGCCCTCGTGTGCAAAAAATGACCGTAGAGCGACAAACTAACTAACCAAACCCAATTGACTTAAATTCGCATAGCCAACGGCATAGCGAGCTTGGCTTGTCCAAGTGTCGTTAGAAACAAAAACAACAACAACAAAATTATTTCTAGTTCGTAAACTCTAGAGTAAAATAATATTTATTATGTGCCATAAAACAGGAATTCTGTAAAACTGTACGAAAATTAATTTCAATTAAGATTTCTGGATGTTACTGAATTATTACTGGAAAACACATACAGTTGAATTGGTATTTAAAGCATTTAAATGATTATAATTAAATTTCACGATTAAACGAGTTTGATAATCAATTTTAATTGCAAATTATATATCTGAATGCATAAATAACAGTGAATATTAAAAAATATAACCTGAAACATTAATTATTTGACAGTGGAATTTTGATTTAAAATTTTCTCCTCCATTCATTCACCTTCACCATTTTCCAATTCAAGGGGGAAGGTTAACGTTCCTGACACGCATGCTGTTGGATTCGGGTTCAAATCCCGGTTCGCCATGGATGTTCCTTATTCTTTCTTCTTGATGATGAATGAATGCGGCCCATAGTATATGAACGGATTTGTAATGAAAGTACGTGGTTAATGTTTCTCTTCTCCGTAATTTGGTACACAGATTCCCCCCCCGTTAACGATAAACGAGTAGCAGCTTCCAACCTTGCTGTGGCCTAGATTAAGTCAACCAGTGTCCATCGCTAGAAAAAAATAACCAGCTGTATATTTTCAGTGTAAATAAGCAATTGATAGAGAGAATTTGTATTATTAAAATACAGTTTTTTTTAATTTTAAGATTTTTGATCAAATGGGTTTTTTTATTTGTGGGTGAAATGTTAAAAAAATGTATGTATTGTAATAAGTAAAATCTATATAGTATATTGTAGACATAAATATGTATCTGCTTTTCTTCGATGCGAAGCCATTATCAATACATCTGATAAATTTGGCACTATTCTGTCATTTCCCAAATCATATTTATTTGAGATTGTTACTAGCGTATGTGTAGAAGCATGTTATTTCAAGGGAAAGTTCTTGGTTCTGCATCAGCCTAAGTTTAAAATTATAGTGGTGTTAAAAATTAAATAAAATTATAGTAGTGTTAGTATATTGAATTAAAGTATGTTGTATAGTTGAATTATAGTAGTATCAGTATGTTGAATTACTGCAATTGGTTGACAAGTTTATGCTTTTTCATAGATATCAGCTGAAATATCGTTCAGGAGTTTTCTGAATGCTTTTCTTAATGCTCCAGTGTAACGTGAATTTAGCCCATTTTCCATGAAAACTTTTCTTGGAAAGCAGTAATAAATGCTAAGTGTTAAAAACGAGCTCCAGTGGCTCAGTAGCTTCACGCCGCTTCCCGTAAGCTCAGCAAAGTGAAGCATCATTTCCCGCGGGCAGTGGTTGGGAGGGTGACCACGGTGTACTCTCCTTCACTGAGTTGCTGGAGCTCCGTGGGTTGGGGACATATCCACGTTAATATGTGACGTCCAAAGTCCTTCCGCTGGTGTGGCGTGGATGTGGAGAGGAGGGTGCAGTTCAGGTGTGGCCTCGTCACCTGACCGTGATTCAACCTTACGACACACTTTAAGAGAGCAAATTCGTACTTTCACCTTCGTGGTGCTCTGTTCTAAACGAAAGACGCTCTCTTTCGACTTAATTCGCATTGCCAGTGGCACAGCGAGCTTGGCTTGTCCAAGTGTCATAGGCAACAACAATAACAAATGTTAGAAACAACCTTACAAAAGACTTTTTCTGTTAAGGAGTCCATGGCAGATTGAGCTAAGTCTCAGATAACAAATAAAGACCTTGATCTTCTAATAATTTGACACCTCTTTTTATCGAGGTATTAATTTAATTTAAGAAAAATGTTACATAGGTATAAAAAAACAAAATAAATGTTTAATATTCGATTGCTTACCTTAATTAGAATCAATAGCGTCTTATACCCCGAAAAATAGATAACAACAAATGTGCAGCATGTTTTTGACATCATTGTACTCTGACAAATTTTGTCGGTTTTTTATCATCTATTATTGTGTGTATTTAGCCATTTCGTTTAAAAATACATTTAGGTTAAATTTAACAAACATTACAATAAAACTTGAATTATTCTTACAAGATATAATAATAAGTAATTATTCTTACTACTTATAATTTAAATTATTCTTATTTTGTGATTTTATTTGTTTATCTACAATGGAACGCAAATATGTTAGATATTGCTAACTATGATCTGTGGATCATCAGCGAGGATTGCCTCTGAAATTCTAAGATGCTCTAGGCAGAAGATACGTTTAATTGTAGGCTTCATAACTGGGCACTACAATTTCAAGAAACACCTCTATAAAATGGGACTGTTTCAGCAAGACCCTATCTGCAGGAAATGTCATACGCAAGAGGAAACGGCAGAGCATATCATTTACAAATGCGAGGCTCTTGCCCTCCCTAGATTAACTTCTTTAGGCATCATCCATACTAGAGAGTTACACCTAGACTCCATTAAAGAGTTATCAGACTTTATTAATAAAGTGGGTGACCCGAGCAACTGGAACTAGGAAACATTGGGTTTGGAGTTAATAGTACAAAATACTGATAAAAGCAGAGGTGCCCAATGACATACAAACCCAACTCTAAGAAGAAGAAGAAAAACTATGGAATAATATTTAATAACAGTTAAAAATGAGATTCTGAAATTCAATTCATATTTCAAATAAAGCAATGACAGTGATTCGGGAATATTAAGACTTTATTGATTAATTAAATTGATTAATTTTTGAACTCATTTGATTAATGTGCCTATTTAACAAACATCAATACCATTTTTCTTATATTTCGCGAAAAATTTGCAACATTCTTGGTATAAAAATTACATTATTATCAAATAAGCAACTCTAAGTTTATTGTTATATAATAAATAATTGTAATAAAGAAATATTAATTATATCTTTTAAAAATATTTTAAAATATATACTTAACAGTTCATACTCATGAAAAATTGTTTTATTTTAAGATGTTTTGCTTAATTTTTAAATGCGCATCTCAGTTTTCCAAATTTCTCATATCCTTCAAAGACTTGAATGCAGAATGAAAGTATTTCTGGCATTCATAAATATCGCTTAGAATTTTTCTTAATATGTTATGCTTTTAGGAGAATGAATTTTACAAAAGTAAGCTTGGTATATTTCTCATGAGCGTAAATCTTTTGGACGATGCATTTTATATCTATTTCTCATATTTTTTTCAAAAAGCTAGAGATCAAGCCTCGCTTTTTCATGGACTTATTTCCAAATCTAAGACGATCTTCAAATGCATAAACGTTTTGTCAAATTTTTTTGTAGAGTATTTCCTATTTATTTTTCATTAACAAAAAGTACCTATAAAGATAAAAGCATACTTTATGCCAGGACAATTTTTTTATGTTTTTGTAAAGTTTTTTAACAGAAATAAATTTTTAAAGTGTATATTTTTTATATAAGGTTAAATTTCATTATTGTATCTGATAGAAAGAAAGAATATTTGATAAATTTCAACATTGGTAATGTCGAACTGACGTAATAACAACACTAACGAGTACTAAAGATAGACATTTTCCATATTTATTGAGCATACAATATTTCATTAGCCTACTCTAGTGCAGTATTCCATCTTTAGTCTGCAATAATACATAAAAAAGAGATAATATTAAATAAGGAAATGATAAGGATTCAAACAAAATTTTTACTTTGTTTAGAATTGGAAATTTTAAATTTCAAAAAGTTATTCAATTATTTATAGCTGCATTTGGTTATTAAGCATTCATTATAAAATATGTTTACTTTCTATTATGCTCGCTTATGGATAAATATTCCATTATTGATGAATCTCTATACTGATAGGTTCAGTTTCACAAATAAATGTTTTCCAAATGAATCTTATAAGAATATCATGAGAGTGATAGAAACCCACTTAATTAATTATTTAATTACCACTTATAATTAACGTTCTTTTTCTGAATGTTTCTATATAAACATATAAAAACTTGATATAAAACTTTGTTTCTTTTCTGTGACTTCATCTGACTCGCCGGAACAGCTCGTGGAATTGAAATGCGTTACACAATTTCATAACATTTACTCTCTACAGCTACTTTCTGAGAAGGTGTTTCATACATATAAAGCCAATTATTTTTGATGAGGGTGAAATCCAAAATATTTTCTAATCACCAAATCAAGAAATTATGCATGCAGAAAAACGAAGCGCAAACTTTATTTCCTGCTCTTTATCAATGGCTGGATTTTAACCAAAGAATCTTCTTCTGGAAAGTGAAATAATCTTTTCACTGGACCACAGTTTATCCTTATGCTTTCATTTGATATAGCGATCGGCCAGCTTATTTACCAGAAGCTGTAGTATGGCATTTGGATACCCATCTGGCATTTCTTCAGGGAAGATTTCTTTGTAGATAGAAATCTCTATTCAGTTGTCATTATATGGAAGGTATATTTTAATAAAACTTTTTTAAATATAACTCTTCAAAATGTATCTTTTTCTGCAGCAATGTCTTACACGACAACTTTTGTTTGGACTTTTACTTATTTTAAATGAACCATAACTTTTACAATAAAGATATTCATTGGAATAATTTTAATGAATATAATTCACGGGAGGAATTTCTTTACATAAAGAAAAATTATATTTAAAGATTGTTAAAAAATTCTTAACTTAATAAATGTTTACATATTAGTAATAATTTAAGTCATACTCATTGTTTGAAATGTTAATAATCTGATTATTACTTACAGTATAATCATATGTTGGAAATAGTGCTCAATATTTTATTTAAAAATATGTGAAATCAATCACCCACATACATATTAAGTTTATTAAAACTGAGTTCATTATAATGTGTGACGCATTTTAATACAAATGATATCTAAAACTTAAAATTGAATTATTGAAAGAAATGTATAAGAAAACAAAATCATATCCATTAAAATAATTCTTTACTTAAAATAAAGATATTATAAATTTGTATTTAGTATACCAGAATTCAAACTAAATATTTAAGTAATAATTACTACTTATTATAATAAAAAATAAAATTTGATTGAAATCAGAAGATATGATATTTTGATGATATTAACATTTTGAATCACGTCACATGATTTATAAATGTAATATTAAAAGATTTGTTTCTTCTAAAGAATATAAATTGCTTAAATCATTTGGAGACACTCAAATTAAATAAAATCTGTGATAAAATTCTTATTACCAAAGGAAGTATTTCCGATAATGGAATATTATTACACACAAACCTTAATTTTCTTAATTTTTCCTTCTGGTTCTTTAAATTACTTACATAAGTGTTGCACTAAAAGCTTTGAACTAAACTGAAGAACCTAGAAAATATTCTACTCCACTGCACATGGCACTCGGAACCGTGTAAGTAATTTCTTAATTTAAGTCTAGACTTTAATTAGTAGTAAAACTTGAAAATGTTTTCTGAACTATATATTTGTACATTTCAAAATTAATTTAAATTCGAGTTATCGGTAAAACTATTAATTCTAACTTAATCAAAACTTAAATATATTTCGCTAGTATTTTGAAAATTTTAAATAAGTTCCTTAAAATATCGGTTATTTTAATTTCATAAATATAAATTTTGTTAACATTAATTTCACTGGATTTTCGAGAAAATATAGCATTTTAAGAGAATAATTGTATAAAATTTCACACAATGATTAATATAGTACTCATAACTACTCCCTATTTTATAAATTAAAATAAAACAAAAATTTTGGATGAAAACTAGTTTAGTAAATGTTATTTCTTACAGATTATTTACAATCTATTGTTAATTTGATTGTTTCAACGATTTCCTTCTATAAAGGTAACATTCATTTCTAATATTTACTATAGTCCATGCTCCTCTTTGCCCTAAATGTCGGCAAAAACATGCCTCACTTCTTGGACTCCCTTAAACTGTATTGGCAGAAAATCCATAACTGTGATGCCTCACATCTTGGACTCTCTTAACTGTACTGACAGAAAATCCATAACTGTGATGCCTCACATCTTGGATTCCCATAAACTGTACTGGCAGAAAATCTATAACTGTGATGCCTCACATCTTGGACACTCTTAAACTGTACATAACTGTGATACCTCACATCTTGGACTCCCTTAAACTGCACTGGCAGAAAATCCATAACAGTGATGCCTCACATATTGGACTCCCTTAAACTGTACTGGCAGAAAATCTATAACTGTGATGCCTCACATCTTGGACACTCTTAAACTGTACATAACTGTGATGCCTCACATCCTGGACTCCCTTAAACTGTACTGGCAGAAATACCATAACTGTGATGCCTCCCATCTTGGACTCCCTTAAACTGTACTGGCAGAAAATCCATAACTGTGATGCCTCACATCTTGGACTCCCTTACACTGTACTAGCAGAAATACCATAACTGTGATGCCTCACATCTTGGACTCCCTTAAACTGTACTGGCAGAAAATCTATAACTGTGATGCCTCACATCTTGGACACTTTTAAACTGTACATAACTGTGATGTCTCACATCCTGGACTCCCTTACACTGTACTGGCAGAAATACCATAACTGTGATGCCTCGCATCTTGGACTCCCTTAAACTGTACTGGCAGAAAATCCATAATTGTTATGCCTCACATCCTGGACTCCCTTACACTGTACTGGCAGAAAATCCATAATTGTTATGCCTCACATCTTGGACTCCCTTAAACTGTACTGGCAGAAAATCCATAATTGTTATGCCTCATATCCTGGACTCCCTTACACTGTACTGGCAGAAAATCCATTACTGTGCACTTCTTGTATCAGACTTCATTAATGTCAACTGTTTCATTGATATGGTCTGACTCCTTCAGAACATCTGGGAGATTAGAAACAACAATTATTGTGTGCTACAAATCAATGAATTTAACTTTAAAATCTCTGGACACTTTTTTAAAAATATAATTTTTGAAACCAAATATTTAAAATATCTATTTATATTAAACACAATCCAAAACTAAAATTAGTTATAAATTTCAATATTCATATTCAAAAGTAATTATATTCCATGCATATATATCAATTTAGGTTAGTATAAAACAACAATTGGTACTGTGAAGAATACAGCTTAACCGTGAACGACAAGAGATCCTAAATTTCATCTTATAAATTGCTTTCCTGAAACTTCTGTATTACTGTGTCGCAAGGAAAGGATTCTCGAATATTCCTACCCACCCCATCGAACATACGTACAGAAACGGAACATCCATCTGACATTGTTTAACATTGGTTGGGATATAACGCAAGAGCTTATGCTCGAAAGGGTGCTGTATACCATTATGACAAAGATTTAAGATGCATTTAAAGGCGTTGGAAATTGTGGCTCTAAGCAGACACGTCTGCTAGATTACTTCTAATGTCAACACCAAAGCAATTTTAATAGAAGTGTTCAATGTTCATAAACTCTGTCCATTCGATTTCCTTTAGCTAAATATGACTTGAATATTTAATTTACTTTTTGTGTGAGCTATAACTTCAACAATAAGAAACACAAATATATTTACATTTCTATTATCTAATATAAAAAAATTTTTGCTTTATGATTTTCGTATGAAAAATTCCTGTATATGGACCGTCAAGTTTATGCTTTTTGAGAAGAGATGCTCTTTATTAGATTTTGATCACTAATGATAATAGAAAAATTGATTTTGACTTCCACTTTGTACATTTTTTGCTTTACAATATACTTGTCTGCCTATTGAAAACTATTTTATTTGTTTTAGTTGCATAAAATTATTATAACGCATTGCATATGTATTTTATACATATATGTATTGCATGAATCCCGGTGGCTTAGTGGCAGAGTTTCACGCTCCCATGACACAGGTCCGAGGTTCGATCCTCGGGTTGGGCAAGATTGACTCAGCCTTTCATCCCTTCAGTGGGTCCATTAACTGAGTACCAAGCATGCTTGGGAACTAAACACTGGGGATCTTACGTTAGGCTGACCACCTAACTGGGACATATGCTTCGCACCCCAGTGCTCTCGGTCATGAAAACAGTTATGGGCACTATAGGCCTTGACCCACATGGGCTGTCATGCAATGTAGTTTAGTTTAGATTTATAAATTGCATATATATGAATGCTATATTTTTGCCAAATTGATTAACTCTCTAAAAAATTGAAAGAAATGTTAAAATAAAATGTTCCCACTCTTTCAGTTAATTATTTTTAAATAATTAAACTAAACTTTTCCCTTTTCATAAATATTTATAAAATATATGCATCTATTTCAATGTATTAATTAAAAAAAGTTTTTTTGAGTATATATAGTTGCATCTTATATACAGCTTTAGTATCAAAATTTATTAACATTCAGAAAGTGGAGTTAATTGATTTGGCATGCAAAGCATTCTTACTGCATCCTTCTCAAGCACCATATCTATTTTTTAACCGTCGAACTGTGGTGCGAAGCATATGTCCCGGTTTGGTGGTAAGCCAAACACGAAAACAATAGTGTTTGTTCAAAAGCATGTTTTTGGTACTGAGTTTTGTTGACACACTGAAGGGTTGAAAGGCTGAGTTGACCTTGCCGAAGGAGCTTGTGCCTTGGGAGAGCGAAACGCTACCATTACGCCACCCCGGTCTTCATAAATATAAATGTTACCTGCAAATTTTGAGATCCAGCATTCTATAGAATGCCTAGGCATTGTGTATAATGCCTTAAACTAACCGACAATGTATGAAACGATTTATATATATATATATATATATATATATATATATATATATATATATATCTTTTTTAAAGTGACAATGTTTGGAGAGTCTTGTAGCTCGATCTAATAAACGAAAAGACACCAAACTTGGTATTTAGACTAATCAAGACATGGGACAAAATTCCGTAAAAAAAAGTTTTAGTTCAAAAGTCAACGCTAAGGCATTTTTGTGGCGCTGCTGTAGTATACAATAAAGGGAATTAGTACAAAACACAGGTATCAAAGCAAAATGCAAATGTTGTTCAATGACAGTGCCGGTAATAGGAGCTATAAAAGCAAGTAGTAGACAGCTCTGACAAATAATCTCAGCTGAAGTAAATGAGCTCCAGTGGCCATGCCTCTCACGTTACCGGAACTTGCATTTATGTTGGTGGAATATCAAATTTGTCTATTCTAAAGGACAACATAACAAATGCAGTGCGGAATATTCCTCTGCTTCTAATACGACTTTAGTACTTACTTTATATAAACAAGTATCTTCATTTGTCTTACACTGAGATAATATAACTTCTATTATTTAATGCTATGCTGCTTCTAATGCGACTTTAGTACTTACTTTATATGAACAAGTCTCTTCATTTGTCTTACACTGAGATAATATAACTTCTATTATTTAATGCTATGCTGCTTCTAATACGACTTTAGTACTTACTTTATATAAACAAGTCTCTTCATTTGTCTTACACTGAGATAATATAACTTCTATTATTTAATGCTATGCTGCTTCTAATACGACTTTAGTACTTACTTTATATGAACAAGTCTCTTCATTTGTCTTACACTCAAATGTTGAAGTACAAGAACTGCACGTTTTAAAGGGCAATTTGAATAGCACATTCAAACATAAAACTACACATTCGAAAAGAAAGTAAATAAATCTTTCTGTATGTACATTTAGATTTACTTGTTTAAATTCATTTTCGGCAAAGAAAGTTGGTGATATGCAATATATACTAATAAACAAATTTAAGTTTCCATAAAATGTTATAAAAATCTTAGCTCATTAGCACAAAACTGTGTCATCAGTAATTATTAAAAAAAATGTCTTCATGGAAAAATACAAAACGCTGAGGAAAAATTTTAACTATGTTCTATAGAACATCTTATCGAAGCAAATCTTCACTGAAATTCAAATATTTCAACTGAGTGCATTTATAGTTTTACTCAAGTACAGTGAAGGTATCAAGGAAGCAATACACGTATTAAATAATCTTATATTTTGTGTGGTCTACAGAAGACTGATAATGTTTTATTATGCGAATTTGAAAGACACTCATCCCTCCTTGCGAAAACTCAGCCAAAATTATTTAATGTATTTCTTAAAAAAATTTAGACAGAGAAAAAAAGCAGGAAGTATAATGTATTAGCCTGGTGAATTTTTACACCTTTTTATCAGAAAAAGACATATAATTATATGAAAAAAACTTTCCAATAACTATTTTTCACAAACCCACCAAACCTTAACAATATATTCCAAGTAAAAGTGAAGATATTTATATGAAACTTTGGTTACATTGAGCTATTATTTATGAAAATAAGAAAATAGTTTGTATAGATATATGAACAACTTTTTCAAAGGAATCTTTAAAGCGAATGCTTAAAAGGGAATTTTAAAGTAAAATTTTTCAAAATATACATTTTGCAGTATATTTTTAACCATATTTTCTTATCATTAGTCTTTTTCTTAGATTTTACTTCATTTCAAAGAACATTGTCTGAAAAACTATACGCGTGCAAATTAAATTAAGATGATTTTTCAATAGAGTGTTAGTCGTTTAGTTAAAATTTTACTGAAATTTATAGAAGATAACCCAGCTGTATGTAACTAGTTTCAGCTAATATTATATTTTGCATTGTCTATCAAAAGAGAATATAAATTAAAATTATTTTGTAAGAAAAACTTGGTTTGAATGTATAGGTGGATACCGTAAGCACACTCATCAGGACTACATTTAAACTTCATAAAAATTGATATTTAGGAAAATATTTTAAGTATAAAAATAATAGGCAAAATATTTACGGCTTCCACAACCATGATAAATATTTTAGAAAAACTATTTATTCTTATAAAGGAAATTAGAGATTGCATGAAACTTTTAATAATTTTAGGATAACTTTTTGGATGATTCTAATCTCAGTAACCAAAAACATCACCTATTAACCAATGCAAACTAAATAGATTATTCTCAATTCAAATTTTCCATCCTATATGTGAATATTTAAAAAACAAATGCGGATTTTTTTTAATGTCTTTAATGTTTTTAAGAGAAGTCAAGTATTTTTTTTGAAAATCTTTCCCAACTTTTGAATCAACTTGAGACTTTTGGTGAATAGAGAATCAAAATCCCAACACCTTCTGTTGAAACACCCTCGACGGATTGTTTTGAAGCCTGTGCTGTTCAGTGAACAAAAGCAGCGTCACTGATTCCAAGAGCTGAATAGCAAGAGATTGAATCGGAAACAGAGCGTGAAAGAGCCGCTTCAGAGGATTGAACACGAGTCAATCAATAGTAGGAGAGATTTTTCTCTTCAGGTCCGTCCTCCACCTACGCTTCCATCCCCTCTACTTTCACAGGTGATTGCTGACCATTTCGGGTCTTAAATCACGTGACGAGATCGATATCACAGTAAACCAGGTGAAGAACAGGACTTCAACTTCCAAAACTCACTGGAGTTTGTTATCAGTCGTCTGTTTCAATTGATTTTCCATTAAAAGTCTCTCTTTTATCCCCTAACTCTAAATAAAGACCATTTTCACTCTACAATATAAAGTTGAAATTTTTGGTTTAATTAGAGGAATTAAAAATACTAAATCTGCTATTCAAATCAAAATAAAAAAATAAAACTGTATTCATAAATATGTCAACAAGAATTATTTGTCCCTCTATATATAATATAAAAAAATAACCACAATCTAAGAAAATGTTATATCCGAAGAGAGTAAACGAAAACACACACATATACATATATATAAGACCTTAAGTCAACTGTCAGAAAACACAGCGTAAATAAATATTTTTTTCTTAATTATGTATCAAATATATTGAATAATATTAAAGTATTAAGAAAACAGATAATTAGTTCAGATAATATAATAGCGTAGCTTTTTTTTTCTAAAGCTTTAAAATTAGATCTCAAGCCGCCCATCTTGTCTAGTGGTCAAAATGCCTGACTGCGGATAAGGAGGTCCTGGGTTTGAATCCCAATTCAGGCATGGGTGTACTTTTTCTCGCTCTATCTATTCTGTCTTTGTCCCTTCCTTGTATGAATGGGGTGTGAATGTTTTCCTACCCTATAAACGGGTCCTATAAACGGGTGTGTACTGAAGAAATCGGACTCCACACTAAATATGGTTCAATTGGAAAAGTGGAGCAGCGCACCCCATATTGCCAGCCTAGCTGGCACAGACAACAACAACATTAGATCTCAAGATTCTAATGAATTTATAAAACATTTAAATTGAATTCTATAATGATTTTAAATTTTGAAAATTTAAAATATGAAGTGTATCAAATATAACAGTATTTTTTATAGTTGCTTGGTACAAATGGAATATTTGATCAAATTAATTTTTTTTAAGTAAAAAATCTGTATAAAACAAAGAATTATATTTTTATTGTATAATGTAATTTCAAAGAACATATCACACTTTTAAGATTCAATTTTACGATCGATGGCGAAGAGTTAGCGTCCCTAACTCCGAAGCAGTAGGTTCGGTCAGATATGTTCCGTTCTATCTCTGTTTGTCATTCTTTATCTCTTCATTTTCAGGGTGAAGATGGCACACCCATTTGTTGTCCCACTGTACAATATGCGAT
Organism: Latrodectus hesperus; assembly: GCA_037975125.1. Lineage (NCBI taxonomy): Eukaryota > Metazoa > Arthropoda > Arachnida > Araneae > Theridiidae > Latrodectus > Latrodectus hesperus. Next base: position 8,580,469 of record CM075853.1, read on the forward strand.
CAGATTCGTCCCTTATAAATCTCAAAAGGTACATCATAAGGGCAGCCAGGGAGTTACAAAATAAAAGAAAAATATCCAATTTTACATCACATTTGAGTTTCGAATTGTAATATGCAAAATATTAAAAGAAAATATTCACTTTCAAACAATTCATTTTTCAATAAACACAAACAATCAATCTGATAAAACTATATTTCGGATATTTTTAAAATTGTCTAAATATAATATCAGTTAAAAACAGTTTTGTCAAATGGCTAAAAAAAAAATCTTCAGGTAGGAAACTATAGGGTTGTAAAGAAAGATCCCGGTTAATAGTTCATTGGCTCTAAGACATCAAAATAATAACATAAAAGAGGTGTTTACAGAATTACAACTTTTGTAGTTCATTTTATATGTAGAAATTCAAACAACATATAAAACCAGTATAGAAATGTAGATAAACAAATAATATATCTTATTCAAGAATTTAATATCATGAAAACAACACGTGAATTTTATAGACAGACAGACAACGAGAAGAGAGGCCCTGGTCTATACCTATAGGCTATCAGGTTTAGCCCCTTCTTCATATCTAGAGAAATGGACACAAAGTACAACGTGCCGGGCGCCGACTTGGAAACTCAATCGGCTGTTAATCAATTGAATATTTGATTACAAAGCTGGAACTTTAAGACCCACGGTAGTCTACAAAGTAGTCCACCGTATCACAGTTTTGGTACAAACCTGAAGTTGGCACTTATTATAGATAGAGAGAAAATATTAGACAAAAAATTTTAAAAGTTAAGTAAGTAACATTGAGTAAAAATGGATAAAATTGAGATGTTGATTGGGAAATATTCTTTTTGTAAGCGATCAAAGAGTTTTTAAGTTCATGATTTGATCTTCAATTATTTAAGAGTTCAGAGAGTTCTATATTAGTTTTTGGAAGCGTTTATTGGATTCGCATGTTTTCAGAGTCTGTATCAGAGTCATATTCTTCTGGCTGTGATGAGTGGCTTCCTTGATTTATGGGAGCTTTGCACAGGTGAGTACCCTTTTCATGGAGGAACCTCATCAACTGTGTTATTTTTTTACTCTGAATGAGTCTTTGACGGTGAACCTAATAAAGTGTACTTCTATCTGCTACATAGATTTTAAAAGATCGAATTCTTGTCAGCTGGGATGATGTTAAGCAATGTACGAGAGTACCATTCTGTCCACAGATGCAAAGCGTGGAACTTGCCTTGCCAATTCTTTTGAAGTAGTTAGGGCATAGGCCATGATTGGTCAGGAGACAGTTTAGGTGGGGTTAGAGAAGAAAATATCAGTTGTAACTTTGGGTAGGATTTCCCTGGTGTGGTGACCTGTTGTGGAATTGTCCCATGTTGTTTGCCATTTTCGTAGAAGATTGTACTGGCTCTGGACCATTTGATGTTTGTTACTTGGATGTCCTGCTGTAGTGCGGCCTGCTTAGCTGTCTGGTCAGCTGTTTCATTGCCAGTTACTCCTCTAGGATTTTGTAGACAGCAAGATTTTAACGAATATGTTTGCCGCATAAAATATAAAATGCTCACATAAAACAAAATAGCTTTTCCATAGTAAACATTGTCACATTTATAGTTTGTTGTGAGAAAATATAGATTTTGATTCAAAATATTAATTTTATCAATCAATTTATAAAAATTGGAAAAGTGAGTGATGAAAAATAATTTGTGAATATTTCATTATTCCAATTGTATAATATTTATCTAATGTTTATTTGATTAATAATTAATTCATTTGTTGTTAGGAACTAAAATTCATTCACAAAATTGTCAACCCCTTAACGGCAGAGGAAAACTTAGGAGATTCGCTTCCCTGTACAACTGGTTTTCACACAGTTATGCGATGTATCGCAGAAAAAGAAGCTGTATTCTTTCCATACAGATCAGTGCCGAGCTGGCAGCCGAATGGTTAGCACTCTTGCCTTCGGTTCAACAGTTCGCGGGTTCGAATCCCAACTTGGGCATGAATGTTTGTAGTGGTTCGGAATCCACTTTAAACCGCAGGTCCCGGTCTAATTAGCCCTCGTGTGCAAAAAAATGACCGCGCGTTGAGCGACAAACAAATAAACCATTCAGATCGGTTACATTTGCAAAATAAAGAAAAGAAAAGAAATAAACTATAAAATTTAAAAATACAATAAGAGTATAAGAAAAAACAGAATCTTCAGCTGGTATAATGACGTATTCCGACGTTTCTAATCCTGAAATTGATGGAAAATAATGATTTAACTAACTGTCCTCCCTATCAAACAAATTGGACAAGAAATGAAAAACTTTTACAACATACTGCAATGAAAATTTAAGTGAAAAAATAAAAAGTTACGAGCTACTCGAAAAGAAACAGAAATAATTGCAACATCTGGAATAAGCAACGGCTTTCCCTGTTCCAAGAAATAATCCCCTCTCTAAATCGCTCTTTCTTCTTTGAAATAGGAAATTTCATTGTAAACAATGTCAAGGACATTCTTTTGCATTCCAAAGCCATGGATCTAGCTTTACAGACAGCAATGCAATGCAGAGAAACGTATATACACTCCCGGGTCAGTTATAGGGTTAATAGTTAAAAATAATTTCATGGTCAAGTTTTTTTGTTACTGTTTTTATTCATTTTAATTTTTTCTTTTTCTCTTACAGTTGAGAACTTGAAAACTGAGGCATTCTCATTCTTCCAAAATGCCAAAGAAGGAAGATTCCGAAAGTGAGTCATTACTTGTTAACAAGGACGGGGGCGTTGGGGGCTCTTATACTGAAGAAGGGGGAACAATTACCAGCGATGCTCCCGGTACAGATCTCAGAGAAATGGACTACGTCGACACAGACGTCTCCGTCCTCTCACAGTTTCATGAAGATGCTCTGGCACAAGTGAGTTCTTAGTCAATCTTTTCAATAACCAAAATATATTTTACATTATTGAAGATGACAACAACAAAATGTTGTTTAGCTATCACTCTCAAATGTTATAAGTTGTTGTCCTGTTCCTCATGATCAGTCCAATAAGGAAACATATGTACAGGGTGAAGCAAGCTGACTCCCTTATTTACAACTGCAATAACAAAAAAGTAGTAAGGATAATGAGGTTGGCGTGGTCTCGTTTCAGAGAGGAGGTCATGAAGATACGTGACATTGTGCTTTAGTCACCATCATGTGTTGGAGTAATGAACATCGTGTCTTTGTGATACGTTTAATCGTAGACTTCATAACTGAGCACTACTATTTCAGAAAACACCTCCATAAAATGGGACTGTTTCAGCAAGACTCTATCTGCAGGAAATGTCATACGCAAGAGGAAACGTCCAAGCATATCCTTTACGAATGCGAGGCTCTTGCCCTCCCTATATTAACTTCTTTAGGCATCATCCATACTAGAGAGTTACACCTAGACTCCATGAAAGGGTTATCGGACTTTATTAATAAAGTGGGTGACCCGAGCAACTGGAACTAGGAAACATTGGGTTTGGAGTTAACAGTACAAAATGCTGATAAAAGCAGAGGTGCCCAATGACATACAAACCCAACTCTAAGAAGAGAAGAAGAAGAAGATCGTGCTTTGTAGTAGAGGCCTATTTTTCTGGATGCCTCTTTTTAATGAGAAAGTGGAGTGCCCAGCGCGTTCCCGATCGGGTACTATGTAATTTATTTTTAATGGAGGTATTTAAATTCATGTTCCTACATTAACCGCCCACAAATATTGGAAGATCTGAAAAGAAACATTCAAAGAGAAACAGCGAACACACTTGCCAATGTGCTGGAGAGAGTGATGAGAACAGCAGAATTCGATTCACCTTGCGCCAATGGTTGGCATCACTAACCCAATATGATATTCAAAACTATTTAAACTAAAAATTTAAATATGTTACTTTTGTATGCAAAAATAAATGAAAACATATATTTTATACTTTTTGTGTCATTGCAATACGGAACAAGGAAATTTTATTGGCGCACCCTGTGCTTAACAGAGTCAAGTATTTTTGTTGTTATGAAACTAATTGTGTTAACTTTTCACTATATCGATTCAAAGGGTATGAAATGTGCTTAACCTAATTCCAAATAAAGAAATAACATGTAAATAAATATCTTTTTAAATTTATTTCCTTTATCGACAGTTTTGGAAAATACATAAGCTTTAGAAATTTGATGTTCAATAGAATATGATAAAATTCTATTTTACTCGATATATCATGACTCAAAGGATATTCATATTCTAAACCCATATGAAGACATACCTTACATTTAAATATTTTTAAATTAATCTCATTTGATAATTAATTTTGAAATATATATATATATATATATGCAGTCTTTCCTTAAGTGTTGTTGTTGTTGCACCAGGGTATGCTTCACTGCACCTAGCCCTGAGTTGGGCTCTACCAGTTAGACAGAAGCAGCCGGGGGGGGAGCATCTTCGTAATTTTTAAGGCGGGATCAAGCAGAAGACCTCCAATACTTGGCCTGTCATCCCCAAAGGTATCATTTCACTTGGAAGACATTGGGACCACTTCCAGTCTTAACATGCCCCAGCCGCCATTATTTTCGACGGATTTTCGGTCAGCCGAATTTCGAACTCACTACCTTCCGATAATGAGAAAGACACTCAAACCAACCATGTCACCGCGGTTAAGTATTGTAAAACTTATGAGAAATCCTAGAAATTGATTTTCGAGAATAGATTCTGTATTTTCTATTCTTATGATAGCGCATTTCTGTGATATAATATGTTTCATATTTCCATCGTTTCTGTTTTCAGGCAGGGTTTGGTCTCTTCCAATACTTCCTGTTTATTGTACTAGGCTTAGGATTGGCTGCCGATTCCATAGAAGTTTTTGTAATCGCATATGTCTTACCAAGTGCTGAGAGAGAGCTTTGTATGGATGATCACAGAAAAGGATGGCTAGGTAAGAATCAAATATAACCATTTACATTCAGATATTACCCTGCATAGTTTAGAGTGGATATTAAACACGAAATGATAAACTATTTCTCCTTTATAGCTTTTGAAAATGACTGAAAGAATGTGCTAAGTTCGTAACTTTTCTTTATTTAAGAATTTATACGAAAATAATTACGTCAAACATAATATATGAAGGAATATAATACATTAAAGGATAATAATTATAAAACAGCACAGGTGCCGTATAATCCATGCGCCAAATTCTGAGATTGGCGATTTTTTGGCGGATTTTCTTATGTATCTGGCAACCTTGTTTTTGTTACGTCATACATATGGAGACCTATAAGAATTATGCAGAAAATTCTATTTTGGTAACCCTAGTATTTACGTCATCGCGCACATCACGAAACGTCTTCTTGGCAACATTTCTTCATCACCAAAAAAATTCAGAATTTGAAATCATGGATTATACGGCACCTGTGCCTAATAAAACTTATTACGAAAATAATCATTATCATATATGTTCATTTGCTCATATATAAATGTTTTCAATTACAGTTAATTGTATCATTTGTAGACTGTGTATTTATTTATTAATCGTAAAGTGGTTGCTTGTTTTATTCCAGTTAAAATCATCATCATGCCACTCTATTGCAGTTTTCATTAGTTTGAAATATTCATGACGTCAGATAACGTTTTATCTAAGTCACGCATAATTATTTACGACATCGTATTGATACTGATTCGTAACTCCGACTTTTCCATGAATTTGCTGACAACCTTCAAATCGCATTCTTCGTGCGTCAGCAAACAAGGCAAAGTTCCCCATCTAATATCTGAGAATATTGTCGAAGCTCATTTTTTAATAAAAGATTTCAGCACAGGTGCGGTATGATCCATGATTCCAATTTCCGAATTTTTTTGGAGATGAAGAAATGTTGCCAAGATGACGTATCATGACGTGCGCGATGACGTAAATACTAGTGTTACCGAAATAGAATTTTCTGCATAATTCTTATAGGTCTCCATATGTATGACGTAATAAAAAAAGTTTGCCAGATACATAAGAAAATCTGCCAAAAAACCGCCAATCTCAGAATTTGGCGCATGGATTATACGGTACCTGTGCCAAGATTTCCTTTATGATGTCCAAAGCATCGGTAAGATTAAGCAAAATGAAAAAGACAAAGCATCCATTTTATGGCTAGTTTAAATTGGCAACGACGATTTAACATTTTTTTTAAATTACATTAATTAATAGAATTTTAAATTAATAATTTGATTATTTGTAAATAATCTCTTTTAAATCTAAAGACTAATGTTTTGCTTACGCCCACATTAAAAATTTTTGTTAATATATTTACTGATAGTTTAATAACATTTTTGTATGTTTATTTTTTTAAAAGATAAGTTTAATTTCAGAAATATTTGAAATAAATTTTTTAATACCAAGCACTGAAAATTACAATATGTTCAACACACTTAGTGTTAAGTCAGCTTCATTCCTGAGTTAAGATTTTAGAGAAAATTAAAATTTCTATTAATTGCTACTACATAGTAAAATATATATATGTATATCAAAATTCATATAAAATTAATGAAAAGAGATATTTATATTAAAGATAATTTTACTCAATCTAATTTAGAAATTACAAGTAATTTACTTATGTAATGTTTAAAAGTTTAAGAAAATGACATCAAATAAATAAAATACTCATTTTAGAGGGAAATATTATTTTTTTTTAATTATTTATCTAAAGAAATGGCGCATAATATTACAGAAATATGCAATAATATACCTTAAAAATGTTTGCATTTTTATTCATAAGCTAAACAAATGCATCAAATTAAAATTTCTTCTGCTTCAACCAAGTTTTTTTAAGAATAAAATTTCGTATCAAATATTCCTGCTACAAATTTTATGCAAGATTTAAATATTTATGTATAAGAATCCTCTAGGTTTAGATTGTTTCCGTCCTTTAAATTAGTTAAAAATAATTCTAAAAATCTTTCTTACGATAAAAAAGTGTTACATTTTACAAAAAAAAGAAAAATCGTATTAAACTGTAAAAGTACTGCTCCTGTATAAATAGCCGTAAAATATGTAATTTGTAAAAACACTTTTGAAGTGGAACATTTTCCTAGTTTTATTAAAGAATTATATTAAGAAAATAAAGTAATGCTTTTCAAAATTAAATCACACATTTTTATTTTTTCTTCCTGTATGTTTTTACAAAATCTGATTATCTTATAAGAAATTTTTCTGCTCAGTATCACTACACAAGCAAACATTTTTCAGCTTTAAGCATAAATATTAAGGATTCTAATATATTTTCAATTTCATTTTATTTCAATTAACTGTATGCAACTTTATGTACAATTCCCAAATGAATTAAAGACTGGCCCTGACATGATCACTTATTTTGCTGAAATGAAATGTGGGAGTCTGCAAAATACAGTTTCTGTAATATCTGAGTTGATTACGTATGATACATTTAATTATAAATTAGATTAATGTTAGAAATTTATAATGAAACATCTTAAATATATATATAAGCAATATATTTTATATTGCAAAATATTTGTAGAGATTAACATTGATTTATATTTTTTTAATTTCAATTTCTGTTTCTCTAACCGAATGAAAATTTTTCATTCAATGCTTAAACTTAACTCAGATAAAAAAATTAAAGTAAAATTTCATCAATATTGATATAAATGAGTAAGTATTTCGTACAAATAACAGTATTAATCAAAATACAGAAATTTTGAAAATTGAAGCCTGTTATAATCAAGCACATATTAATGACAAATAAGCATATTTTTTTATTCCAATGGCGGGCACACTTGGGTGACGAACCCTATGCCACAACAAGGCCAGAAACTGCTACTCATTTATCGTTACCCAGCGGGCACCTGCGAACCAAGTCACGGAGGCGAGTAGCGTTACCCGCGCCATACCACCACAAACCCGTTTATAGGGTGGGCCACATTCATACATCATCACAGAAGAAAGGACAGAGAAACACAGAGAGAACAGAGAAGGAAAGAAACATCCATGCCCGAACCGGGATTCGAACCGTGGACCTACAGCTCAGGAGTCAGAAACGCAAACCAGTTAGCCATCGGTCGGCTACAAATAAGCATATTTTTATATCATTTTACCATTTTCCAAAGCAAATAACTACTCTTTATGTTGAAAAACTCATGAATGTCATAAAAAGATAAAATTTCATTGAAATGAGCTATAAATTACTGATAAGAAAACTTTTTTGGAAATGCTTATAACTTTTCATTGATTTTTTTTTTCACTTTCATAATATCGACCATTGGATTTCGGGATTTAATTTTAATTGTACAGCTTAATTTTAGCATTAGTAATGCGGTGGATTTGGCGACATTAGCGAAAATCCCGCTAAACAGTTTAGTTCATCAACGCTTCATTTTGTCTTTAGTGAAAGTTTTGAAAATGATTTCAAGAGTGCTGTGTATAGCAGGATTTCACCAATTGTACAGTCAGTTCTCCATATTTTCTATATAATCCAGTCGGAAAGAAAAAAAAGAGATAAAATGCATATTAATATAGTGTTACTTTCGCTAAAAAACTGTTATATGTGATGGCATATATAATCGAACTTATATATTTTTCATAGGTTTGAGTTGAATTTAAAATGAAATATATTTTTTATCTATTATTAAAAATCTAATCAGTTAAAAAAATTATTAAATGTGTTTAAAGGATTCTAAATCTAGGTTTATTCTAATTATTTACAAGTTAAAGAGCATATACAAATATTTTGTGATGCATAAATTTTATTTGTACCAAAATAGTAGTTTCAAAGCGATTATAAAATGTAAGAAAATCAGCAAAAAAATTTTTCTTTAGAATTTTTTACTAAAGTGACATTAGCATTAAATAAAATTTATTTGAAAATAGCATGAGCCACCATTTATTTCTGAACTTGAATACTAATCTTCATTACTACAATATTTCGCACGTTGATATCCCTGGCAAGGAGATAGCCGATAAGCTCGCTAAAGAGGCCCGTGATTCTTCTCAGCCATCCAAATGCTTGACCCTCATTGACGCCAATACACACTTGCCTGTCAAAAATTAATTTACCAGCAACTTAAAATAATTTTCAATTCCAGAATTAAACAGGGACAGAACCATTTCAACTATAATAGTCACTTAGAACAAAACATTTGAAAGGCGTGAGAATTTCGCAGACGGACAAAGGAGCTACAAAAGACTTTATCCTCCCTGCCCTGATAACACCCAACTATCTCCACAACACATCTCCAGCTGTCCAGCTGTTTAACATCAGCACAGAGAATCCTGTGGAGCTTCTTGTGACAGATAAAGAGATCTGTCTTCGACAGCTTCGGGGACATTTAGGGTTCTTGCACATACTCCATGGACACGAAAAAATTACCAACACTATATTTAGACATAATCTTGATTATTATCTAATTGAATTGCATATTAAGCTTATTCTTAATAATCCCAATTTTTTAAACTAGTGTGCATATCATTCTTCGGCATGATGATCGGAGGACTTGTGTGGGGTACTCTCGGTGACAAGCTTGGCAGAAGGAGGACTTTGGTGTCAGCTCTCACCACCAACGCCATTTTTGCCGTTGCTACAGCATTCATGCCCACTTATGGACTTTTCATGATTACCAGGCTATGCAGCGGAATAGGGTAGGTACTTAATTAGCATAATAATTTTTTCTCTCTTTCATGAAAATTTTAATTTTTAAATTTTAGAGCTCTTGTTTTTGTGTCAGGGCATAGGAGTATCATCCATTAAAAATTAGTTAACACATTATCTGCTTTGAGCCTATTATACACTGAGCAGATGCGTTCATTGCCCCAGGCATATATATATATATATATATATATATATATATATATATATATATATATATATTCGGAATCCGTAATGATTCAACCGAGGATAAGGTATGCTTTACAGATTCAAAATAAGCATTAGAAGCTATATGCAATGGTAAAACTACAATAATTCAAGACATTAATGCTCTTCTCTGCCAAATTAACAACCCATGCACACTCCAATGGATCCCTGGCCATGTTGGTACGAGGAAAGAGTGTGCTAACATCCTTGCAAAGGAAGCTCGTGATTTGGACCAGCCCAGCACAGTAGCTTTCGTTGATGCTAACGCAGCCGCCCGACGTAGAATTTCCAACCAACAATTCAGTAAGCCATCCATCCCAGACCTTAATTGCCCTAGAAATCTATCTTCAATAATAGCCAGACTTCGAACAGGCCATTTCAAAGGCATGAAAATAGCACCTGATAACACAAGATCCTATACATCCTGCAGAAACTGTCCAGATTCTGAACTTTCACCAGATCCTATTTTTGACTGCCAAGCAATCATAAGATCCCTGCTTCAACTTGGCGGACCACCTCAAGAGATTCTCTACAGCCTCCAGGCCCCAGAACTGGTGGCCCTCATACAGAAAACTTTCGGCACTATCTAGGACACGACAACAACCACAACGGAATTAGTTTTTCTGCAGTGCATTGCTATCAGTAAAGCTAAACTTATGGCTTTTGAATGCAATAGAATGTATTTGACATTGTTTACAATGAAATTTAATACTTCAAAGAAGAAAATACGATTTTGAGAAAAGAATATTTCTTGATACATGGTAAGCTATTGCTTGATCCAGGTACTGCAGTTATTATTTGTGTTTCTTTTCAAGTAGTTCGTAACTTTAAATTTTGTATTTTCATTATTTACTACCTTTTTTTCTAAAGTAAAAGCAAACATTTAGAATGGAAAGCAAAATAATATAAATCAAAGAAGCTTCTTTTCCTGCCGCACTCCGCATAACTGCTTGTGCCTGTGTCAAAACCAATGGCCCTGCAGTGCACATTTCATTAGTTTTTCTCGGCAGCTAAGATGTGTTAAATTTTCCAAAACATTAAGCAATCATTTCAAATACTCTCCTAACTAATACTGTTAAAATTTCGAATCATTACCAACAAATAAAAGTGTGAAAATGGGTTTTAAGATCTACGAAGCTTTGAAGATATTTAATTTAATATCCTGTATTTTACCTTAGAATCTGGATTGTTACTATATAATGCATTATATTAATTTTGAAAAAGATCTAAGTTATTATATTCATTCATTTTTGTTGAGTAAAGGGAATATTTGAATTTGAGTGCTGTGCAAAGAGCTATCACGATATTTAAGTTTTATCATTTAGTTGTAATTTGCTTGATGGAAAAAGAAACTAATTATGCTGATGTTAAAATATTTAAATAACTGATAGTATCTGTACAGTAAGAAAAAGTAATTAAATAGCACGATATTCTATTTGTATCAATTGGCTGTTAATTTTCCTTTATTTACAATTAGAAATGTTTAAACACAGGAATAAATAACATTATAGATAATAGGAATGAAGAGCAATATTCAGGTTATCTTATTTAGTTATTACTCTCCATTGAATTAATTCTATAGATTCAAAAAAATACAAATAAGTGACATCATTTGTGCAATGAAAAAAGGAATGAGATAAAATGATGTTCAAGTCGTACCATTTAGCTGCTAATTTCAATTTAATCACTTATTAGAGATATTCAAAAATCGATAGACTCTAAAAAGGTTTTATCATAGGATTGCTTATAAAGTTTTCATATATCGTATATTGATGTTTTTAATAAAAATTAAAATTTTCACCATAAAAACCTCTCTTTTATTCAAAAGAACATAAGTTAGGTCAGTAAATTGAAAAACATAAATGTTTATGGCGTTAAAAGGAGCAATCTTTGGTCAAATATTTGACATCGTTGAAATTTATCATACAAAACGTCTAGGTTAAACTATTCCCTCATTAAAATGGACTGTTTTGAATTTTCAAACTTAACTTTATTAACAATAGGATACAAGAGTTCAAAATACTACAATTGGTTTTATAAACAACAAATTAACAGAATTCTAAAACGTGTGCGTGCATTTGTTCAGTATTTCAAAATATTGTAATCAGTTCTACATAACTGTATGAATTAATAAGGTCAAACACAAAAATCTTCACAAATGTTGTTTAATTATTATAGGTTAATTTATATACACGGTATAGCAGTCTTATACGAAATATGACCACTTCTGTCTTGAATGAGACCATGTACACGGTTTGGCATGGATTCCTCTAAATTGGAACATACAATTTTGATCTCGTTATCACGAAACCAAACTTTTTATAACATTCCCAATCATTTTTTTTTTCATTTTTATGTACTCCATTTTATTCATGCGTTTCTTTAGAATGTTCCACAAATTTTCAATGGGGTTTACATCAGGAGAATTATCAGGCTAAACCAAAACCGTTAATTTCTGATCTTGAAAGTATTTCCTTGCCAGCTTAAAAGTATGGTATGGAACCAGATCTTGTTGAAATATACCAGCATCACCACCGAGGGCTTGCATCACAGGCACAATTTTTCTTTATATCATAGAAACGTATTTTGTAGAGTTCATGAGACCTTCAACAAGTACTAAGCTGGCAGGTCCACCAGAAGAAAAATAACGCTTAAACATCTGTTTCTGAGGGTGCTTAACTGTTTGTATAAGATGTACTAGTAGAAGTATTCAACTCTTGTTGAAAAGCCTTTCAGTTTAACACCCAATCCATCTCCAGTGGGTCCCCTCGCATTTTGTTCTGACTAGGAATGAAGTATCCGACGACCTTGCAAAGGCTGCCGCCAGTAATCCTTTGAACCCGGAAGATCGCATGGCACTAACACCAGCAGAGATCTCTTCCATTACTAAATAACTTACTTCTGAAACCTGGGCTGACCCTCCTGTTCACCCTTGGTACTTCCAAAGACATCCTGGAGCCGCCACAACATTTAAGGGCTCCAGAGTACATCAGACGACACTGTCTCGACATTCTACTGGCCACTTGAAGTGTATGATCTTTGAAGACGGTGAAAGAAAAATACCCATCATGCCCCAAGTGCGACAATGCTCCGTTTTGCCCACAACACATCTTGAAGTGCTTGGGGTTTTCTCATGAAGAGGCTGTGAAGATTCCACATCTGCTTTTGGACTTTTTAGCTATCTATGATCTCACGGATCTGATCTAGTTCCACTAGACCAGATGGGGATTAATCCCACCACCCACCACCACCATAAGATGTTGTTCCCTGATGAGTTCGGTTCTCCATCACTTCACCTAACAAATCTTGGTCAAAAGCCTTGTACAAAAAATGCGTTTCACCACTGAATATAAACTTTCTTCCAGCCTTGTGCAGTCCAAGACTGATATTTCCTGGTCCAATTCTTATGTTTTCTTTTCAGATCAGGTGTTAACAATTGTTTTTGGATTGGTTTTCTATCAAATATTCTTCAAACTGTCAGTGAATCTGCATTCACACCAATAGCATAATTATTTTCCCTGAAGGTTTGCAGTTATTTTGTGAAGATGCATTTTACTATTTCGCTCAGGCAATTTGTCTGCTCAAGGCGTGGTCTTGCGTTTTCATCCACATTTAGCATTTTGTTTTGAACATACTGTCCCAAAATATTTTTGCTGATTAATAATTTTAGAAACGCTGCATTTTCCGACTCCAACTGTTGTAGCAATATCCCCAATGAAATATGCTGAGCAAGGGTAACAATTCTAATCCTTTTCCTGGGAGGGGCATACATTTTAAAATACCAGTCAGAAGCAGACAATTCACTCAATCGCCACTTCTCACAGCAAATGAAGCCTAACTAAGAAATATTTTTGACATATAGTGATCACTTGGCCAAATTGGCTTAGACAAGTCTAAGAAAATCGCACTTTGTAAACATTTGCAATTGAAACTGCTCTGAGGCAGAAAATTGCTGAGAAAGGTGCTGTTTTTTTGTAAAATATGTTTGTCCCAATTAATTCAAATGGTAGCATTTAAACAACAAAATAACAGAGTTCTAGATTCTGTGCGTGCAATTGATTAATATTTCAAGACACTATAATTGTTCCATGAACAGCAGAATAACAAGACATGTGCGTGCACTAGATCAAATCCAAGAAAGTATTACGAAAACATAAAGGAAGAAAATATGGCAACCAATCTCTCTAAAATGCCACATTATCCTAAGTGCTAAATTTTTAATTATTTATGGGCGCTCCGTGGCTGAGTCGTCTAAAGCATCACCGCTAATCGCTTGAGAGCGTAGGAGTGTGAGTTCGATTCCCACCGTGGCCCTGGGTGTTTTCTTCGTTATTCTTCTGTGGTTGTACATCTGTCATCGTGCTATTTGTTCTATTATCGATGAAGACTTACAAGCGGATCTCAAGAATCAAGCATACAAGTCTGAATATATGTAATGTAATAAAATAAATAAAATATTAATTATTTATAATTTTATTACATACCAAAACAATCTAAAAATTACAAAATTTAAAAGATTTTATTCAATCAGTATTTTTTTTTCGAAAGATCTTCATGTGACTGATAATAAGAGTTACTTTTCTCTTTTTATAAGGCAAAAATAATTTCGAAGTATAAATCCATGACTGCTTTATTTTTTTAAATTTATAAATGACATTAAATTTTTCAACTTGAGACCTATGAGCATAAACATACTTAAGCAGTATAACTTTCTTTGAAATGAAATTGATGTTACTTCAGGAATTAAAGAAGTAAGAAAACTACGTTTCTCTATTTTTCTTTCTTGAAATTGAGGATTGTAATGAAATAAATTTCTCTAGAGACTTTCTTGGGGAGAAGCAGCATCAGTTTTATTACTGCCTTCTAACATTTATTCTTGACTCTATATGGAATAATAAAATAAATATCACCAAAAAAAATGAAGAAGTATTGCCATTGTGCTCATCGTCCCAATAGGAGAATAACTTCACGCGATGAATATAATTTGTTGCAAGAAACAAATGTTTTAACTTAAAATTATTTGCTTATTTCTCCAAATCACTATAATGGGAAATGAAAACGCACTTTAAATCTAAAATCGTAACACTTAATCCAATTTCTAAATTATCTTCTAGCCTTCTCCTAATCCATTGTTTTTAAGCTCTTTCATTTTTTTAATCGTTTATATATATATTACTTACACCTACAGTTCTCTCTCTCTCTCTGTGTGAATTTAAATAGTTTAATAATTCTTTTTCGTAGCTCTAGTTCACAATCACACCAACAGTGTATTTGAAAAATGATTATTGCTTTCAAAACTTTTACTGAATTAAATGATCACCGTGATTAAAAGTTTTTTTTATCGTGTTTTGTTCATAGATAATACGTTACTAATTATTTATTAAGGCTCTTTTTATTTACAAGAGAAAACAATTATTAGATATTTACATAAGAAATGAGAATTCAACTATTTGAGAACAACAGAATTTTCAATAAATCTCAGGAGTTTTTGAAGACATCAAATCATAGACATTCTTTTGCAGTGATAAACTAACACGTTGTTTTATTAGTCAATGATGAGACAACCAGTTAAAACACCGTTCAAAGCAATTAGAATGTTATTTACTTGAGTTATATATATATATATATATATATAATACAAATTTTTATAACGTCAATAAATTTTATTAAATAATGTCATTATTTTTAACGACTTCTTGTCAATAAGAGTAAAATTTGTAAGTCATTTTTGAAAGAATGTTTCCTTTCTTCGTGAAAAAATGGAAACACAGATTGATTGATACCTTCTACATTTTTGCACTTTTTGCCAGTCAAAATATTCTGTAACGGCAAAAACAAATTGCAGTTGGAAGGTGACAAGTCCGAGGAATATGCTGTATGGGACAGAATTTCTCAGCCTAGTCTTCAATTTTTTTTGACGAACTTTTTTCTTGACATCTTTCTTGAACTGTTCTTTCTTTGGTTCTTTCTTTGCCGGCCTCTTTTCTTAGACTGCTTTCTTCACATTATCCAGCTGCTGACAATATTTTTCCGAGTTGAGCTTTTTCGTTCTGTTTTTAATAGTCATAATGCATTGGTCCTAAAATGTCCTACCATATACATAACATTCTCATCCAGATTATAATTTGTTTCAGAGTTAGAACGGCTAGGTTTCCCGGGTCATCCACTTTTCATCCCCAGTTATCAAATATTATGACCAGAAAGGCTCAATTCCGTTCCGAACAATCAGCTATATGCGTGTAATGATTCTATCATCAAAATTCTTCTGACGTAATTTATGTGGCCCTCATTTTGAATATTTCCACATCATTCCTTTCCTCCGAATATATTCCGAAATAGTTTACTGAGCTGAATTAAACTTTCTTCGATATCCGATGTTGACAGAAAAAGATCTTGCTTTAATAGGGTTATCGGTTTGTTCCACATATTTGTAAATATCATTTGATTAATAATTAAAAAACTTTTATAAAATTAGATTTAGTAGTGTATAACTTTATATATACAGATCATCTAAATTTAGTGCATTAGAATATTCAGCAAACTTCACAAGCATTTGTTAAATAAATGTGTGTAATAAAAGATATGAAGAAATCATGACATATAATGTGCGTAGAATAATTTTGCAAAAAAACTTAATATGTTTAATCAATTTAAAATAATAAATTCATTAGATACAGCATAAGAACACATTTTTTACAAAGTTGTTGATGTTGTTACTAATGACACTTGGACAAGCCAAGCTCGCTATGCCTTGGCTCTGCGAATTTAAGTCAATTGGGAGCGTCTTTCGTTTTAATCAGAGCACCATGAAAGTGAAAGTATGACTTCTGCTCTACACACATGCCATAGGTACCCGTTTATAGGGTAGGCACCATTCACACCTCATTCATACAAGGAAAGGACAAAGACAGGATAGATAGAGAAAGTAGGTCCATGCCTGAACCGAGATTCGAATCCAGGACCTCTTTATCCGCAGTCAGGAACGCTGACCACTAGACAAGTTGGGCGGCTTTTACAAAGTAAATAATCAATAAAGTTCTTTCTTCAGGTAATGTTATAAACTTGCTACTAGTTACATTTATCCCATCAAATGTTTCGAAATTCGAATGAAATGAATCAAGCATATTGTATGCAAATAATAATGAAATATTTAAATAGAGAAACATGCCATGCACACAAATCACATTTCACTTGAATAATTTATGAATAGAATCTACATAGGGCAACTCCAACTAATGAATCTTCACACAAAAGTTCAGATAACAACGCTGTTAGTGTGTGCACTTAATCCCATGTCTTACTGAATCTGATTATCTACTTAAGTCTCAACCACATACACAATATGTATTAATTCAAGCAGCATAATCCTTATCCATTATACGGATATAATGGCGTTTTCTAATCCCACAGAGAACAATGGGAATCTATACTGATAGAGAAGAGAGAAAGCTAAATATACAAAGTATGTTTGAAGCCAATACAGTAATTGATAATTTGTAAATGTTTTGAAATTAATAACATTAAAGAATAACAATTTAGATAACCTGTTAAATATGCAAATGTTATAAAAATAATTGAAAATTTTTCTAAAAACATTAAAATTCTTACCTTTTAATGGTAAGTACAATTTATTTATTTAGATAATTTATACATATTTTAGAAATTACATCAAAAGCATTTCTGAAATTAATTGAAAATTTCAAAAAAAAGCGATTCGTTGAAAAAAAATAGAAATAATATCAAATTCAATATTATTTATTAATAAATACAATTTTGCGTTTATTATTCTTTGATTCAGCATTCAAAACTTTTTAAGGTAAAATAATTTCACAATTAGTATCAAAATAATCTATTTGGCCAATTAAAATGTGTTTTTTCTTTGGAATACTGATAATGGATTTGGTAAATTATTTAAAAACATTATTTATACATCATTATAGTATTTACCATTTTAATAAAATATTTAATGAGTTATATATATATATATATATATATATATATATATATATATATATATATATATATATATATATATATATATATATATATATATATATATATATATATATATATATATATATGTGTGTGTGTGTGTGTGTGTGTGTGTGTGTGTGTGTGTGTTTTTATGAATGTATGCATGTTCATAAGATGGGACAATGGATTTTAAAAAGGATGTGTGTGTAATAATTCAACTACATTTATAACAAAATAATAACTGCAGTATATCAAGCAAAAAATTTGAATTAAACTGCAATTATTATAACAATTATTTAAAGAAGTTAAATTTTAAAATAATTTAAATAGCAAAAAACTATTTTTCAGGTTCTACTACTTAGTTTAGTTAGACTCATCCTTATTTTATTTACAAATTAAGAAGTAGCATCCAGTAAAATAAATCTTATTTGCAACCAGACTACTGTTCTTTTATTTATTTGAGGAATCTATATCAGTTTAGTAGTGGAAATTTATTAAAATTGTCTATTAATGATATTAACAAGGCAATATATTTAAATGTTTTAATGCATGTGTCCATAATGAATCACTTTATGTGATTTTATATCCATTAAGACTCACTTTGTGATATCGCTTACGATTGATTTTGGCATCGTATAGCAATAGCTTTCTGAGGAATTAATAACCATTGCAGCTAAAATGACAAGTGACAGACAGTAAATGGATATATATTAATCGTATAGTATATGATATAATCATTAGCAATCGATAAGGAAAGTACTCATGTATACTACTTCTGTATACTCTATCTTTAATGATTTACAATATTCATTAAACGAGCAGAACTTTTAAGTTACGAAATGTAACTAAAATTTTAAATAAATTCACAAACTTTTAAGCTAAATATAAATTGTACCTTTCTACCATAAAATGTAATAACCTAAATTAATTAAGTTAAAATCTGGAAATTTAAAGGCATTACCATTTAAATGAATAAATTTGGAACCCAATTTGACAATGGAAATATTAGTATTATAAAAATTTTCATTGTCAGTAATAATATAAATATCTTCATAAATATAATATATTTTTGTCAAATTAGTTTGTAAAATGTAACACTTATAAAACATGTAGAACAATTAAACTTCAAATTAATTTTTCTGAATAGTTTTCATTATGTTGAGCAGTTAAACTTTAAATTAATTTTTCCAAACATTTTTACTATGCGAAGAATTTTCTTCAGGTTAGTAAAAGAAATGCCACATGACACTTCTATTATTTAGAACTGGCATTAATAAAAAATGCACTACAAAAAGCCTCTAAGATTTTGATAACTTCACGAGTTTCATTCACACACAAGTGCATGCCTTAAATATTTAACAATGTATGTTAATCTCAATTATTATATTTACTTTCAGATGATTCAAAACCAAATATAATAGTTATCTATTGATTTACATTTATTTGTGTGCCCAAAGTAAAACGCTTAAATTGTTTTCATTGTCAATTTTTCTGTTGCTTCAAGTTACACGTCCAATCGCTTGTACAGAATCATTCATTATTTCATTGGTGAACATATCGAATTACAAATGAAGTCCCCTTTTAATAACAGTGTATGATTCCCTTGAAACATTTATAGAATTAAATCAGATCAGTTACAAAATCATGTGGCTTAAAAACAGCTGCAATTACGAAATAATTGTGGTGACAACATAAGTAAATAAGGTACTTTTCCATAATGCCCTCGCTTTTGATAATCACCGTGAAGGGAAAGAAAAAATCGTAAATTATTGTCATAAATATTCCATTCGCATCATGTATTGCTTAAAAATGTTTACGTTTTCAAAAACTACTAAAAAATATTGCAAACATTTTCATTACATTTTACAAACTAAACAATTACTCCTTATTGATAAAACTTATTTAAGCACCAATCCTTATTTCTGGTGGAAACGGTTTAGCAATTGCATTGTGGTGATCGATTGTGTAAGAGTAATGTAATAGTATCTTTTTTTTTTTCAATGAAATTAAATTTTGCTGAATTTAGTGTTATTTTTCCTTGGTGATTTGTGACCATAATGCTTCTTTTAACCGATAAGATTATCACCTAGCAATCTTTGGCACCAACTAGCTTTAGCTTTGTTTTCCATTGTTTACCATATTTTAATCAATATTTGCATAAAAAAATTCGATTTAATATATATTAAATTTAAAATGAAAATTTTGAAATAATAAAATCATATAGTATCTTGATTATAATATTTTCTCTTTTCTGTAAAAACCATGCTAGTCACTTACGATCAAAAGCGGTGGTATATTGGAAAAGCACCGTGAATAATTCTCTGTGGATTTTCTACTTACTGTATTAAACTTGTTACATCAATGACATTGTAGCTATCTATACTCTCATCGTACAAGGAACTGTACATATATATATATATATATATATATATATATATATATATATATATATATATATATATATATATATATATATATTATATATATATATATATATATATATATATATATCAAAATTAATATACGATTTAATCCATTGTCGTATGTCTTCTTAGTACCTTTTTGATGATTAATAAACAAGCAAACAAACATATTTACCTCCTTTTCTGGCAGTATTTAGTGCTTGATTATTTTATAAATATTAAATTTATTTCAAAACATTGCTTTCTTTAAGCTCTTTGCTTCATATTTACTCTCAATGCATACATTATCTCCATGCTGTTTGTCAGTTAGTTTAACTGTAATATGTTGAATTTTAACGGTAAAAGAATTCTTTTTTATAACATAAAATATAACGATAACTGTAAACTTTTATTAAACGTTACTGCGAGAATCTCAAAATGTTTTTTATTTAATTTTTTGATGTAAAACAACTTGATTTAAAATTTTCCTTGTGGAAAAATCTATCTATTTCCAAGTATGTATATACATATTAATTTTCCAGAACATATTTTTCCTAAACATACGGCAAACAGAAAATATAATTGAAGAAACGTTTTAACTGATGTTTTTCCTACGGTAATTTTTTTCTTGCAGGATTAAAAAATGTAAATGATAAAAGCAGTGAATACTTACAAAATTTAGTGTTTCATGTGTTCATAAATATTAGTTTTTGTTAACTTTATAATGTTTTAAATGTGTAAAAAATGCGTGACAAAGCCTTCAGTTCAGATCATTTTCCGTTCTTTTTGTGAAATTATTGTAAAATAAAATATTGTACCGAGCTTCACGGGTTCGTGTCGATTGAGAGTTGAATAAAGCAACCACTTAATGAACACAAGACTTTTATTCGTAAAACTGTCTGTAAACTGTCTTCACAAAACTATGACTCTTCCATGTCGGGCTGCGGTATTTATACCTGACTTGGCGGAGAAATCTACCAATTTCGCCAAGATTCTGGAAGCTTCTAGGCTATCTCGGAAAATATTGGTCCTAGAGCTTAGGTGATGAATGTTTCCAGAAATATCGATTTCTCGCCAAGTCGCCAAGAATCTCGCCAACCGTCGCCAAGTCGCCAAGAATCTCGCCAACTGTCGCCAAGTCACCAAATTATTAGGAAATCAGCTTTTAAACTACAATACGTCTAAATACCGCAATTTTTGCCCAAAATGTGAGAATTTTCGATCTGTCCGAGATATTTTAAGACAAATATAATCATTATTTATAAATTTGTAACAATATTTTCATTATTGTAATTAAATATATTTGAATCTGTTATGTAACACAGTTATTTGTCTCGAATTTTTCTATATACACATTTCCTAAAAATAATTTTTTTTTTAATTTAAATATAAAATAGACACAAGATAAATGAATAAATAAATATAAAATCACAAAATTTCCAATTTTAAAACTAAACTTATTCCAATTTATTCTAAATTACAAGCATACAGCGATTGGAATTTAAGGATTTCCCATTGTTTCCAAATTTACATATTATTATTCAGACACAAAATAAAATCTTGAAGAAGAAATAATGAATGCAAGACAACAAAACGGAAAGAAAAAATGCTTGCTTTGCTTGTTTAAATAAGCAGCAGATGTTTTGAAATAAAAACATCTGCATTAACTAGTATATTGTCATATAAATTTTCCTTCATTTACTGTAGTTGCTATAACAAAGTCTTGCACCTAAAAGAAGTCATATAAATGAAGGTTTGTCTCCAGACAATATAGCCTGATTGTTTAAGATTAAGCAGATTTTACTTTATATTTCCATCTTTATTAACTCATTCATCATTACAGCTGCATAAAACAACTATTCGTGAGAAAATTTTTTCTACAGTATTTTCACACCTATGAATGATTATCATTATAGAAAAATATTCTGCATTTTGAAAAGATTTTGCTTAAAAATTTATATTCATTGAAAAGGATTGATTAAATAAATTTTAAAAAATATTAAAATCAAATGCATAGGCTGACTTCTAAAATCCATAATTCATCTATAAGTTTGTTTTTATTTGTTAACACTTTATATTCCATATTAAAGCATTTAATTTTTTTGCTATAAAATATAATTATTATACTTTTCGTGTTTTACATATAACTTATATTTTTCAATAAAAATTAGCGTAATTTCCAGATAAAAATATAAGTATTTACGTGTTTAAAAACTACATATATTTTGTTTAGAATAGCAAAGTTCCTATTTATGTTTAAGCTGATAATTTTTTGTATAATTTCATTTCAGAAAAATTATTTCAAGAATTTTTTCTTGATTTAAAAAGATCAGGGATAGATTAAGTTATATTTTTAACCGATATTATTTCGAAATTTGGATATCTTGTAAATTGTTGAATTAAATAGATGAAATATATAAAATTAAAATCGAATACAAATCATTAATTTTAAATATAACAACTATCGTTAATTAAGAATCTGTTTTTTTTTTTATTTTATTTTATTTTATTTTTTTTTATACTTTTTTGTATATTGAAGGAATGAAAAGAAATTATGTTAATAGATAAAAAGGTTAGGCATGAGAGAGAAAATGAATTAGAATTATTAAAAAAAATGAATGCCGACCGATGGCTGAGTGGTTAGCGCTCATGACTACTGAACTGTGGGTCCTGGGTTCGAATCCCGGTTCGGGCATGGATGTTACTTTCTTTCTCTGTTTTTCTCTATCCTTTCTTCTATGATGATGTATGAATGTGGCCCACCCTATAAACGGGTTTGTGGTGGTGTGACGTGGGTAACGCTACTAGCCTCCGTGACTTGGTTCACAGGTGCCTGCTGGGTAACGACAAATGAGTAGCAGTTTCTGGCCAAGTTGTGGCAGAGGGTTCAACCCTCAAGTGCCCGCCGTTGGAAAAAATGAATAAACAACATAAATGATTTAGATTCCGATTTAATTTTGATTTTACATATTTTTATTAACTCAGATAGTGAAGAACCTTACATTTTGAGAATTTAACATAGTGTTGAGTTTGTGTGTTCTCATTTTCATTCAATGTAATGCATTGTTAGGGGAGCTTCTATACAATAGAATAAAAGTTATGCATTCGAACATTATTCGAAAATTTTGTTAGTTGAAATCTAGGATTTTTTTTTTTTTTTTTTTTTTTTTACAAAACAACAAATTTTTAAAATTAAGTCTAATTTCTTCTTCTTAACTTTGACAGTGTTTCGTTTAACTTATTTCTTGTACACTTGTATGTAGGGCCGTGGTAGCCGAGCCGTTAGGATATCGGCCTTCCATCCGGAAGGGTAGGGTTCGATTTCCAATGCCGCCAAAGACCCACCGAGTACATGCGATATACGTGCTCGTTAAATCTGTGGAATCCAAAGTCCTGTGGTCGGTAGTTGAGCAGTTACCATGGGTGCAATGGTCTGAAGAAATTTACTCCGCCTTCAGATCAATGCCAAAATTGAGGGAGTAGATCATCCGGTGCTGCCATCTATCGGAGGATTTGAAGAGAAAAAGTCGTACTTTCACCTTCATGGTGCTCTGATTAAACGAAAGACGCTCTCAATTGCTTTAATTTCGCATACCCAAAGACATAGCGAGCTTGGCTTGTACAAGTGTCATTAGTAACAACACTTGTATGTCATATTTTAAAACAGTTGGTCAAAATTTTTTGATCATGATATCTGTGGAAAAATTATCAAAATTTAAGTTAATGGGGCGTGACAAAATTACTAATAGGAAATTACATAAATAAATGCTCCATAAAATGCATTGTATTTTTTATATGTATGAATGCATGATAAATGCGCCATAATATGTATTGTATTTTGTTATATTTATAAAAATAAAATTTATTTATATAGTTTTCAAAGCGTTTACCTTAAGAATATATTAACTTCAAATTAAAATATTTTCTCACAGGGTAGGCGGGTCTCTCCCTATAGTTTTCACGTACTACAGTGAGTTTCTAACGAAGGCCAATAGAGGTAGGCATTTGAGCTGGCTGCTGACTTTCTGGGGTGTGGGAGGGCTCTACACGGCATTCATGGCTTGGTTGATGATTACTGAACCCGGTAAGTGAATCACTTCAATTATATTTCGTACAGTTTCCATGATGTAATATGAAACCTTTCGTTGAAACATGAATTACCCTCTAAATATTCGCTTATAGGGTACATTTCCATTTCGCCAGCGCAGGCGATAAAGTCGCCAAAAATGATACTATAGGCGCTAGAGGGAATATCTCCGCTGGTAACCTTTTACTGCTACGTTTCCAAAACATGTGACGGCCTTTTACTGTCAACGACTTTATTTCGACTCCTTTTTTACCCATTTCATAATTTTATGCTATGTAGCTATATATACAAATTTAATAATTTCATAAAATCTCTCTAGAAAAAATTAGATTTTTAAAAAAATATCTTAAAAATAATAATCGTAACAAATTCCCATAAAAAATATTTTAAAAAATAATAATAAGATTTTGAAATATGCCAATCACCCAATAAAGTGTAATCTAATAAAATAAGTAAATAAATTGAGACTCTGGCACCCATCATTCCATGCATAGTGTGAACACGAAAACAACAATTAAATAAATAAATTAAAAAAAATTATGTAAAACAACATTATTTAAAAAATTTTAAGTGTATTCTGTGTGTTGTCGCCAATTGGCGACTTAATTTTCTCTTGGTGAGATTTGCGCCGGCGAAATGGAAAAGTACCGCATATAGCATATTCTTCCATATTGGTTAAGTCATTTCATAACACAATTGACCATTTGTAAATTAAAGAGAATTATCTTCAGGAAAATTAAAATGCTATAATTAACAGAGATTTCGAAAATAAACATAATTAAGAATATCTATATATAAATATACATCAAAATCATAACAAATTCATTTGTGGATATAATAATCTATAGATATGAAATCCGATTTTTTCACAATTGATATTGTATAAAGCTATTTTTCATTTTAAAAGAATAAGACCTATATTTTATATCACGTTATAAGACTTTATATCTTTGATAGATTTTAATATATGAAATAAAGTATACAAATTTTATTATTCTAAATATTTTTCTAATTCACAAATAATATTCATCATAAAATTTTTGTGTTTAATACTGTTAATGATTACATAATTTAGCTCTAGAAATTATCACATTGGTGACCAATGAAACTTTGGAGTAATCTACATAATATTTATCACTTTCTCTGGTGATATAGCTATTGTCATATAATAATTTTCACAGTGTATGAACAAGCCCATATTAATGTCTTCACGAAAATTATTGCTTTTTTGGTAAAAAAAAAACAGTTGCTAAAGATCTGGTATTACACCTAATATTTTAAAACAACTGCACCCACGACATCAATTTATTATTTGTAATGAATTATTTTGAATAAAACGTTTCTTAAGAATATATTTTTGTAATGTAAAATTCAGAAATACTTTTTCCAAACAGAAACAGTGATAAAAATGTAAAGTGTTAATACATAGGTTTTTTTAAAAATTTGAATGCGAAATAAAATTTTCTTCGTATGATTTATTTTTTAAAAAAGAATCACAATGTAAATTTACGTTTTCAAACATTCCGATAGGCAACATTAATAAACATTATTTTTTATATATACTCTTTTTAAAGTTATATAATAACCTTATAACTTTTGGCAATTCTTACTTTATACAATTATTTGGATATTAAAATATAAATAGGCAATATTTGCTATAAGTAGATTTTTTTCTTAGATAAAGCCTAAATAAATAAAAATATTTTGGCTACAGAATGTTTCCTTTGCATTTATAAATATTATATAAAATGTTTTCCTTAAATTTAATTAAACGTGTAAATTGTTTAAATTGAAACCTATCACATTATATAAATTCAAGTTAATGTTAGTAAGAATATATTAAATTATCATTGCAACAAAGGACCGTGATAAAAAAATTAACAACTCTCATTCTTGTAAAACTTTTTGAAACCATTGGAGATGATATAACTTCCTATAAAGTTTGTCTTGTTTTGACAAAATTATAGCTACTGATCTGATGCAAAAATCTTTTTTCTAATACTGATAAAGAGTAAATTATTCATCACAGCTTTAATTTATGCATTTTTATTTAAAACAATAACTCAGCTTTCTATTAAAAGTTAATTTTGAGAAACAAATCATTTTTCAAGAGTAAATACATCAGTCATCACACGTTTATATTTGTCTCTTTAATTTATGAATTATCAACACATAAAATTTAAAAAAGTTTAATTTAATTCAGTGTAAAATTTATCAAACTACGTGAGCAAACTTAAAAGGAAGTAATTCTTACTGATGATACAAAATTAAAAATTAGAAAACAAAATTAAAAATTAGAAATCCAGATTAACTTTCAGGAATCGTTAACTCAATATTCTTTGTAATAAATTATGGAGATAGAAAGAACTGCTTGTCTCCTTTGAGAAAAGTACATTATTCACATGTGCATCAAAGCGAATGCAAGTAGTTTTTCTAGCTTTATCCAAATTTAAGAAATGAATGTAATTGCTCAGCATTCAAATGAATATATTTTAAAATACTAACATGCTTTTAGCATAGAAATTCTCAATGATGTTTGTAGTTTATCATTTCTTATATATAAATAAATTTTAAGTTAAACCATTTATTGATATATTTAAGCGTATTTAAATTAACGAAATGTATAATGACTTATATGTTTTAAAAAATATGAATAATGAGAAATCCCTTATGAAACATTCGACGTTAAAATATTTTATATTAGTTTTAAAAATTAATTATAACTAATTAACCCGTCAAAGTAGTTATAGCAATATTTTCTGTATTGTTAATAAAAAAATGAAACTTGTTTTGCATACTTGCGAATAGAATTACTATCTTTTCGTAATATTTTTAAGAAGTTTCGCTTTTGAAATATATACTTAAGTTTTTAGAATAATATTACAGTTTTGCAAAATTTATTTTCCGTTAACAAGAACTTTTCCCTAATTTTAAAAGAAAAACAATTCCAGTAAATATACAAGGGAAACAATTTGCAATTTTTTTTCTTGTCACCCTTACAAAATATTTAACATTTGTAGAAATGTTCAATTTTACTACCGTTTTATTTCAAATTTTTAATAATTAGTTAACTTGAAAAAGTTAAGTTTTTTTTTAATTAAAATGAATAATACTGTTTCAATTTTAATTATGTTGAAAATCTTGTTCAGGTTAATTTTTTTCATTTGTTTTTTAAAAGGACTTTTGACAATTTAAAAATTTAATTGTATATTAATTTATTAATTACTATTCTAAATTCGAGTAACTAAGATGAACTATTTATTTTTACACAAAATTAAGGGATTACATTTAATTAAAAAAAACTTTCACAATTTCAGGAACGTAATTTTTAATTTATATGAATATATAAATTTTAACTTTTTCTCTTTGGCATACGATATATTAACATTTCTTAAAATCCATTGTCTGCAGTTCTTGATATTTATGCACGCTGGTATCATCATTTTTTTTAGACAATTTAAAGTTATTTACTAGGCTGTACTATATTGAATTAATTAGAATTAGAATGCTAAAACTTAGCTAATAATTTAATTAATTTTCTTCATATTTTGTTGCATAAACTATGCATTTTTTTATTTCATATTCATTATAACATTTCTCACAAAATATTGTATAATGCTGTGCAAATTGGATCTATTTTCTTTTGGATATAGTATTCTATTGAAATAATTAAACTGATTATTTTATCTCCGTTTTTTTATATATATACAGAAGCAGATGGTTTGGGCACTCGCCTTAGTAGCTGGAGAGTGTTTCTGGTAGTTTGCGCGACACCTGCTTTACTTACGGTTTTCGGACTCTTCTTTCTTCCTGAAAGCCCACGATATCTACTGGAAGTGAGTGCAAAAATCTATGAATTATTATTAATTTTTTTAATTCTTGTATTTTAGTATTAACCCCTTGCCAGTGTCATCCGAATTCAGTTCGGTCAGAAGAAAAATTAACGTTTCTATTTTCTGAAGTCCGATCTGAGCTCGTTTCTACTTTAGGATACTTAATTCCCTATTTTCCTAATAAATGACACAAGTGGTCCTAGTTTTTTTACCAATTCCAACTTTGGTTCTGAAGGTAGTCCATGAGTACAACATCACTATGGGAGGTGATGTTAAAGTCGATCAACAACTTACAGACTTCCCGGTTGCTACAAAAGGAGGTAAGAAATATTACGAGAAAATAATTTTCCATCTCCTATACCAGGCGTTATATAAATAACTCCTTTACTTTGCATACTTCAGCAGGAGGTGCGAAAAATATGAACTTCAGAAAATCAATTGTTGAACTAAATAAACCAAATGTTCAACTACCAGGACCATTGCGTCCTAGTGAAAGCTTACTGCGTCTCACAGGTTGACACTTTCCAGGACACATCCCATCAACGGGGAAAAAATCTACTCCAACCAGGCAGTGTTTTATATGCTGTCGTAAAACCGATGAACAAGGGAAGAGAATAAGGCACGAGATAAGAGTTTATTGTAAACAGTGCAATATATAGGCTTTTAAACAGAACCTTGTTTTGGGATATACCATACTGTAAAAGATTTGTAAAATTTATGTATTGAAAATCATATTGTTGTGTTTTTATATTATACTAGTTACATTTAGCTTCAAAATTTCGTTTAATTTGTTCAATATGAATAACATGTATGTGTAATCAATGTTTTATGTGTATGTAAAATATATACAAATAGTAGTTATTGTATTTAAAACTTTTATTTTTGTAATAAAATAGCATTTTCTAACTCTTATAATAATATAAAGAATAAAATTAAACAGTAAAAATTTTTTTTCTATTTTTGGTCCATTTTTCTGAAATATATATCACAGTTAAGGGGTTAATTATAAAATTACTTTAAAATTTTACTGAAGTATTGTTCGAAATTACATTTAACTATAGTTTAATAAGCAATTAAATCTCTTTGTTAATATATTTACTTACTTTAAAGTACTAAAAGGTTAACATTTTAAATTGTAATTGTAATAAATAAAACATGATAATACAATGTTAACTATATTTTCAGAAAGAAATGACAAAATACTAAAATAATATTTTAAATGAAAAGCAGTATTATTTTACTGGTGATGAGTATTTTTTATTTTTATTTTATTTTTTTATTGAAAAATGTTATAAACGTAAGGAATCATCATTTCATTTTTTGTGAATGTTAAGCATGTTTAATATTTAATTAATTTGTGGAAAATAAAGTGCTATATAATATTTATGAAAAAATTAAAGTGAGAATAATAATAGTTTAATTTAATAATTTATATAAAACTTAATTTTTCACAATTTTAATGTACTTTCAATGATCTAAATAAAGCCAAAAATGTAGCAATTAAAAAAAAGTTGAAGTAATCTAAGGAAATATTATTGGTTGAAAACATTCTTTTACAAATACATTGAAACAACTATAAATAAAAATCTTTGTAAAAGCAAATGAATAATATAACAAATAAGAATAAGCAAATGGCCATCCCAAAAAATTAAACAATTACATTCACTCTCAATTGATTTAAATAAAATATTCCTAACTGTCAAATAAAAGAGAAGATAAAAGTTTTACGAATTCACTTTCATTATCTTAAAATTTCAGATAATAGACATTGATCCAATCAAAATAGAGATTTTTCAATTGCTACTTGTTATGCTATTTCATTTGTAGAACGAGGTTTTTATATAATTTACTGTAGAACAACTAAATGGGAAAATTATCTCAACAATTTTAATTTTTTTGAATCTATGACGTTGTGAATTATCTTGAAATTGAAGAAACATAACAAAATGTGGTTTACTATAATAAAATGGACAAGATTGTTTTTTTAAGTCTTTGCAATGAATTTCAACAAGCAGCGAATGTTAAATGTCTGTTAAGACACTATACTTTACTACTGATTATTAGCCGACCAACTTGTCTAGTGGTCAGCATGCTTGACTACGGATAAGGAGGTCCTGGGTTTGAATCTCGGCTCGGGCATGGATGTACTTTCTCTCTCTATCTATCCTGTTTTTGTCCTTTCCTTGTATGAATGTGTTGTGAATGGTTGCCTATCCTATAAACGGGTCCCTATGGCATTTGTGTACTGAGGAAGTCGGACTCCATACCTAAATATGGTTCAGTTGGAAAAGTGGAGCAGCGCTCCCCATATTGCCAGCCTAGCTGGCACACGACAACAACATATATATATATATATATATATATATATATATGTATATATATATATATATATATATATATATATATATATATATATATATATATATATATATATATGTATATATATATGTATATGTATATATATATATCTGTAAGAGATTACAACTAACAGCCAAACAGCTAACTTTCCAATATTTTCTATAATTATTGCTTGCTTTTCTATTTTTTTAATTATATAAGAGTGCATGTAATATATATAATGCTACAAAATTATTATTATTATTATGAAGAGTCTCATGATATTTTAATTGTAGTTTTGTTTTTAGACAGGTTTTGCTGTAAATTTTATATTTGTTTGCTTTTCGGTTCTTGAAATTCAATAATTTTTTATTTTTCATTTAAAATTTATATATTTTCTGAATTCCACCTAGTACAATGCGTACTTCTTTTTTACACAATCATAATCACGGCATAATTTAATAATTTACTAGCTGAAAATTTTTTAATAGATTTTGTTTGATCCGTTCAGGAGTAATGATTTTAAAAGGTTTGTCATTTTTTTATCTGTAAAACCCAAGCTTGTAACTTGGAGAGAATTATTTTTATTTTGCCTTTTGTAAGGCAAGATAAAGGTGAAATTTTAGAATCTTCTTCATTCATACAATGTATGAAATTTAAATTTACCTGTCCATATTTATAATTATATTAACGAAAGTACATTACCTAAAGGATTATATTATATTATTGCTACTTATGACACTTCGACAAGCCAAGCTCGTTAGCCGATAGCTAAGAAATTAAGTCAGAAGGGTGCGTCTTTTGTTTAATCAGAGCGCTATGAAGGTGAAAGTACGACTTTGCTCTAAAATTCCTCCGATAGATGGCATCACCAGAAGATACGCTTCCTCATTTTGGATTATATTATACATAAATTTTTCGGAATTTTAAATCTGAAGTGTTTTCTATTAATTAAATATTACCGATCAAAGAAGAATTTAAAAAATGTCTGCTAAGAAGTTATAAGTTGAAATTTATTTTTAAGAAATTAATTTTTTATTAAATACTTTTAGACAATGCAAGTTTAAGATTGGTATAAGTTTTGTTTCCAGAACAACCTCTTTATTTCAAGCTATATTTTTTTTGTTCTAGTGTGGCCGGGATGTTGAAGCTATGTACGTATACCAGAAAGTGTTTCGTGTTAACCACAAACAAACAGATGAATATCAGGTAAATATTTCCTTTATAACTCAGTATTACGGGCTGTTTATATTATAAGTTGCTTTTAAGAAAAGTGAAGTAGTGAAGATTTTTATTACATCTATAAGAATATTTTTTGTTTTCATTAATTATCTCTCGAAATTATTAAATCAAGGATAATTCAATTCTTAAATACCTAAATTCTGATATGTATAATAAATCGTTATTTAGTACCATACATCAGCATATATTTTAGTACATTACTGGCCATTAAAATTGCTACACCAGGAAAGCGGCACACCACACACGTGAAATTTGCGTGACAGGTAGAACATGATGTGATATGCAAATGATTAGATTTTCAGCGCATTCATACAAAGCAGGCGACAGTAGCGACATCTACAATGTGTATAAAACCAGAGATTTGACAGCAGTTTTCTCATACTCAATTTCCGTTTCAATGTTGTTTTCGGCAAAGAAAGTTGTAATGCCTCGTGTAAGAAGAAGAAATGCCTATCAGCACGTGTCTGACTTTGATCGAGGAAGGATTATAGCCTACCGGGATTGCGATTTATCGTACCGCAATATTGCTGCTCGCGTCGGTCGAGACCCCATGACTGTTAGCAGAAAATGGAATCGATGGGTTCAATACAATCATACGGAACGTCATGCAGGATCTCAGCGATCCACCATCACTAACAGCAGAGAAGACAGACATCTTATCCGCATGGTCACAAGGGATCGTACAGCCACTTCACGAACCCTGAGTCAAGAAATGGAGTCATTTGCAAGGCAACAAGTTTCTGCTCGAACAGTTTGACGACGTTTGCAGTAGTATGGATTGTCTGCACGGGGACCATGGCTTCGGCTACCTTTGACGTTGCGTGACAGACAGAAGCGCCTTCAATTGTGTGATCAGCGACGAACCTGGACGCCGGAATAGCATCACGTCATCTTTACAGATGAATCTCGGTTCTGTATACAGGACCATGATGGCCGCATCCGTGTTTGGAGGCATCGTGGAGAACGCGCATTGCCAGCTTGCATTGGACATCGCCATACTGGCCCAGCTGCTGGAGTGATAGTATGGGGTGCCATTGGATACACGTCTCGATCACCTCTTGTTCGCATTACCGGCATTTTGAACAGCAACCGTTACATTTCCGATGTGTTAAGGCCCGTGGCTCTGCCCTATCTTCGAGGCCTCCCTAATTCTTTGTTTCAACAGGATATTGCACGACCGCATGTTGCCCGTACTGTTCTGAACTTCCTTGATAAAGAACAGGTTCGACTGTTACCCTGGCCAGCACGTTCTCCTGATCTGTCACCAATTGAGAACATATGGTCATTGGTTGCCGAGCGATTGGCACGCCATCTACTACCATCCACTACTGTCGATGAACTGTGGCATAGTGTTGAAGCTGCATGGACTGAGATTCCCGTACATGCCATACAAACTCTGTTTGACTCCATGCCTAGGCGGATAAATGCTGTTATTGCAGCCAGAGGTGGCTGCTCTGGGTACTGATTTCTCAAGATCTATATATCCTAATTTCCTGTAAATCTAATCACTTGTTCTTTCCACTATAATGTATGTGTCCAATAAATATCGTTCTGTTATTTGCATGCCTTCTTGGTGTAGCAATTTTAATGGCCAGTAGTGTAATTATTTTTAAAAGCTATTTTTTTCATTTGTATATTGTGTTCAGATCTTCGCTTTCATTTTATTGAAATATAAAGAAAGCTATAATTTAAATTTAACCAGTTAAAATGCTTACATGAATTAAAGGTTTTATAATCAAATATCTAGCTTAATATATAGGCTTTATAACAAAAAAGGATGCAAGTGATTATATATATATATATATATATATATATATATATATATATATATATATATATATATATATATATATATATATATATATATATATATATATATATATATATATATATACATACATATATATATATATATATATATATATATATATATATATATATATATATATATATATATATATATATATATATATATATATATATATATATATATGTATATGTATATGTATATATATATATATATACTTCAGAAATATCCGCTTTCAAGCAATCTCTAATAAAAGATGAAAGTGCTAAGCTCTTAATATTCTTACTTTTTCAAATAGTATTGACAGTACACATACACACACACACACACATATATATATATATATATATATATATATATATATAATAAAGAATATCATTTCTCAATTATTTTGAGAAATATTTTACTAAACATATTTAAATATTTGACATTTTAAAATTTATTCTTGTCATAAACTTTATGTTAATCTTATTATAAACTTGTTATAAACTCTTGCTATGTATGTGTGAGTGTGTGTACGCGCATGCATTACATTTTAATTAAGAGTAATCATTTATATTTTAACAAAAGCCTATAAATATACGTACGTCTTTATTATATTTTGAGGTAGGAAGTATATGTACATTTTTATTAAATGTGTACATCGTCTTCTAAAAATTGTATTTCATACCAAGCAAAGTTAACGAAAAATAAATTTGCGATGAATAATATTCCTGATTAAAATTTAATTAATTTAAGTTATTTTTTAAATCTATGAATTTTTAAATTCTAAAATTGCTTTTAATCATATTTATCAATCACAATTTATTTATATAAATCTTTTATTTTTATTAGTTAGTACACAGAGATTAATAACAAAAATATTCCTGTTTAACTGTTTAATTAGAATGTTCAAGCAAATGCGTATGCGATTTGAACATAAAATATTCCAAATAGTAAATTTTGAAAAGTAAACTACAATTATGTTTGAAAAATTCTGTATAGTATATTAGTAAGCTAATGCATAAAATTATATTAATTTTATAGATAGCAATTTATAACAATTTTTAATTAAATTAAAATATTTCAACTATGTAAAAACTCAGTAACAACCAAAGTAAATAAGTAAAAATTTCTTAAGTATTTCAAAAGTAAAGTATAGGATTACTTCTCTTTACTTTTAAAATATATTCTGGTAAATTTTATTTTGTTCATAACAAGAGCTATAAAACTATACATACACAAAATTCTCCAAAAGAATAAGAAACTTTTACATTTGAAATACCTAAGATCAACCACAAATTAGCTATTTTTTGTTTTATAACAATTTATATACTATGTATATTGCACAATATTGTGTTAACAGACTATTCTGTTGTGTTAAATAACATGTTAGATATTAGTCATTAATTATAGATAATATAAATCGATAATATGAAGGTTATCTTATTTTAATTATCTTATCTTCTCGTAGTTGAGTGAAATGGAGCTGCCCACAAGAAGATCGCCCAGCGCCGGTCTCACAGGTCCTGGGGGTTGCCTCAGCGACTTCTTCGAAGCGGTTGAAAATGTAATTTTGTCAATTTTTAAATCCTAACTTTATCTGTAATATTCTCTCTGTACTATGTACATTCACTGATACTGTAGCAGCCCGCTCTAGTCCTACAAACTTCGTCACCGTGGCGAAGGGGGGGGACACTAGGTGAAGTACGTCGGAACTGTACTCTGCTGCTAGGACCACCCAAGCCATGAAGGCCACTTTACTAGGTCCAGTCAAATTTCCTGATCTTCGGAGCGAAGACAATTTTTCCGAGCAACAGGTTTTTAACCATAGAAGTTGCCTCTTACCCCACACATGGTGGATTTAAAAAAAGATGCACGCGCAAACCAAGAGAGACAAGTAGAATGAACTTTATGCTGGCCTGGATTCAAGATCTTCCAACAATAAATTGTAGAAGCTGGTGAAGGGCATTAGTAAAGAACATTTCCAATTTGAAAATTCCAATACCATTTCAATCCAAAGCTGGAATCTTGGCTCAGAATGACAAACAGGCAGCTGACATTCTGGTGGAGCATTACTAAATTTGCACTAACTCTGCTTCTGCACAAGCCTCCCCTGGCCACGTTTTATCTTGTCTGAGTCTCAACAGGCAGGACCTGGTTCAATATTGCCTATTGGTAATGGTCTTCTTCAGAGTGAATGGGCTTATGGACCTAATCTAGCTCTGCTGTTCAAAGGGATGAGAAACAACAATGTTGCAGCGATTTTTCATGTCCGTGAATTGCAAAGTATTATAAATTAATTAATGAATTTCATATTGCGCTATTTTTGTCATAAGTTGATTAAAAAAAACAAATTTAATCTAACTTAATTTATTTCACAAAAGTAATTTTTGATAAGAAACTATTATGTAGCTACTATATATATATATATATATATATA
Organism: Latrodectus hesperus; assembly: GCA_037975125.1. NCBI lineage: Eukaryota > Metazoa > Arthropoda > Arachnida > Araneae > Theridiidae > Latrodectus > Latrodectus hesperus. The sequence goes on from CM075853.1 coordinate 8,616,403, forward strand.
TATATATATATATATATATATATATATATATATATATATATATGTATATATATACATATATATTATATATATATATATATATATATATATATATATATATATATATATATATATACGCTTTTAGTGTTATTAAGATGCATATATACTATTTATTTTTCAGCAGTTAACACGTTCACTAAAATGTAATTGTATATGTTAAATATTTTTTCAATAACTAATAAGACTTAGCTTTCCAAATATGCTGTTTAAGAACATTTTATTCCATTTTTTTTAATTATTAAAGTGCTAATTGCACAAATTTATTAATCATAAGCTTGAGTACTTCAAACTTATTATCTTTTCCATTCATTCATATTTTTGGGTGAAAATCTAGAATGTCTTTATAGCTTAGTTTTAAATCATTTTGTCATATTTAGGCAATTCAGTTAGATTAAAACACAAAACAACTTCATGAAATTGAATCTGGCGGAATCTGAAATTGAATATTGGTATAGTGAGGAAATATTTACTCCTTCTCAATTATATTTTAAAACATTGGAAGTAGATTCTATGTTTTCATGAATGATCCGAGTATTTTATGTTAATGAAAACTAAAAATTATTTTTGGTTTGAAATAATAGACACTTACAGATTTATTTTCTTCTACAGTTTTGGGGTTCTTTCATACAAATCTTATGGCCACCGTATACCAAGGTCACGACCATTCTTCTTATGGTGTGGGTGACTACTGCTTTCGGGTATGTTGGAAGATTTTTTTTTTAATATTTTAATCCATTTTCAATTTCACTTACAATTTAAGAATTGTTCAATTTTATCTCAAACAACAGCTATTAACAGATAATAAAAGCGTTAGAATAACACATTTGTCATTCCTTCAGGTGAAATAAACTAACAATATCTTCAACAAAAGTTACTACTTATGTAATAATTAAGAGAAACACATAAAAAGGGAATTGCCTTACCATTTTTTATCTTTAGGAAGATCAAAACATTGCCCTTTTCTGCAATGTCATCAAAAATATTAACACATAATTATGTGTGTGTGACAGTAAACACTTCTTCACAATTACTCTTACATTTAAAATAATTCATTTTCTTCTTTCAATCATAAATATCTGAACTAAGTATGTAATTCATAACATCAATGTATATACTTTTTCTAATCATATTACAAGTATTGCAGATGATTAAGAAAATATTCTAGATATGATCTATAAAACGAGAAATGTTCTTTATTAAAAATATATAACGAGAGAAATCCCTTACTCACAGGGATTTTGGTCAAACTGCATGCAAATCAGTTAAAAAAAATTGCTGAATGGTATTTACAGAAACAAATTTCCTTGTTGAGTTTAATAACGAGGCAATTCATGGTAGGTTAATTCTAATATCATTTTATCTAAAATTAAACTAATTTTACGTAATTTGAATAATTTGAACGATATTATATTCTGATAGCTTATACCAGAGGGAGAAAATTATTCAATTAATGAAGCAAGTAATAGAATTAAGCTATGGACTAAAATTTTCTCCAGTACAAGAACACTTACACCACCAACACACTCAAATGATCGGTTGCCCAAGCTAAGCTAGATGAGTGACTTTCAAAAGCTCGACAACCATGATAATTTCATCTAATTAAGAATTCGAAATTATGGTTTTGTCTGCTTAAATAGTTTAAGATTAAAAATAGTTTTTTAACTACATGATTATTTTCAGATTTAATGTAAGGAAATTGGAAATATAACTATTTATTTTTAAAAATGTATAAAAAAATTACCAATATCATCATTTTCAAATTGAATAATATGTTATATGATAATCGTTTATAAGGGCATTAAGCATGTTACAGAATAGCAGTGTACTGCGAATATAGTCATTTTTGGTAAACAAATATTAATAGATGTATTAAAATGTCTTTATTCTCAATATTGTATTATATTTAAAATGGAATTAATTAAATAATAAAATAAATCTTTTTTAATCTAGTTTAAATTACAGCTTTACGCTATTTCAAGTTATTGAAGTAACATTTTGCTGTAGCAACATAACTGTGAAATACTTACGAGCTTAAAACCAACTCAGCAATAGAAAATATATTAAACTTTTAGGGAAAAAAATTAAAATATAAGCTTTATACGTTAGTTCTCTTCATTAATTTTAACTTATTAACGTCGCTTTCATTCCAAATTAAAATTTTATCAATTATCGTTAGTAAGAAAATATAAAAATTCTAATTAACTATATAATTTGAATTATTATTCAATCTTTGTAAATAATTAATGAAGATTCAATAATTATTCAAATTTTATTAAATTCGAGTTGATTTCCAAATAAAGCCTTATTTGTGTCTGATTCATTTATATTTTTTTACAAACAGCCACAATTCTTGGAGCAAATTTTATTTATATATTTTTTCTATTAAAATTATAAATAAACTTATTCTGTAAGGTATAATATATATTTTCTATAAATAAAAAAATGTTACGTTAAAAATTATTTCATTTTAACAAACATTTTGTTCATGCTGTTTTTCCTCTATTTTCAAAAATTTATAAGGTTTTCTAAACACAAATATCTTAAATAAAATCAAAATTCTTATAAAATTTCATTTTTTTAAAATTTTTTCACAAAAATCACATATATTTTCATCAATACGTTTAATAGATACAATTGAAACTGAGGATGCCTTATATAGCATTACTAAATTAATAAATTAAAACACTTTTCTGGAGTTCGTTAACTATCGTAATTGAAAAGAAATTTATTTCAAAGTTTGGTTAAATTAGTAATACAGAATATAATGGCAAAGTGATTCAGCTAATGCAGTGATTAAAGCTACACGAATTAAAATCAAATTACAGAAGGGATTCAAATTGAATGATAATCACCAAAAAAATAAATATGTATTGACTGGACAAAATATTTGTAGATGCGAAATACAATAAAAGTGCTTAATATTGAATTTCACAAATAAAAGTTAAAAATGAATATTTCTCTTACAGTGTTTATTCTTAAACAATATTCCTTTATCTGATTAAAATTTTAAAACTTCTTTTTTTATTCGGGTCCCAAAAAAAAGAATTAAAGCTGATCTTTTAATCTACCACCTGCTTTAGTTAATTTTCACTCATGTCCATAACGACCATTGAACGACACCGTTACGGTTGTGCAGGATTGCTCGTTTGGGGAGGAATTATTCTGGGTTCCAGAACTAACCTGCATGTTCAGAATGTAACCATGACAGTTCACATCTATTGGCATTTCATACTGAAGCAACATGTACGTTTGTTTCGGGGCGCCATGGGTGTAGAATTTCTGTTTATGGAGTGCAACACCCATCTTCACCGTGCAAACATTGTAGACAAATGCCTTCAATCGAAGGATATCACCCGTATGGACTGGCCAGCATACTCACCGGACTTGAATCCAATAGAGCATGTGTGGGACATACTTGGTCTACGAATTGCAGCCCGTCAACCACCTTCCACAGTTCTACTGGAACTTCGTAGAGCGTTGCTTGATGTGAGTGGTGTAATATTCCCCAAGATCGATAATTTGATACTCAGCATGCCTATGTATTAACCATCACACCAACCATGTTATATTGGTTTTGTAAATACGGTCTTTTTTAAATTTGCTCCAAGGAGTAAATATCGCAATTTTTATTAATGATGTCAAACATTTAGCATCCTTTTTTGCTCTTTAGCTTTTGCTTAATAAATAGACTTTACAAATAAGTTACAGTTGTTTTGTTTCTTTCTCTTTCTTTGCCTGAATTTGCATTATCCTTAATTTATGGGCACGAGTGTAAATGAACAAAATTATTTTTAGTGTTAGAGGAACAATATTTTCAAATATTTCTAATAATATAAACAAAAATACCATGTTTATTAAATTAACTAGAATATTTAATAAATATTCAATTGTTTAAATAACAAAGTAATTAAACGTTTACACTACACTTTCTTAGACAAACCGATAAATGTTACAAAACATTATTTTGCAAATAATTTAATGTTTATAATAATGACGTAATGTTTAGATTTTTTAAATTATAAGAGCGCTAAACAAACTTTAAAGGTCAAAAAAGAAGCTTTAAAATGCTACTTGGTTTACATACTTAATAATTTATTTAAATGGAAATTAACTTCCTTATATTTATATTTGATTTAATTTAATTCCTCTTATTCTGCATTTACATACTATGTATTAACCATCACACCAACCATGTTATATTGGTTTTCGTAAATAGTTTCTTTTTTTTTTAAATTTGCTGCAGGGAGTAAATATCGCAATATTTATTAATGATGTGAAACATATAGCATCTTTTTTGCTCTTTACCTTTTGTTTAATAAATATACTTTACAAATAAGTCACATTTGTTTTGCTTCTGTCTCTTTCTTTGCCTGAACTTGCCTTATTCTTAATTAACAAGCACGAGTTTAATTGAAAAATAAAATTCATTCTTCTTTTCATAATAAATTGAAATACTGAGATATATAATTTTGTCATAACTTACAGCTTCTACGGGATGTCCATCTGGTTTCCAGAATATATTCGGAAGCTGCAGGAGGAAGAATACGAAGCCACTGCAACCGTCTACGCCAATAAAACAATCCGGTACCATAAGTTTGGAGGCGTCATTGCCAATAACCGGTTCGAGAATGTTCATTTCATTAACGACATGTTCGACGACATCGTCCTCAGCCATTGCATCTTTAACGAATGCAAATTCGAGAATGTCACATTCGACGAAGTCCATTCTTCCAGAACATTTTTCTACCATTCGGAATTTAAACGAGTCATATTTAAGGTAAGTTTTATATGATATGTTTGTGCTAAAAAACAAATATTTTCTGCTTTTTTTTCTTGAATGTTATAAAATATGTGTCAATATATTGCTTTTAATGTTAAATATTCATAAGTATTGTAATATTAAAGGGTTTCAAACTATTATTATTCATTCATTCATTCATTGTCGTGTGCCGAGCCAGGCTGGCAATATGGGGTGCGCTGCTCCACTTTTTCAACTGAACCCTATTTTGGTGTGGAGTCCGACTTCCTCAGTACACACATGCCATAGGGACCCGTTTATAGGGTAGGCAACCTATATAGGTATAAACGTTTATAGGTATAAATTACGATGACTCCACATTCACACAAGGAGAGGACAAAGATGGGATAGTTAGAGAGAGAAAGTACATCCATGCCCGAACCGCGATTCGAACTCAGGACCTCCTTATTCTCAGTCAGACACGCTGATCAGTGGACAACTATTATTATTATTAAATTATATTATTAGATACACTATTAATTATATAAATAAGCATCTCTAAATCTCGCTTAATAGAATTACATATAATAAACTTCGGATGTCCGTTATGGTTAGGACATTCATTCTCGGTACTGGAAGGTATTGTGTTTGAACCCCGACCCAATTAAAGATTCATTGTATTCGTTAATGGAGGCTAGGGCAAGTTAAATAAGGCGTGGTCACAATGTCCTCCATATGAAATGATACATCTAGGAGTGCCAAGGCAAGTCTGGGATTCTTGTAGTTGGTACCTGAATCTAAATTACGATGACCCACTTTCAAAGCTTCGATGTCACACCCACTGGGTGCCCCATTATATAAGGTTATATCACTTCCACCCCTTGTAGTCCCTTGTAACTATAAATTAAACATATAATTACAAATGATATAGAATCTCCATTTATAATATTGATTCGATCATCACAGAAATTTATTATAATTACTTACGTTATATGATTAGATGAGAAATTCATTTGTTGGCTAATAATTAATTAAGTAATAGGAGATGACTAAACAATTAATAAGCTAATTATTTATTAGGTTGGAGAATAAGTTCGTAGTGTTTTTACCAAAAGACTTTTTATTTAAACAAAAAACAATAAATATATCAATAAGTTAATCAATTGTATAATCGTCGTTGGTGTTTACAACCTCTTCTCACCTTTCGACCAATTTGTTGATGCCGTTCCGCCAAAAATCGCCTGCTTGTGTCAAAGACGTTATTAAGCCAGTTTTTAAGGACTTCTTTGTTATCGAAGGTAACGCCCTTTATATGGTTTGACAAGGAGCGGAAAAGATGGTAATCGGTCGGTGCAAGGTCTGGAGATTTCGGCAGATGCTCCATTCCAGCTCTTTGAGTGCGGCTTTGACGACTTGTGAAACATGGAGCCTGGCTTTGTCGTGAAGGAGTATGGTTTGACCATATCGATCAGATCTTTTCAGTCGAATAGCCTTATTCACGCTGTGTAATTGAGCAATGCAGAGCTCCTGTTGGCTGAGACATTTTTCTCGAGCCTTTCCCAGTACACCAAGAGGTCCTTAAAAACTGGCTCAACAACTTCTTTGACACCAGACCAGGCGATTTTTGGCGGAACGAAATCAACAAATTGATTGAGAGGTGGGAAGAGGTTGTAAGCAGCAACGCAACGAATATATAATTGATTAACTTATTGATATAATTATTTTTTGTTTAAATAAAAATCTTTGGTAAAAACACTACGAACTTATTCCCATTTTGTGCTCAAACTTTAATTTTTAAAAATTGTCCTTAAACTACTTTTAAATATATCAAACTATGTTTCCTGGAATGGTTTACATTTGTTTGCTAATTTTTCATAAAAAGACAAAAAATAGTACTTTTATAATATTGATAAACTAGCAGCATTTAGTTTAAAGCTTCCTACTGAAATAGTTATTATGTAAAAGCATTTGGAATACTTACAGTGTCACGTGTGAGTAAAACGTTTATACTGACAGAGTTTCTGAGCAAAACAAGCACGAAAGAAGGCAAGTTGTTAACTGGATCAATTATTTTGCAGCTTTCTTGCACGCAACAAATATTGACTTTTATATTATGCGGTGAAAACCGAGGTTTAATGAGGATGGGGTGAAAAGATCATTCTGAGAAGGACAGAAAGCCTCGAATTGTTTTCGAGCAAATATTTGTTGGATTCATATAGATTTTGTCCTTATGAATCAGTTGTGTATGTATGTTATGATTAATGACTAAGCAAAGTGATATTTTGTGCGACTTTTTAATAATGTAATTAATAAATATAGAATAATGTTGAATGAAAAATATTGTGAATTCTTAAAAGATGAAAACATAATTTACATGAATAAAATTTTAATACGTTAATTGTTCATTCATAAATAACGATTTTAAAAAGAGGAAAATTTACACGCTTCTTTCTTGAAACGGGAAGGATTCCGTAACAGAATATTAGATAGGTTAAATTAGTTACATCGAGGCATAAGGAACCTTATGTTGCTGTTGTCATGTGCCAGATAGGCTGGCATTATGGGGTGCACTGCTCCACTTTTCCAACTGAACTATTTTTAGGGCTGACCATCTTGTCTAGAGGTCAGAGTGCCTGACTGCGGATAAGGAGGTCCTGGGTTCGAATCCCGGTTCGGGCATGGATGTACTTTCTATCCTGTCTTTGTTCGGGCATGGATGTACTTTCTATTCTATCTATCCTGTCTTTGTCCTCTCCTTGTATGAATGAGGTGTGAATGGTTGCCTACCCTATAAACGGGTACCTATGGCATGTGTGTAGAGCAAAGTGGTACTTTCACCTTCATGGTGCTTTGATTAAACGGAAGACGCTCCCAATTGACTTAAATTCGCCTAGCCAAGGCTTAGCGAGCTTGGCTTGTCCAAGTGTCATTAGTAACAACAACAACAACTCTTTTTAGGTGTGGTGTCCGACTTCCTCAGTACACACATGTCATAGATACCCGTTTATAGGGTACATTTATAGGTAACCATTCACATCCTATTCATACAAGGAAAAGACAAAGACAGGATAGATAAAGGGAGAAAGTACATCCATGCCCAAACCTGGATTTGAACCCAGGACCTCCCTATCCGCAGTTAGGCACTCTGACCACTAGACAAGTTCGTCGTCAAGGAACCTTATAGAAAATTCAAATTAGTGTTCCTTTTTTTAAAAAAAAATAATTTCAAATGCTATATAATAATAATTTAAAAACTAAGCATAGTTTTTATTTTAAGTTGGCTGGAAACTGGTATCCTGACATAAATTTCTCTCCATTCCCTGCAACTGTTCTCCATTCAATTCCCGACAAAAATGCGGTTGGCAAATAAAATAAGGATTTGTATAAATTGAACACAGATTGTCAGATTTATGATAGTTTTTTCCTAGAGCAAACTTTAACATTAATTATCAACAATTTGATACATAACTATTGTTAACTTTACATAACATGTTTTTCCAGAACACCGACTTCTACGACTACCGCTTCGTGGACTGCGACTTCCAGAACTCCTCCTTCCGGGACACTGCAGAAGGTTGCGGCGTAGATTTTGACCTGAACTACAATTTAACAGACGTCTTCACGGAAAATCTGATCGCTCAAGCAGCTATCATACCTGGCAATGTTTTATCTTCTTTGGTCCTGGACAGATGTGGAAGGGTGAAGACCATGGGTAAGCGATTACTCCTTACATCAATAAATATTGTTAATTCTCACCGGAATTTAGAAAAGCTTATTTTCCTTAGATGCAATTTGTTTTGATATGAACATTTATATTTTCTCAAAAAATCTTTTGAATTCAATTTTTCTTTAAAAAGAATTTCTCATGAATTGTTCCTTAATTTGTCATAATTATAACATAATCTGAAAATTATAAATTTATATTACTCATGAATTTTTCAATTAAGTAAAGAGTAAAATTACCCTCGGGTTTTCAGAACGGAACTCATCGCCATCATGAGTAAACTTTCTTTGTTAGATAACAATACACAAAATGATTTCTCGGAGATATGGATCCTTACAGACAGTCGATCCTCGATCCAGCACATTTTTAATTGGAAATCCATCGGCGACAGTACTAGTAGAAGTATTCTACTCTTGTTGAAAAGCCTTTCAGTTCAACACCCAATCCACCTCCAGTGGGTCTCCTCGCATGTTGGTCTACCTGGAAATGAAGTAGCCGACGATCTTGCAAAGGCTGCCGCCAGTAATCCCTTGAATCTGGAAGATCACATGGCATTAACGTCATCAGAGATCTCTTCCATTACTAAACAACTTACTTCTAAAACCTGGGCTGACCCTCCTGCTCACCCTTGGTACTTCCAAAGACATCCTGGAACCGCCACAACATTTAAAGTCTTCAGAGTACATCAGACGACACTGTCTCGACTTTCTACTGGCCACTTGAAGTGTATGATCTTTGAGGACGGTGAAGGAAAATACCCAACATGCCCCAAGTGCGACAATGCTCCGTTTTGCCCGCAACACATCTTGAAGTGCTTGGGGTTTTCTCGTGAAGAGGCTGTGAAAAGTCCACATCTGCTTTCGGACTTTTTGGCTGTCTATGATCTCATTGATCTTGTCTAGTTCCACTGGACCAGATGGGGATTAGTCCCACCACCCTTGGGTTGCTTGTCGCTCAACGGTCATTTTTTACTCACGAGGGCTAATTAGATGGTACCTACGGTTTAAAGTGGATTCCGAACCACTACAGACATCCATGCCCAAGGTGGGATTCGAACCCATGAACTGTTGAACCGAAGGCAAGAGCGCTAACCATTCGGCTGCCAGCTCGACATCGCGTTGGGTGAGGTTGACTCCTCCTTTCATCCCATCTAAGGATGCTTAGGGACTAAACACAGGGGGTTTCACATTAGGCTGACTACCTATCCGGGATATATGCTTCACCCCAAGACCCTAGGTCAGGAAAACAGCTATGAACACTATAGGACTTGCTCTACAATGGAGTGCCATGCTTTAAGTTTAGTTTTTAGTCTAGAAGAGTAAAATTGAAACAATCACCGTTATAATGAAATTTAATACACCGTATTGAATATACCATTTACATAGGTAAAATGTTTTTAGTTGAACATATTTTAAAATTCTAACGCCCACTTTAAAAATTTTGCGAGTTTTCGTCGAAATATAAAATTACGCTCAATATTTTAAACATTTTTACTGACATGATATTCGATGTTATATTCGTACCAAAATATTCTTGCATAAATTAATGTATTTTGTAGGAATTTGTTTTCAAAATAATACACTGGCGAATGTTTTATTTATTTATTTATTTTTCAGTTACCTCTTTGTTTCTGACAAGCGTGAGTGCGTTTTTCATCTGGTTCATTGACACAAAAAATATGGTGATTGCTTTTGAAGCGCTCTTTAACTTTATATCTATTTCTGGGTGGAATGCCGTGGACGTCATCACTACAGAATCTTATCCAGCTTCTCTCAGGTAAACAGTTTGCTCAATAATCAGAAACGAAATGCCTCAACTAGATAATTCCCAATTCTTCAACATTTAATGAGAATAAATAATGGCTTTGAAACAATAGTTGTTCCTTTATTTGTTGAAAATGCAAAACTAATAAACGCCATTCAATATTTTCAACGAGGAAATTTTTTACGAATCATAAAATGGTTGTTTCCTTCGTTACATATGAATGCGCGCTATGATGCGTATGCCACTTTATCACGATTCTTATTGGATTAAAATATCCATGACGTCAGATAACGTTTCATCCACGTCACATCATATTGAGACGGAGTCATAAATCCCACTTGTTGATGAATTTGCTACCTGCCTTCAAATCACATTCTTCGAGCAGCAGCAAACAAGGCGAAGTTCAACATCGTATGTCTGAGAATAGTGTCGAAGCTCATTCTGTTAATAAAACGATTTCTTATATAAGGAGCAAAACATTTGTTTGAGAAGCCGATTTCCATTGATTAACACATGGACAATAGAACAAAAGAAAAACAAAAATGAAAAAGGCATGGCAAAACATCCACTTTATAATCAGCTTAAATCGACAAGGGCGATTTAAATTTTTTGAAAATTTCATTCATTAATAGAATTCTAAATTAATAATTGCAATATTTGTAAACAATCTCTTTTGAATCTTAAGACTATGGCCTTGCTTACGAGAAAATTAAAAATCTTCTTTTAATTAATATTGCTGAAATAATAACAAGCAGACTTGTGAAACATGAGATCAAATAGTGATTGAATTTCCTAAAATTATTTTTTAATTTTTTGTATTTTTCTTGAATAAAATGCTCCATACACATAATTGCGAATATTAATAAGAACTTTTGAGTTAATATATGTGCGCTATACCTTGGTATATATTAGAAAAATTTTTAATTATAACTCAATAAAAGGAACATTTGTGAGAACGAGTTTCTTTTCTTGTTCGGTTACCAATTTCAGTTATATTATTTTAATAAAGTTAGAAGTTAAAAGTATTCCCTATTTCAAGTTTAGTCTTATTCATTCTGATTCATATATTTCAATGTGAGTTTTTTTAACCTATCCTTAACCCCTTGCCAGTGTCACCCGAATTCAGATCGGGCAGTTTTTGTGATGCCCGAACTGAATTCGGGCAGAAGAAAAATTAACGTTTCTATTTTGTGAAGTTTGAGCTGAGTTCCTTTCTACTTTAGGATACTTAATTCCCTAATTTCCTAATAAATGACACAAGTGGTCCTAGTTTTTTACCAATTCCAACTTTGGTTCTGAAGGTAGTCCATGACTACAACAACACTATGGGAGGTGATGTTAAAGTCGATCAACATCTTACAGACTTCCCGGTTGCTAGAAAAAGAGGTAAAAAATATTACTAGTAAATTTTTTCCCATCTCCTACACCAGGCGTTATATAAATAACTCCTTTATTTTGCATACTTCAGCAGAAGTTGCGAAAAATATGAACTTCAGAAAATCAATTGTTGAACTAAATAAACCAAATGTTCAACTACCAGGACCAGGGCGTCCTAGTGATAGCTTACTCCGCCTCACAGGTCGATACTTTCCAGAACACATCCCATCAATGGGGAAAAATATTTTCCAACCAGGCAGTGTTTTATATGCTGTCGTAAAACCGATGAACAAGGGAAGAGAATAAGACATGTGTGAGACAAGAGTTTATTGTAAACAGTGCAATATATAGGCTTTTGAACAGAACCTTGTTTTGGGATATACCATACTGTAAAAGATTTGTAAAATTTATGTATTGAAAATCAAATTGTTGTGTTCTTATATTATACTAGTTTATACTAGTTATATTTAGCTTCAAAATTTCGTTTAATTTGCTCAATATGAATAACATGCACGTGTAATCAATGTTTTATGGGTACGTAAAAATTATAAATATAATAGTTATATTTTATTTAAAACTTTATTTTTGTAACAAAAAAAGCATTTTCTGACTCTTATAATAATATAAAGAATAAAATTAAATAGTCAAAATAATTTCCATTTTTGGTCCATTTATCTGAAATATATGTCTGTGACAGTTAAGACTGTGACAGTCAAGGGGTTAAATTAAATTTGCGTTTATTCTACTTAAATATTCGTTTCGTAAATATTGATATTTTTTAAAGCTTGGTTTTATTTTAAATATTAAACGCCTTTTGAACACATAAATAAGGTAAAGAAAAGCGAATTTGGCTTATTTTGCAGGGGAACTGGCTATGGCTTCCTCAGCGCAGTGAGCAGGTTGGCGGCCATATTAGGAAATCTGACCTTCGCCCACTTCATCAGCATCAGCAAGGCCCTGCCCATCCTGACCACTGCAGCAGTCCTGATGATTGGGGCGATCTGCTCGCTGAAGCTTCAAGAAACCAAAGATATTCTGATGTAAAGATATGATCAGAAAATGAAGAATTGTAATGAAAAGACCACGTGGGGTGCTTTCCATAAAGATTTTTCAAACACCAGGATTTTTCTGGTAGACTGATCTTTCTGAAAACGAAACAAATGAACGTAAATAGAAATAAATAAATCGACTTAAAAACATTAAATAAAAGTAAATTGTTTGAAAACGAATTGATTTAAATGACCTGAAAGGCTTAAAGCGATTATAAAATTTTTATGACAGTATAAAACTATAACTTCGCTTTATTGTTTAAATTTATAAAAGGATTTTTCATCATCATGATATCTGTGTAGAAACACTTGTTATTCATTTTTTCTACCACGCATACACTCACAATTGAAAGAAAAATAATAAAACAAATTAAATAAATTTGAATTAAATTTTTTTCTGTGGGATTTTTGTCTAGATTATATATTTAAAAATTCAAATTTACCTGTAATGTCAGGTATAGCATATAAGAAAGAAAAGTAGATATATATATTATCTGAAAAAATGAAAGTATTCGGTAATTTGTGTGAAATAAAAAAACAAGCTATTAACCATAATCATATCTTTCTTTATAACACTACTACTAAAAAATGCTTCATTATTGTAATTTAAGCTATTTATAGTATAATAAATAATTTTCATTTTCAAAGCATTAATTAAAATTTTATTAAATAGAATCAAATTCGAAAAATTTCAGATTTTTTTAAAAACAAATACAAAATTTTATTATTATATTCATTTAATGAATCTGCTTAAGAATTATTGTAAAAATGTTCTATTTATTATATTTTACATTAATAATTGCTTTAATCAATATTTTTATTATTAAAATTTGCTTTTGATTATTTGTTTCTTTTTACAAAATCTAACCTTAAAAAAAAATCTGATTCTATTAGTGATTTATAAGCAATTTCTATAAAAATTATTTATCGATACATTACGAAAATAAACATGTTTATCGAAATAATAATTAAGGAAATTATGTAAGTTTATCACATGTCATAATAAATACAGATTTGTATTAAAGTAAAGGATTCATGGAGGAGGTAAGAAACGCGGATAAAGAAATAGAGGAAATGCCCTTTACATTTACCTTGTTTGCTCCTTACTGAGTTGGTGTTTGAGGAAGCTTCCCGGAGAGTGCTTGTTTTCAGATTAGATCAGTGGACCAGGATAATTCACGTAAGATGATGTTATTTGCCATTTGTATATAAATGTGTGAGTTATGCATTGTTTGTACTGTATGTGATTCGACAATGCTTTCCTGTGCTATTAATTATAGTTTAAGAATGGAATGAAATATTTTTCCTTCTGTGAGCGGTATTTTCCTGCCAATAATGAGATATTCGTTTTTAACAGGTTTATCCTTTTGTACATGCCACAATTTATCCGGCTCTTGCACTTGTTATTTGCAATCAAATGGTAATATATCTAAATATATATATCTAAATATATATATATATATATATATATATATATATATATATATATATATATATATATATATATATATATATATATATATATATATATATATATATATATATATATATATATATATATATACATATATATATATATATACATATATGTATATATATATACATATATATATATATACACACATATATATATATATATATATATATATATATATCGGTGCTTATGTATTATTCTATTGACCCTTTTCGCCAAAAATATATGTCGTCAAATGTTGCACATTTTAAAGATGGAAACTATGTATTTTGTTAAATAAATAGATGAATACTTTAAAATCATATTCCAAATTTATATTGGCTCGGTGTATCATAATATTTAATCGTAGATTTAAAACTTTTATCTATTAAAAATAAAAATACAAAGCATGAGCTTATACAATTGCTTAGATGAGGTGATTACTAAAGTATAACAATTGGCGACATATTTTTATCGCAGAATTGGTGTATGGGATAATGTGTAAGTGCCGATATGTCCTAATAAAACCGTTACTTTTATGTTACAGCTGTAACATGCACAATTAGTAATTAACATTTTGGGAAATATTTTGTAATTTTAAGTGCAGATAAATTTTGCGGATAGAGATCATATGTGAGATATACTTCAAAAAACGTAGTATATTTATGTAGTAAAAGTACAGAATAATTATATTACGTTAGAAAAAGATTTTATAATTTTACTTCATTTTACAAATACAGTATACAAAGTTTTAGTGAAAAACTATTCCATTCTAATCGTTATACAGTATATATAATTTTAATTTACTATTATATTATCATTCAACAGTAATATTTAAAATTTATATGCTGCTATATTATTTACAAAGAAATAAAGAAAAATATATGATTGTCAATTAATAAGAAAGGCTGAAGTATCAAACGTTTAAGTTGAGATATGCAATATCCATTGCATATTGCTATATTTGTTGAGCAATTTTCGCAACCTTATCAGTGAAATGTAATATATATATATATATATATATATATATATATATATATATATATATATATATATATATATATATATATATATATATATATATAAACTAGTAAGGCTTGTGTGGGACTTGAAATTGTAGTTCATAGCTCAAACAAATAATTATCAAAGATTAAACATAATTCATTATATCAGGTTATATGTTTTGAAATAAAATATCTGGAAAATAAGCAAATTTACTAATACGCTAACAAATAAAGCATATATGTCAATATTGGTGTAAGAAATTAGAAATTCTTTAGTTCATGCTCCCATTTTAAATTAAAATTACAAGTCAATTTAATTTAAAATCTATAACCTCAAGGCAATTTTGAGTTTTTATGTTTAAATTACACAACTGATGAAAATTACTTATAAGGATAAGAAAATTATAATGCCCTAAATTTTATAACTGTATCTCAACAATAATTAGATTTGTGACTAAAAAAATATTTTGGAAAAATATTTTATATATATATATAAACAATAAAATAATATAAACAATAGAAAATATATCTTTTATGTTACAGTTTTTAATTTAAATTTAATCTCACATAAAATTTTCATTAATTAAGAGTTTTTTATAAATGTAAATATTATTGATCTTTATATAATATATTCACTTCGAAAATATTCATAATTAAATATTATGAAACTACTAAAATGCTCTTAATTAAATATTGTGAAATAACAAGTGTATTTGAAATTTCTTAAATGTTGCAAACTACGAAATGACATTCACATTAATTTTGTGGGAACCTACAAAAAGCTGCAAATTTGTTTAAAACTTTATAATAAGGATTTAATTAAAAAAAAACGTTTAGTTTAAATGTTTAATTCATGCTCAATATGCTTATAACATTAAAACTGTTACAAAAAGTTTTCCAAAATTAAAACTTTTATTATCAGCAATTAAATCATAAATAATGATTAAATATCACAATTTAAAAATAATTAAATATTTAAAATTATCCTTTTCTTTAAAGATATCTATTTCCTTTTTTCTGTTAAATTTCTTTATGATATAATTTAAAGTTGATATAATTTAAAGTTGAACACTTATTATAGATGTACTTGCGATCATTAGCTAATAATAATATTTTTGGATATTTAATAACATAAAATTTATCCACATACAATGTTTATTTTCAAACTATAAAAAAAATGTTTTATTCATCCTTCAAATTATTAATTAATCTCTCTTCATTTTATACTGTCATTCCATTTTTAATTGAATAAAAATATGAGGTTATACAATTGATTTTTAATTAAAAATAAATACTATTAATTTATTTCTTAATTTAACTTAATGAATCACTAATATATTATAGAATCAACACTTTATCTAAATGTTGATCAAAGATATTCACTACCACTAAAGATTTACCCACTATTTTGTTTTCCTCTAAACTTTTTTGTGTTCGTGTTGCTCATTACCCACTAATATTTTCATAAAAAATAAGCGAATATACTATGTGACATGTAAAAACTAAAACTTATTTAGTATTTTATAAAAAATGAACGAAGAAATCTATTGAAGGCGTCATATAAAGCGCTCTTTAGCCCGGACGTTTATCATAATTTGTGCTGAAATCAAATCGTTGGTTTCAGAAACTTTTGCTCTTCAACGCGTTGCTACTGCTAAAATTACGTTACCTAGTTGTTTCTTTTTATAACGTTATCACTACCTTCACAATTCCTGTCGGCCCGACTCCCTACCTACGAATGATATTTCCTTTCGGCAGCTTTTCCGGCTGAACCACACGGACATCTGCATCCCCACCTTCTACTTATCATGGCAAAATTATTTATTGTCCAGTAATATTTATGTGGTACTAGCCAGCGCTTCTGCCGCCCAGTTACATTGGTCTTAACGTTCACCATACCTCAATGGTAGCATAAAGCGCGTTACTCACTTTCCAGTTTTTTTATACTGGTTTCATTTTTTATACTATTTAAGCTGCGAGACCGGTATGTTTCTTGTTTATGCTTGAAATTTTCTAAAGTGCGAAAACATATCGTGCGGTTTCATTCAAACCAGCTATACAACTGTTTATGTTTGCTATTTGTACTTTATCGGATTACACCTATTGGCAAACGAACATGAAACAAATTTAACCTCCACATTTAAAAGCAATTTTATATCGCTGCTATATAACCTAAGCTGCTTGACTTGCCATTACTTTCGCTGGATAAGTCTTTATCGACGCTTGCCTGCCGTTTCACCAAAACACGTTACGCTACCGCACCGCTGTTTACTATCTGTTTCCAATATTGACTACCTAGCTGACCTGTTTTTAATATTTATTCGTTTTGAACTTCAACATTTATAACTTTGGTTTATTACTTAGCACGTGGTTTACGTTCCTTTACTTTCTTTCACTTTCCTTTGTTGCTAATTTCACTTTTTCGCCCCTTTAACTGCTAAAGCGACGTTCACTTGCATTGGTTTCTTTTTATATGATCGTTTCACTACCACCCATGCGTTCATTTACGATTATTTGTTGCCAGTTTTCGTTCACGTTCGTTTGCTGTTTGCGTTACGTTTCTACTCAATATATTTTATCTTGCCTATATGTTTACTTAAACAAATGCTGTACATAAAAGCCTTATTTAGCCAGTATCATATTCCACATTTTGTTTATAACCTGTGGCCAAAAATAGATACTTCCGCGTTACATACTCTGTCACTTACTTTACCTATTACTAGTTCCGTTCGTTTGTTGCTGTACTTTAAACTTTTATCCATCGTATTTTTTGTGTGCGTTCGATTTAAATACATTAAGGGAACATAGCATCAAAGTAATTCTTTATACAACTTTGAATAAAACTGTTCTCAAGCTTATTGGTTATAAGCCTGTGAATTTTTAAGATTGTCAATAATTAAACTGTAAATGTAAGAACAGTAGGAAAAGAAGCATTAAATTTTTAGCATAATTTTCAGAAAATTTCTTTTATGAAACGCTTAGAAAAAACATTTTATTTTTTAAAATACATATTTTCAATTAAATTTTTATATGCATCTGTAGATTAGATAAATAATATTTTGGCACGTAACTGAAGTACCCGTATTATTAATCGTGTGATGTGAAAATTTTGAATAAAATGAATTTTAGAAGGCCAATTATTATAATTTGTGTCGCTCTTTAATCGTTTAAAAACCAAGCTTATCATCATTTTCGCTAGATTTAAAAATCATCAAATTATAAATATAAATCTTCACTTGAAAATGAGACATTAATTTTAAAATTTAAATTAACTATACATTGTATTTTAAGTTTGATTTTCTGACATGTATTTGTAAATTCAAATAGTTAATCACTTTGACAAATTTGTAATTAATTTGAGGAAAAGAAAAAGTTAAATAGTTTTTGCATAGTGGTGTGGTTATTCAAAAACGCAGTATATTGATTTATTCCTAAAAATATAAATGCTGTTTTTTTCTTCTTTACAATAATGATTTATAAATTTTATTGCTTTTTAAATCTGTGACCCTTTTTAAGAAAAAAGTTTTTACTTTTATTTAATTCATCTATCAATTTTTCATCATGTGTTTTTTAAATTAAAAATGTTTTAATCTAGAGAGCTTTTAAGCTTCATTTAATTAAATAAAATTAATTTCAAGTGGTATTTAAAAATATGCAAGTATTCAACTCACTACGTTTTTTATTACAAATGTCTTTAAACCATCAATCAATTTTATAGATGATTTATAAATTCAAAATACTATACAAGAACCAATCAAGAAGATTCATTTAATTAATTCATTGAAATGTTTTTAATTAATTTGTTATTCAAATACATTCTTGTATGAAACATTCATTTTTAATTTTGTATTCTATATAATTTTTCAAGAACTTGAGTTTACTTTTTTCAGTTTAGCAAATGTGTAAGATATCGAAATATTTTCATTCTATGTACTGGAAATTTATATTATACGAGTACAGCAAACGCTAGTAAAAAAGATAAATCTAATATACATAAGTTTCTGAACTAGAGTTAAATAAAAAAACAAAATCAGTAAAAACTGAATATTTTAGTTAAGTTACGTGTATAGGAAATAAAATATATGTTTTCGTTTTTCTTGTTTATATTTTAATTATAGAAATTTCAATTTAATTAATACCAAAGTAAAATCGAATTTCTTTTCATTACTACTAAAATGAACCAAACCTTAATAATGCTTATGAGAATATGATTTTTTGCAAATAAGTAAGCTATTTATAGAAATTTTTGAATCCCAATTTTCATACATGAATGATAGGATAATTTTGATACAAAAATAAACACTTTGTGGGGAAATAAAAACTTTTTAGCCACAAGATAGATTATTTTAAGAAATTATTATAAAAATCCTCAATTAGTTTAACTATGCGTCTGTTGTTAGAAATTAGATTGACTAAAATCTAGATGTGGTTGTGTACAAAAGTATGTAGATGCATTGTATGACTGAATGTTGTGCTGTTGTTTTATCTCAAAGTATAAATAATTGCTGATGTAAGTTGTTCATTGACTTCATACGTCTCGGCAAGAAACTGATGAAGCTATCAAAATGTTAAGAGATATATTTCATCATTGAAAAGCATCTTGAGAAAGAAAATATCTCTGATATAAAGTTAAGACTATTATGCTTTAAATAATGTATTGAGTTTTGTGCAATGAAATGTATAGTTACCTAGACGTATGAAGTTCAACATCAACTGCATGTATATTGTATGCTCCGCATACAGGCTAACATATCCAAAAGAAATAAATATATGAATTATGTGTTTACTCTTTCTTTATTTGGTCTTCCACTGCATTCAGCCCAAAACAGAATTTTAACAAACATTTTAAAGTATATTTATAAGTTTAACGACACAAAATAAATTTCTTTTTTTATCCAATGGTGGGCACACTTGGGTGACGAACCCTATGCCACAACAAGGCCAGCAACTGCTACTCATTTATCGTTACCCTGCAGGCACCTGTGAACCAAGTCACGGAGGCGAGTAGCGTTACCCGTGCCATATCACCACAAACCCGTTTATAGAGTGGGCCACATTCATACAACATCACAGAAGAAAGGACAAAGAAACACAGAGAGAACAGAGAAGGAAAGAAACATCCTTGACCGAACCGGGATTCGAACCGGGGACCCACAGCTCAGGAGTCAGGAACGCGAACCACTCAGCCATCGGTCGGCACAAAATAAATTTCTTCATAAATGTATCAATGATAAAATAATCTAATCGCATAAATAATATCTCATTTTTGTTTACTAACAACATTTTTTTTAAACTTGTTTACTAAAAACAACTTTATTTAAATGCGATTTTAGTAAAAAGTTTTATTTTACTAAAAACGCGTTTATATAAAATTGAAAGTAATTCATTTAAATGAATTATAAAATATCGATAACTTTGACTGTAACAGCACATAATATTGTGCAATGGATTTTCTTAATCTTCTAATTCATTCTCATCAAGACCAAAGCATTATCAAAGTTTTTCGAAGAGAAAAATTTGATTCTTTCACGTGTTAAGAATTTTTTAGTGTTGACGAATTTATCTGTGACAGTAGAAATTAGGCTTTCAGTTAACGAAAATAAATAACATCATATAATAATAAATATCATCAATAACAAAAATAATAAATCATCTTCATAATAAAGAAAACTAAATGTGGTATTTATAATATTAAAATAAAATATTAACTGTAATATTAAAATAAAAATGTTAATTGGCTTTTACATGACTGAGTTCATAATCTGCGAACTACTCAACTCAACATCCACTTATTTTAGAAAAGAGTCAGAGGATAGAAAATCTTCCTAATGATGATGATTATTAATGTAATTGCCAGTTTTAAATATGAGCTAAAAAAGTTGTTCTTAATAAAGTAAAAATGATCAAACCTTGATGGTGTATCATGATCGCATAAATCTAGATCATGATAAACTTCACTAAACTTTCACTATGGTTAAATTTAGAAATAACTATCTTTTTAAATTTATTTGCAGTTACTTGAAGCTTAAATTTATTATGTTTATTATGAGGGATATGGAAAAACTATCTATTTTAAATTCAGCATAATTGCTTTATATATACGTATAAGCAAATACTATCAAAATATGTTTGTAAATAGTATAAAATTATTTCTTAAAATTAATTTTTGTGAAATAAATCAATATATTTTGAAAAACTGTAGTTAATAGTTAACGTCGATTCCATTTTTACGTATTCCAAAAAATCAATATAAAATGAATTTTTAAAAATAAATAAAAAACGTCGTACATTGAATAAGTTGCATTTAAATCATATTTCTTCTCAAATCACTTCAATAAAAAATCTAGTTATTCAAAATATGTTCTTCTTTTAACCTTTATGCTTTTCTATGTATTGATATAAATTTTAATTATCGTAGCAAATTTTAATATACCAGGAAATAAATTACAAAAAACTTAACATTCACATTTGCTTGAATATATTCATTATTAATACAGGGTTAGCAAGAAATAAGTTTCTCACTTCAGAGGGCTGTAAAATACGTTCTATTTGTCCAAATGAGATCAAATTTGAAATACAGATAATTCAAATGATGCGCTTGACATTTATTTAAAAAATAGTACAAAATTTCGCTGATAGATGATGCTGTAATATACATAAAAACATTTGATATGCTTTATAAATGTTAAATAATAATAATAATAATAAGTAGCATTACAACAGTTCAATATGCCCCCTTCATTTTCAACAATGTGCTCTAATCGCAGAACCATATTTTCGACAGCAGACCGGAGTGAGTCTGTCGGAATATCAAAGATATGGCGCCGAATGCTGTCCTTCAGATCTGGTACAGATGCTGGCCTTTTACGATAGACATTGTCCTTCAAAAACTCCCACAACCAAAAGTTGCAGTAGGTGATATCCGGCGAACGAGGAGGCCATGCCGTAGGGAAATGACGGCTGATAACCCGTGCCTCAGTAAAATGCTGTCTTAGCAGTTGCTTTACACGACGATCAATATGAGGAGGTGCGCCATCCTGCATGAAAATGATGTCCTAAAGGCATCCACGCTGCTGAAGTTGTGGGATTACAAATTCCCTCAGCATATCTTGGTACCGTTGTCCTGTGATCGAACAGGTTTTGATTCCATTTGCAGTTATCTCTTCAAAAAATACGGTCCAATCACAAAAGTAGCCGTAAACCCACACCATACTGTCACTTTTTCAGGATGCAAGGGTTTTTCCTGGATTGTGCGAAGGTGTTTCCGCTGCCCAAATTCGACAATTGTGGGTGTTGACCTGCTCATTAAGTTAAAAGTAGGCTTCATCAGTCCACAGAATATTCCATGGTCAAGTGACGTCAACCACCATTCGAGGAAGGAACTGAAGTGCAAAAATTTTACGAAACTCTGAGTCCCCGTCCTGCAACAAGTGTAGAGGCTTGATTTTGTATGGATAAAAATGCAAAATCTGCAATAAGATTTTTTTGTAACGGGTTTGAATCCCAGTTAAGGCACTGATGCTCCTTTCTTTTATGTTTCCTTGTTCCTTTCTGTTGAGATGATGAATGAATGTGACCCTTCCTGTAAATGGATTTGTGGTGGTGTGAAGAGGATAATGATACTCGCCTACGTGACTTTATTCACAGGTGCCCCCCTAGTAACTGTGAATGAGCAGTAGTTTCTGGTCTAGTTGTGGGGAAGGGTTCGTCATCCAAAGCAAGCCATTAGAAAAAAGAGAAAAAGTAAAATATTAAATTTTCTAAAAAAAACTCGTAATCTTATTCTTACTAAACTTGACTTAAGTATCATTTTAAGGGTACTAGATTTTTTTTTTTTTTACAAATTGCCGCATTTTTATACAGAGTTGATTTGAGAGAATAATTAGTTATCACTTTTATTATTACATTTATTGTTGTCGTGTTCCAGCCAGGCTGGCAATATGGAGTGCGCTGCTCCACTTTTCCAACTGTACCATGTTTTGGTGTGGAGTCCGACTTCCTCAGTACACACATGCCATAGGGACCCGTTTATAGGGTAGGCAACCATTCACACCTCATTCATACAAGGAAAGGACAAAGACAGGATAGAGACAGAGAGAAAGTACTTCCATGCCCAAACCGGGATTCGAACCCAGGAGCTCCTTATTCGAAGTCAGACACGCTGACCACTAGACAAGTTGGGCGGCATTATTACATTGAAGCAGTACAAATATTTTATGTATAATAAAAGCATAATAAATCCTACATCTAGTGGTTAAGAAGATAAAAATGTAAAAAAAAACTGAGTTAAAATACTATAAATATCTTGCGTTTTAAAACATATTATTAGAAATAAAATGTTAACTTATAAATTAATCCATATTTTTAATATTTATAATCTCAGATTACTAGCAGTTAATTAAGGAATTATGATAAATTATTCTTAAATTTTATTTCAACTCATTTAGGGATTTACTTTCCAATTCAATTGAAAATTTATTTTTCACTGAGCAATTCATTGTTTTTTTTTCTGTACACATTTTAATTTGCATTTTAAACATTGTTTTTGTTAAAGACAATGGAAATTATTTCATAGTACGTAATTAATGTACAAAAACCAAATTCCCAAAAGTCTTTTAATTTTTATAAGTTGATTTTTTCTGAAAAAAAGCATATCACTTTTTTCATTTATTTTTATATTTATCTAAAGAAAAATATAAGTTGTATTTTATTTCAGGTACACTTTTTTTAAGTTCTATGTTGCAAAACTCAGAAAGAATCCTAAATCCTGAAATTAATTATTTATTCAACGATTTTTAAAATGACTTATTATTTCAACATACATTCGAGAATATTTAACTTTTCAACTTCTTGCGAATTTATTCTTCTAGTTCCAAACATATCGAACAATTTTCCATAAAGACGAAAATCTTGGATTTCTAAATCGATCAACGGAGAATATTTTCCTGGTTAAACATTTGTCGCCGCAGGATAAACTCTTACTTCATGTGAGATTGGATGGGAGATTCAGTCTCAAAATCTGTGTCAGCACCTTCCGGGTTTGGTCAGTACGCCAAAGGATTGACTGTCTCTAGGAAATGAGGAAATGTTCGATTTTGGAAGAGGGAAAGTGTTTCTTGACGTAAGATCTCTTGAATGTCACAATGAAGGACTCTAGTCGAATGGAAATATGTTCAACCATAAATGAAACAATGAATTTGAAATGTTTTCCATTTAATAATAAAAATGAAATCATTTTAGATTTTGCTAAATAAATTTAAAATTGCGTTTCAAATTGATTAAATCAAAGGTCATCGAAAATCTTTAAAATATTTTAAACTTTATTAAATACATAAAATAGAAATTTGAGGGAACCTTAAACTTAGATATAAATATGGAAAAAATATTGAATAAATTTTTGTGACAGTATTATATTATATCATTATACTATTAAATTTCTATAGACTGAAATGACGGTTAAATTTTAAAATCCTTTAAAATATAGGAATATAAATTGAATCATTTAAAATATATTGTTGTTGTTGTTACTAATGACACTTGGACAAGGCAAGTTCGCTATGCCTTGGCTATGCGAATTTAAGTCAATTGGGAGCGTCTTTCGTTTTAATGAGAAAACCATGAAGGTGAAAATACGACTTTGCTCTACACACATGCCATAGGGACCCATTTATAGGGTAGGCAACCATTCACACCTCATTCATAATAGGAAAGGACAAAGACAGGATAGATAGAGAGAGAAAGTACATCCATGCCCGAACCGGGATTCGAACCCAGTACCTCCTTATCCGCAGTCAGGCACATAACGAAATACATCAAAATCATAATTTTTCACACCAACAATTGATTTTTGCTATCAAAATTTCAAACTATCAGAAACTTTTTATGATTCTTATGAAAGCTTTTGGCAAAAATTAATTACTAAATTTATGTTTAGGAAAGATTCAACTGCTTATAATTGGGATTTTTTTATATTTAGAAAATGCGAATGCTTCTAACTTTTGGCACATAAGGTGCATTATGTAATATAAGTAATAAATTTAATAGCATTTATATATACGATACAACTTTAAATATTCATTGAAGTATCATATCATATCATTTTGCTATATATCATACTATGAATAGATATAATATGAAAAGATAAAAATAGTTTCATATTTTTTACCCATTAAAATAGAATAGATCATATTAATTGATTTTATTTTTAATATTTATAGATTAGCACATGGAAAATGTAAGATTTATGTCTAATATATATATATATATATATATATATATATATATATATATATATATATATATATATATATATATATATATATATATATATATATAGAAATATAAAATATTTGTATGATATTTTTAAGTATTATCTAAACGCTCTAAATATTTTATTAAAACTTTGGAAATCTTTTATTGAAATCTACACGTAAGATATCTTTTCGTGATGCAAAACAATGTTTCGAAAAATTAAAAAAAAACTAATCGATGTTGTTAAAAAATAGATATCATTGTTTTTTCTGGGTAGTATATTAATCATTATAATTAATATAAACCCCAATAAGGAAGCTTTACTAAATGCATATTTTTTTGTTAATTTAGCTTATATATCAACGGTCTATTTTTCAGTGAAATTATAATAAATATAAATTAAAATTTATATTGTATTAAATTATAGATTATATTATAACACTGAAAAGAAGGGTCTTGAGTTTAAGTACTAGGAATTCGTACTAAGGTAATACTTTAAAATGCACGAGTATAAAACAACTTTATATAATTTCAGTTATTCTTCCCAATTAAAATGGGGAAAATAAATAATTAATGGAGGAAACCTTAATCTCATATTTGAAATTTCAAATTTTCACATAATTTAGCAAAACAGTTGGTGGAAATGTTATTGCATTTCTCTGTAATAAATAAGTTGTTTAAAAGAAATTATAGGTTTTAATAAAGAAACTTTTTTAACTAAAATTATTAAAACATATGAAGTTTTTATAGTTTATATTAAAATTTGTTAGATATGATATCGATATCAGTGTTTAAAATCCAATTAAGGCCAAATTCAGAGTAAGGATTTTTAAATTAAGAGAAAAATTATATTTACTAATTTTTCTATAAAATTCTGACATTTACTGCTGTAGAGGAAGAGTAGAAATATCATTTTTGATTTTTTATTTATAAACTTAATTCACATGACAAATCTAATAATGAAATTATTTATTCCCATAAGAAATCTCCTTCTACAATATTGTACGACATCAAATGATATGAGAAATAACAACAACTAGCAAACATAATATGATTGTATGAGAAACTAGCATATTTAAAATACATTCCTTCTGTCATTTTAAAGGAAGTTCAATTATAAATAAAAAACAAAATGCAATTATTATATAAACTATATATTTGTAACTTAAATCAATAAAACTATCTACTATCTAGAATGAGATGGGCAGGCCACCTCATCAGAATGAGTACAGAGAGAACACCAATAAAGGTCTTCAACATCACCCCTTTCTGTAGTAGACCAAGAGGAAGACCCAAAAAGAGATGGAAGGACTGCCTGGAAGAAGACTTCAACATACTTAAAGTCAAGAACTGGAGGCCGATTTCTAGAAAAAGGGCGGAATGGCAGAGGCTTCTGAAGAAGGCCAAGGCCCTCAAGGGGCTGTCGAGCCAATGCTGATGATGATATATTTGTTATTGTGCTATATAATCTAAAATATGATTATATACAGAATATCCATTAAAATGGATGAGAAGGGAAGTTTAAATAATAATGCTAATTGCTGTTGTTGTTTCGCTTCCCCATGAACAGCAAAGCTAGATCAGGTCCATGAGCCCATTCATCCTGAAGAACTCCACTACCAGTTGGTGATCTAGGACCATGTCCTGCCTGGTGAGTTCAGTCAATTAATGTATATATATGCTAAACTTATACCATTCACAATAGAACTTCAATTATCCAAACTCCGTTTATCCGTACCGCTTTCAGAATTTCAGAAAAAAAATTACACTGAAGAAGAAACAGTAAATAAGAAAAAGAAAAAAAACTTAAGGAAAGGTAAGCAAAGTGAGAAGATCAGAATGACATGTACTTTGGGAAATTCAGAAACATTTTTTTAGAAAATTCATGGATGATCAGAAGCTAGTCTGAAGTTTTAGTAAAATGGGTTATGAGTCAGACCCTATATTTGCAATTGCAAATGATGGTCAACCTATTGAAGAAGAAAACCTTAATGTCACGGTTGAAGCAGACACTGGATTATCAGCTAGTCGAACATTTGCCGGTTTTGAAACTCCTGCGACTTGTAAGGAGCGTCAGACTGAGTGTTGACCACATGCAAATTCTCACAGTCAAGCTGATGCGTGACTTAGCTGTCCGAAAACGGAGGAAGGCAGTAAAAAAACTTGTTCATAACCGTGATGTTCAGCAAGCAATCATTTTTACAGTACTGCGCCAACCAACTTGTCTAGTGGTCAGCGTGCCTGACTGCGGGAGGTCCTTGGTTCGAATCCCGGTTCGGGCATGGATGTTCTTTCTCTCTGTATCTACCCTGTCTTTGTCCCTTCCTTGTATGAATGAGGTGTGAATGGTTGCCTACCCTATAAACGGGTCCCTATGGCATGTGGGTATTGAGGAAGTCGGACTCCACCCCAAAATATGGTTCAGTTGGAAAAGTGGAGCAGCGCATCCCATATTGCCAATTTAGCTAGGCACACGACAACAACAACATTGTAACACTAATTATTGCAATATATATTCTAAGTTCAACTTTTTATTCAATAACTGAAATAGAAATATATAAGATACAGAACCTATTACATTTATTTACTTCATTCCTTTTTAATGTTTACCAATAGTTATTTCATGAATTCACGTACGATTCAGTGACAAAACATTTTTAATTTGAGTGCTGAATAATGTGAATCATTTTTTTCATAATCAATCCTTGTCGGAAAAAAAAGGAAATCAAATTATCTTAAGAACATCAATATATATATTTGCACAATGACTGGCCGAGCATACATTGGCTATTGTTACACCAGACCAACTTTGGCGATATATCGACCTGCATTGAAGAATATCAAAAAAGGTACACATAAAGCCTCTCGGATTCTATCCGAAGGCATGTGCCAATATTATAGGCAGCAATGATGGCCACACTTGATTTTTGTCATCATCCATGCAAAATGCTGTAATATCAATCATTATATCTGTAAAATTTGATTCCAGCCAATTTGATATTTTCGGTTTTTCTTAACATTCTCCATTTTATTTGGCCAGTAGTGTAATATTATATTTCCAAAATGTCAAAAATATGTCTCTATAAATAGATTATACATAGAAAGTTTCCTATGACTCTTGACAAATTCTTTAGTTTGAATTTTAAAAAATCAAATTTTGAAGCCTTTACATGACTAAAAGTGTTTTGTATTTATTTTTGATAGTAAAAATTCATTTATTTTTTAATAAATTTAATTTCTTGTGTTGTACATCACTTTGATACATAAAATTGCATACTGATTTCTTTTAGTAAATAAATAGTAAATAAGTATAACAGAATATAAATAAAACTATGTATATTTTAATATTTCTCTTTTATAATTGACTTATGAGTTACCTTTTACTTAGTGCACTTTCTTAACTATTATTCTATATATCTTAAGAATTGGGTAAAGTTTCTCTCTTATAATTGACTTATAAGTTACCTATTATTTAGTGCATTTTCTTAACTATTATTCTATCTTAACCCAGATAAGCCTACTATCCTATATTTAGGACAGTAGAATATAGGACATATATAGGACAGTAGGCTTATCTGGGATAAGAATTGGGTAAAGTTTCGCACTTATAATTGACTTATAAGTTACCTATTATTTAGTGCACTTTCTTAGCTATTATTCTATAAATCTTAAGAATTAGGTAAAGTTTCTCTCTTATGATTGACTTATAAGTTACCTATTATTTAGTGCACTTTCTTAACTATTATTCTATATATTTTAAGAGTTGGGTAAAGTTTCTCTCTTATAATTTGCTTTTAAGTTACCTATTATTTAGTGCACTTTCTTAACTATTATTCTATATATCTTAAGAATTAGGTAAAGTTTTTGACATTGTGATTCTGACGATTAAGCATATCATTATTAAATGACATGTTGTGTTTATGCTAATCGTACGTTTTAGAAGAATTTCATATTTTTAAACTACTTTCCACAAATATGGTCTTAATCTGATGAGACTATTTTAGTTCTTCTACACATTATTCTCTTTTTCTGTATAAAATTTAAGTAAACTTTATTAAAGTAAATTTCAATAATATATTTTGATTTTTAAGAGCATATTTGAAGGTATGAAGAAAGAGGAACTGTCCGAACTTCAAATTTTAAAATCATGAGAATATTTTGAAACTTAATTTTTAGTGTAGATTTTATTATTTTATCCAATTTCATTATATACACATATTTTTATTATTTTTAAGTAATAATTATTTCTTATTAAGTAATAAGAATATTAAGAATTGTTGTTGTGGTGTGCAAGCTAGACTGGCAATATGGGGTGTGCTGCTCCACTTTTCCAAATGAACCATATTTTTGGTGTGGAGTCCGACTTCCTCAGTACACACATGCCATAGGGACCCGTTTATAGGGTAGGCAACCATTCACACCTCATTCATACAAGGAAAGGACAAAGACAGGATAGATAGAGAGAGAAAGTACATCCATGCCCGAACCGGGATTCGAACCCAGGACCTCCCTATCCGTAATCAGGCACTCTGACCACTAGACAGGGCGGGCGGCAATATTAATAATTATAATATTTAAATTTTTTCTGGTTAAGTAGTTAACTTTCTAGTCAATGAATCGTATGAATTAATTGCTTCCTACATCATTATGTGACAACCTTAAAACTATAAATTTTATTTTCAAAATATATTCTAAAATCAATTAAAAAATATATTCAAAATATATATAAAATGTTACATTAATTTCACTCATGTTTCTTACTGTACAAAAAAGGAATGAGTGTTATTCTTTGTAAGTAATGTCATGTAAAGTGAACAAGTCTGTTGAAAGAACTAACATTATGTTCTATCATTTTAACAGATATTAATTTGCGCAGCAATTATTATTTAATTTAAATAGCATGCGTTTCGTATGCAAAATAATGTGAGTTGGATACATGCAAATGCTTTGCTTTGGCTATGAAATAGCAACGATGCGCTTCTATTTTATTTTACGATGCGTACGTGAGGAATGGTAAATGTGCTGCACTTAAGTCCAAACTTACATGGTGATGTATAGTGGAGCATCAATAATGCTTGGGAAAGAATAGAAATAACAAACTAACAGCAGATGCTGCTATAAATCCCATAACTCATGGATTTACGACGTTCTCCATTTCCATTAAACAATGTTATTTGGACATATATGTTTCCGATATAAAACTGTAAACGTGACAAAATCGAAAACGTCAAAAAATGTATAACACAGAAAGGCTATATTTTATTATGTCTATGATGATACACAAAACTATAGCTCATTCAATCTAAAATACATTTCTGCAATAAACTTATACGTTTGCCGATGAACATTTATTTATTGGCTATTTACTTGTCTGCGCATATATAAATGAATAAAATACGTTTATTAATGTAAATAAAAATGTTAAACTTTTATTAAGATCTTCTATTAAGATTTTCTGTAAGCAAAATATTTTACCATTAGATTATTACTAATATGCTTTTATATAATACAGAAATATAAATCCTCTTATTTCCATAATATGTTGTTGTTATTGTTACTAATGACACTTGGACAAGCCAAGCTCGCTATGCCTTGGCTATGCGAATTTAAGTCAATTGGGAGCGTCTTTCGTTTTAATCAGAGCACCATGAAGGTGAAAGTACTTTGCTTTGTTCTACACACATGCTATATCATTCACACCTGGATACATGGACCTGTTTATAGGGTAGGCAACCATTCACACCTCATTCATACAAGGAAAGGACAAAGACAGGATAGGTAGAGAGAGAAAGTACATCCATGCCCGAACCCAGGACCTCCTTATCCGCAGTTAGGCACGCTGACCACTAAACTAGTTAGGCTGCTCATAATATGAGGATACCAAAAATAATATCAAAAAATAAATCCTCAAAATTTAACAAGAGGCTTTATTGTCGCTCAAATGAATAAAAAATTTAAAAACACCCATAATCACGACAGAAATATAAATTTTATTTTAACTTACGTTAA
The DNA here is from genome assembly GCA_037975125.1 of Latrodectus hesperus. Taxonomy (NCBI): domain Eukaryota; kingdom Metazoa; phylum Arthropoda; class Arachnida; order Araneae; family Theridiidae; genus Latrodectus; species Latrodectus hesperus. Next base: position 8,647,811 of record CM075853.1, read on the forward strand.
CGTTTTTAAACAAAACTATTTTAATATTAATAATGTTACATTTCCCATTAAAAATCGGAATTCTCAATAAAACTAACCTATTCAGAAGATTTACGCGATTCCTAATATTTGGATAATTTATTTAATTTTGCAAACTCTACAGATCATTGCCAGAGACGACTTCAGATATTGACTCCTAAGAAATGACTCTTGATATAAATGCCCTTCTGAAATAGTTGAAGCCAAGGAACATATTTTCAGTCATCCTATTACAGTAATGGAGATTTTAAATCGAAACATTCCAATTTATATTCTGCCATGGATAAATTATGAAACGGATTCACTATTTATTTATGTTGAAAGATTTTAATTCAGAATATTATCAAGAAAATATAAAAGTTCTTAATGGAGTCTAAAATATTTCTTTAAAATAATTATTGTTTCGTAATGTCGATTTGGAAAATTTTATTGTCATTTAAAAGATTTAGATACACATATGTGTATTTTGAAGTTTTTTTTTTATAAGTGTCTATTTCTGTTTTAAATGTCTATGCTATAAAAGTCACTTATAGGCCGCAACTATGCTCAAAAAAGATAAAATAATTGTATGTTGATTAATTGAAGTTTATTTTTAAATGATTCCACATAATCAATAATTTAAAATTAATAAATAAACTTATAATAAACATAAGGCAATGAAGATTAATCTTTCGATGAAAGAGACTCATATTTTAGATAAATGTGAGACCCTATTCTTAACTTAGGATAAAATTCAATAAAAAATTTTATTTTAATATGCCACAAATATTTTGACATTCATTCAAAGTAGATAAATATATTACTTTTGAAAATTTTAATTATATTTAAAATGAACCAAAATAATTAATTATCAAAATATAACTTAAACTTTCTTTCGAATATTTCCTTAGAATGGACAAAATATTTACCAAAGGCACTATATAATTTTAATATTAAATATTGTAAAGGTAAATTTTGTATTGCGAAGAATTATTTTCTTGTAAACTTGGATTATGATACATTTTATTTAAGTCAAACAAAATAAAAAAGTGCATTCTTAAATATTTCCTACAAATAAGGCATAATTTTGTAACACAATGCATAAGAAAATTTGAACCAATACACATAACTCTCAAAAATTTAATACTTTAATTAATTTGCCGAAATCATTTCTTGAAAAACGGTTGTCCGTTCAGGGCTTATTTGCATGTTCTTATTTACAATTTTCAATATTATATTATGATTAAAAATTTGATATTTGTATGAAAAAATGATAAGTCCTAAGTACTTTACTATATATGGTGCAGAAAAAAATATAGAATGCATATTTGTTATGGAGATGAATTAAATATTTATGTAGATGCGGCTATGGGCTGGCAGGAGAAAACTCTACTTGATGGGAACTATGAAATCCCTGGCTTCTTACCACGCTTGTTTCCGGGTAACAACTGGACATGACTATCTACAAAGGCATCGGCAACGAATAGGTGTAATGGACTCTGCTCGTTGTCAATTGTGCAATCTTGATGATACACATGGATGATGCTCACCTCAAGAACTGCCCTGAAGTTTTGAAGTATATGACTGACAACTCCTTTCGAGGCTACTAAAAGACTTTACTCTTGTTTTTATACTTGTTCATCTTTTTATTGGGCTGTTCGTCTATTAATGGCAGAGATGCCGAGGACGGGCATAGGATATAAAAGTATTTATTACAATTAGTTATTTTATAAAAAAAACACATTTTTTTATAAAATATTTTATTTGCGTTAAATATGTACTTTAAGAATATTATCCTCTTCATGGCTCGTAGGTTTAAGGGTATGATTCTCTCTTTGCGTGTCAACGGTCCCGAGAGGTTCAAGTCCTGGCCGGGCCATGTATTTTATTTCTGCCGACCGATGGCTGAGTGGTTATCGTTCCTGACTCCTGAGCTGTGGGTCCCGGGTTCGAATCCGGTTCGGTTCGGGCATGAATGCTTCTTTCCTTCTCTGTTCTCTCTGCGTTTCTCTGTCCTTTCTTCTGTGATGATGTATGAATGTGGCCCACCCTATAAACGGGTTTGTGGTGGTATGGCGCGGGTAACGCTACTCGCCTCAGTGACTTGGTTCACAGGTGCCCGTATGGTAACGATAAATGAGTAACAGTTTCTGGCCTTGTTGTGGCATAGGGTTCGTCACCCAAGTGTGCCCGCCATTGGAATAAAAAAAGAATATTATATACTTTAAGAGTGTTTGCTTACAATAAATATATAACCTCACACATTTATTTCACTATTTTTTCTCGTAAATCTTATTTTAAACGTATTTTTAATCTAATTAATATTTTTAAGACACAAGAGAATGTTAATATTTTTCAGAAAATGTTAACATAATATATATTTTCCTATGGTGCTATGAAAAACATATTAAAAAAAAAAAAGTCATTATTTGACCATGAAAAAGAAATAAGTGCTATCAAATAAAAAAAGATTCAAGCTACAGACAGAAATAGAAAAAGTATTCTTTTTCTGTCTTTGGATTTTTTTTTATTTTCATAAAAAATTCTAAGTGAATATACAAAAGCATTCTTTTTATAATTAGTACAGAATAAAAGATATTTTTTGTTACATTTGTACAAAAAAAAAGATTAATAGACTTTGAATGAAGAATTAAATGCAAATATATATTACTACTTTGAAAATTCTATAGAATTATTTTCTAAAAGATGAATAATTTATGAAAGGCAATTTCATTTTTTATAATTTGCATAGTAAATCCTAATGAATTTTATAATATTAATAAATCTTATTAGAAATGTATGTACTTATTTTAGTTTTGAAGGTGAATTTATTTTCAAAGCACTTAAACTTCCATTTCAGTACATGATATTTATATTTTTTAGACATGAAATTTCCATTTTAAATACTTTTCAAATTGAAATATATAATTTTCTAATTAATTTTACACTATCAAATTCAATTTTTTTGAAAAAGAAATAGAATAATCTCTAAAGAAACACTAAATAACCGAACGAAAACCACATTTTTATTGTAAATAATAAAATGAGGTTGAATTTATTTCAATTGTAATTCAGGCTTAGAAGTAATAAAATTAGAGATTTTTAAATGGATAATATTAATTTGAGTATAATAATTATATCAAAAAATAAATGATGATTTATATGCATATTTTTATGATAATGTATATATAATCTGATAATTAATATACATTCATTATCATATGAATTCTACTGATATTGAATATATTTCTTCCGAATTCATACTAAAATTTTGTAAAAAACTTCTATAAGAAATTTTTCTATTTAAATATTTACAAGATCATATTTTTATGAAAATAATTGAAGAAATTTGTGTTTTTTATTCAATATAAAATAGGATGTTATACGAGGTATGTCCGGAAAATACGTATAAAAGTTGAATAACAACTTTATTTTACTGTTTGCAGTCACCGCCAGGTGGCACTACTGCTGTAACCAATCCCATCAACGCTCAGTTCAAGTCAGACCGCTCTGTGTGTAAGTAGGACTGTGCGGCTGCTTGTTGAAAGTTACCCTTTTTCACCTGCCGTCGGCATGGAGCTCTCTCTGATTGAGGAACAGAGCCAGAGAGTGAACGGAAATTTTTACGTTGAAGTTTTGACACGTCTCAGAGCTCGTGTGGCCCAAGTTCGACCGGATTTGGCAAAAGGGGGCAGGTGGATGCTTCATAACGACAATGTGCCCGCTCACACGTCGCTCGTTGTGCGTGACATTTTGGCGCGAAGCTCAATCACCGTTACAGACTTCAGACAACCGCCTTATTCACCCGATTTAGCCCCTTGTGACTTCTTCTTGTTCCTTAAATGCAAAATGGTGCTTCAGGGGCGGCACTTGGGAGATGTGGAAGGCATCAAGGCAGAAACGACACGGCAATTGAACAGCATCACAACTGAAGACTTTCAGCAATGTTATCAACAGTGGAAACGGCGTTGGCAAAAGTGTATCTCGTCTCAAGGTAAGTACTTTGAAGGAGACCCTATTGTAATACCTGAATAATTGTAAAATAAAGTTATTATTCAACTTATATACGTATTTTCCGGACAAACCTCGTATGTGAACCTTTTTCATTTGAGAGAAACCTATGCAGAGAGAATTCCCTTGTTTGAATACAAGATTCTTGTGTTGGAGAAATGCATGCAAGATTCTAGTTTAGCCTAAAGACAGGCATTCTATGAAATAAATCCAGTCTATGTTTGGCCTATACCAACGATTCTCAACCTGTGGGCAGCGATCACCTAGGGAGGAGTGAGATTATCGAAGAGAAAATAATGTTTAAAAAATTGATTAACTGACTGAAAGGAAAGCACACCCCCACAAAACAAAATACATTTCTCACCTATATTTAATGATTACACTTATTCAATTAGAATAACTTACTAGATCGCCGACCAACTTGTCTAGTGGTCAGCGTGTCTGATTGCGGATAAGGAGGACCTGGGTTTGAATCCCAGTTCGGGCATGGATGTACTCTCTCTCTATCTATCCTGTCTTTGTCCCTTCCTTGTGTGAATGAGGTGTGTATGGTTACTTACCGCATAAACGGGTCCCTATGGCATGTATGTACTGAGAAAGTCAGACTCCACAGCAAAATATGCCTCAGTTGAAAAAGTGGAGCAGCGCACCCCATATTGCCAGCCTGGCTGGCACCCGACAATGAATGAACTTACTAAATAAAAACTTTCTTTTTCTAAATTTACTAAATTAAAATCAAATTTAGTAATTATTAGCGACTTCCTTGTATCTTTCTTGCAAAGCAAAGTATTTCGAAGGAAGGCAAAGTATTAGAAATAAACATTCTCAAATCCTTGTTGTTGTTTTTGCATAACTCCTTTGGCCAGAAGCGCTAAACCAGGTCCATAATGTAATACCACCAAAACAAATCAAGCACCATTAAAGGAACATTATATAAACCATCCTTGGATAGTCTCAGTCACTCAAGACTGTGTTCTAGTGTAGTTTGTTTTGTCACAAATTTGGTGCCCTTAGAAAATTTTAATTATTTGAGGTGGTTACTTCTAATGCAGGCAAGAGCCGTTTTTTCCTATCTTTTAAAACTGTGAGCCAGCGAGCTTCCAGGACGAGAACACTTATACCCTTGGTGCAGTGGAGGGACAATCCACGTGGTTTAATCCTGCTTTTGGGCCTCACGAGCTCCAGCCTTGGCCAAGGTGTCTACAGTTTTATTTTCCTCTAGATCGACATAGGAAGGTACCCACTGAGAACTTAATACCTTCTCAATATTTAGCAAAGATTTATATTTATCTTCAAAGGAGCCACTGCAGAAAACCTATTTTCACAAAGGTATGATGTTGAAAATGGTAATAGAAAGCAAAATGTCATTGTTTTTAGTGCTGAAACTGATAATTTACTCCTACCCAAAATTCAAAGAGTGATTTTTTATTAATTGCTTTCGGTTTCGCTACATGTGAAGTCTGGTTTTTTTTTCCGTGGCAATTGAAAGTCCTTCGGGAGTATAATGAAATGGATTCTTAATCCCCTCATAACTTGTTACGAATTTATCGTCAGCAAGAAAATACATTTTAAAATTCTTCGTCAGCATAACTGAATAATTTTCAAGTCTGCGCATACTCGAGACGGCACCTTGTCGATATTCCAGAATGTTCGAGGCAAATCGGAACTTCTGTGAAACCGAGAGAATGTTCAACATGGTAGATGCAAGAGAAATAAAAAGACACTGGATTTTCTTGTTTAGTCAATCTGAAGATCTGTGTTGTTAAATGTCAATAAATTTCCATTATCTTGTTGATTTATAATGTTTAAAATTGAAGACATAGAGTAAGTTTACAGCCAAAATATTCAAAATATTGTATGTATTTTACAGTATGTGTGGGAGGGGGAAAATTATAATGGAAAATTGGGCCACGAAGAGAAGATATACGTCTTATTGAAAGTTTAGGAAGTACAGAATGAGAGAACCTTTATAAAGCATTGAAATTTCAACCACCAATAGGGACTTCACCATCAAGGATGGTAAAACGAAATTTACGGAAACTTCTCTTTTACCTGTAAATAGCAATGCACTTCTATGCATTACACAGAGAAAGGTAATCACCTCAAATGCATTAGACTGTGTTAAAAACTAGCTCAGAGCAGAAGTTGACAATAAAATAAAAATGACTCACAAATATTATTTCTTTGGACCGAGAAAATAATTCAAATCAAATTTGGTCAATCAAAAACTAAATTAGGAATATAAAAGACTTTTTTTCCTCACCTATATATATACAGGTAACCCTCCTATAACACGGTATCTTAAAACACGGTTTCGTTATAACACGATTCGTAAATTGCGGTAAAATTCCTACAACACGTCATCCTATAACACGGTTGGGTTCCAATGTTAGAGCTTGTTATCGGTTGGCGGCATCCCTGGATGCAAATCAAATAGATTTTGAGGACGCTAGCTCTGATGAAGATTGTGCAGTTAAGAATTTAACATTAAAAGAATTACAAGAAGGCCTATGCTTAGCGGAAAATCTCGAGTCATTTTTCTTGAAAACAGACCTTTCCACGGAAAGAAGTCGAAAATTCAAAAGGGAGCTGCAAAACCGTTTAACTCCATACCGCGAAATTTACAATGACCTAGTAAGAACTAGTCAGCAAACTTCGATTACAGATTTTTTTAAGAGGGGAAAACGTACAAAATTTTTAAATAGAGAAAAGAGTTCTGAAAGTGAAGGCGATATCGTTCCACCCAAAAAACGTTCTCGGTTGATTGTACTGAGCAGTGATGACGAATAAATTCATTAAATTAGGGTTGCGTTAGATTAAAATATTTTTTCTTACTTTGTGTTGGATATACATTTATTATTTAATAAAAATTAAGTTGTTTATGTCGAATTAAAAAAAATAATTGTTTTTAATAAGTTTTTGGAACGTAACCCCCCTTTTGTACTAGTTCTAGGTCTCATACAACACGATTTCACACAACACGGCATTTTCTAGGAACCTAACTACCGTGTTATAGGAGGGTTACCTGTACATATATATATATACTCTGTGCAAATGAAATATGGATTTTTACATAATTTAAATATTCTTGAAAGGAAATTCTTCAGTGCTATCTTTGGCTTAGTATAAGTGAGAGGATGTTAAGGAACTAGATACTATTTTAAGCTGCACAGATTCCTGGAGCAGACACACGCAACACAATTGCTCCCGAATAACAGATTAACATGATTTGGTCATTTGAGAAGAAGCCCAGAAAACAATGCACCTAAAATCAATGCTAATTTCAAAGATCCCATAAGATATCGAGGCTAAAGATCTTCAATTAGATGGTTAGACGACACTGAAAAAGACCTAGGCGTCTTATAAAAAAAAGAGGAATTTGAAAAAAAAACGTGACAAAAAAACTCTGATAGTTGAGACAACCAAATCTTGTAAATTTTAAGGCTTGTAGCTGCAGACCAGAAAAGACTACGATGATAGTATGTTAATAAATTTTAAATATGTTCATGTATATGTATATAACTTTATATAGAGTTATTGTAAGTAAGTTTATGATTATAATTACATCAATTTATTATAGTTATGAATGTAATTATTTGCTGTTATGTCTTGATTACTAAATCTACCTCATGTGAATGTTTGATTAGAAAATTAAACGTGAACATGTGATTTTCTAAAGAATTTCATGATTGATTCTAACAAAAGAATAAGTTTACTCTTAGAAAAGCGTGCACTGCGTTCGTAATATAAAGTTTGAAATTACTTTTGTCCTAGTGAAACATAAGTCCATATCTATTCCTAATTTGTAGTGATGCTATTCATACATTATTAGTTTCAACGGGAGCGAGTATTCAATGCTTATTTTACTTGATATTTTTGTTAGAACAATTGTGATAATAATTATAATATTCTAAAATTACTTAATTAAGCTAAGTAATTAAATTAATGTACACATAAGAAATCGTTTTATATAACCATTGGAAAAAATCTAGCATCTTTTATATTGTTTTTTTAATTTTCTCCGCTTTTTATATAAATATATTTTATTAAAGTTAAACGCCACCCACCCTATCTAGTGGTCAGAGAGCCTGACTACGGATAGGGAGGTCCTGGGTTCGAATCCCGGTTCAGGCATGGATGTACTTTCTCTCTCTATCTATTCTGCCTTTGTCCTTTCCTTGTATGAATGAGGTGTGAATGGTTGCCTACCCTATAAACGGGTCCTTACGGCACGTGTGTACTGAGGAAGTCGAACTCCACACCAAAATATGGTTCAGTTGAAAAAGTGGAGCAGCGCACCCCATATTGCCAGCCTGGCTGGCACACGACAACAACAACATTAATGTTTACCAATATACAAGTTTGTTGTTTCAAAAGTATTAAAGTTGGTTGATACTCTAACAAGGTTGCAGTTATATATCAGCGCATTTTCAATACTTATGAAGTTTTAGCAAATTTTTCTTATAGAAAAGACTATTTTTTAATCCTTATATAAAGTTACTCAAATCTCTTCTTCTCATGCAATTATCTTCTCTTACATTTAGCAGCAGTAAATATAAATCCATAAGAAAAACATGAATTCTAAAGTTTGAAATGGATTGATGATGAACAGCTGTAATATGAAAAAAATGGTCCATTATCACAGACACTAGGACCAAACCAATATTCGACCCTACATTTTGGTTACTGATCTAAACAGTTCAATAGGCTTTCAATGACATATTTAAGTTAAACCCTAAAATAGCTTTCTACTCTAAAACTTTCTTTTACGAGAGTCTTATCTGACATCATTGACGTTTTTGGTTATAAATTTTACACTTTTTTTTCCTCTTATCTTTCAAGAAAGTGGACCAAACAATATTTTGTTACATGATATAGTATCATTATAAACATAAATCATATTATATAAAAGAAATTTGGGATTGAGAAAAATTGCAACTTTCATGTATACTTGACCATTTGATTTCTTTTAAAAGCAATATATTATTCAATTTCATTTGTTTTAATTGTTTACCATTTCCATATATTTTTTCTAATGACTATTAAATACAGTAAAAAATATTGATTTCCAAGCATACTAGAGATATTTCAACCATAAGCTATTTTAAAGACAAACAAATTCAAAAATATGTTTTGAAAATGTTTCAAGAAAATATTAGTAACTTAATTTTAAAAATTGCAAAATAAATTATATTAATACCATAAATTTGTAGATTAAGATATAACTTTCCTTTCCTAAAAATACATATTTTGGTTTTAAGCTGATTTATTATAAATTTTTTGGGTCTGTTAAGTTCAGAATATACTATTCATTAATCTACATGAGCTTTTAGGATTAAATTAATTTTTATAAGTATGTGTAATCAGAAAAAATAAATTATATTTTTTGTATGCTTTTGCCTATTGTATGTATTAAATATATTTAAAATTGTTTAATATCAGGTCCTGAAAACTGGGTTCTTATATGCAGCTTTTACTTTTTATTTATGTTATTTATTTGAGTTAAAGATATCACACTAAGACAAGCCATGATTAGTGTGATATCTTTAACTCAGTTTTCCCTTAAAAACCAAAATGAAGTTTTACTCAATCTGATCAAAATTCATAGAATGATATTATCTTACCTTAAAAATTATTTTCGGTATAAAATTGTGGGAAGTCAACTAAAATAAGAGAATTGGATCTCTTTTAATCTTACTTGACTTGGTGACAGTTCTTAGACCTAGAACGTATTTACAGAAATTATACTGGCGTAATTTGTTAAAAAGAACTACGTAGTTCAATCTAAAATCTTTCAAAATTAAGATATGTGTGAAATATTAAACTATAATTAGATTCAGAATTTTAAAGATGATAACATTGAAGGAAACATCAACAAGATATATTTAAATCAAACAGCACAGCATATCATCTACATTAAAATGCTTATTTTTTCGCCATATATATTTCAAAATAAAACCGTTACTTTCGTTTTTCTTTTTTTTTCTGTTGTCACTCCCGACCTGAGAAACTTACCTCTCATGGAGTTTGGTCGTGACACAACAACGTATTTACAGAAATTATACTCGTGTAATTTGTTAAGAACTCTGAAGTTCAATGTCAAATATTTGAAAATTAAGATGTGTGTGAAATATTAAACTATAATTAGATTCAGAATTTTAGTTGATACATTGTTGCAACTTCATTTCGAATATATTTTATAAATTATATTGTTAATTATACTTTGAAATATATCGTTTGGAATTTTAAACGTAGTCAATTTTTTTGTATTTTGAAAGTATATACTTGATTCTTTTATCATATGTATATCATTTTTTTATCGTCAATGAATTGTAATTAGTGTAATTTAATAATGTCAACATCGATTTTTTATACTTTTAAAAAATTTTAATAAAAATATTCTCAGTAAAATTTTGACGGAAACATGACTTAGAATATAAAATGTACTTAAGAATATAAAATACATACTTAAGAATATAAAATGTAAGTAGGTTCATAAAATGAAAATATATTCATTCAACTATTGTGCAGATTATTTATTGTTTTTGATTATATCATTTTAAACATAAATAAAATTCATTTTCATTTCTCTCTTTCAAATAAATGAAGAAATATATGATTTACACAATAAATAATTGATTAAAAATTTAGTAAATTATTTATTGCTGTATTAGTTTCTGAAACAGTTCATTTTTGACATACCTTTATTCTAGATGTAGAAAGTTTTAATTTTAATATTTAATGTGTAAATTATATGGTCATTAAATTTATAACAATTTTAATACTTTTAAAACTAGATGCAGTTTTGTAAGACCAATTTTATGAATTAATTGAATTTTATGAATGACTATTTTTATATTTTTAATACAGTTTGTTAGTATAATATTTAATAGCACGTTTTTACATTTATACATGTTGTAACAAATACAGTTCATAAAATATATCAGAATAATTACTCAACGATTAAGATGTTTCGTGAAAAAGTATTAGTTTTGATTACTTAATTGCAAATTTAACGTAGTGATCAAAATTTTAATTTTAATTTTTTTTTATTTTTTAACTTAAATATAAATATTAAAACCAAAGTTTTTCTGGCTTTTCAAAATTTTCTATTTAAAAATATATTACCTTAAATAATAAATATTAAACCTTTTGATACACCCAATTTTTTAAATAAAACCAATTAAATGCTTAGAAGTTACTTTTATAAAGAATTGCCCTGTTTGAACTGTATTTCTAAATTAAGTTTGCCTTTGATTAAAAAATATTTCAATGAAAAATTTACATTCTCATTTCTTTCTTTTGAAATTAATGTTAATATTTAAATGAGCAGGAAACTAGTTTGGAATCTAACATTTCGTGGGTTCACCAAGTGAATCGGGGGAGAATTGTAATGAATTAGAGTCAGAATCTACCGTAAACATTTATCAATCACTAGAATATACTAAGCATACCATTTGACGGAAGCTTGTTTGAAATTTCAGAATATACTGTTTTATCATTGAAAAGAAGTTCAGTTTTGCCAAATAAATTATAAATTTGCAGAATTTAAAATATCAGCATAGGTTAATTTAAGAAATTGATGTTATCATTATTCACCTGGTGATTATTAAAATTTTTCGATAAAATTTAGATTAAAATATGGATACGAATGCAAATAGCTGCCACGCACCCTTTCTAGTGGTCAGCGTGCCTGACTGCATATCTGCAGACAGGCACGCTGACCATGCCATGTGTTCGAATCCCGGTTCGCGGGCATGGATATAATATCTCTTTTTCTTTTTTGAATGGGTTGTGAATGGTTGCCTACCCTATAACCGGGTACCTATGGCATGCATGTACTGAAGAAGTCGGAATCCACACCAAAATATTGTTCGCTTAAAAAAAGGGGGTGCAGCGCAACCCTTAATGCCAGCTGGCACAAGAAAACAACCACAACAATAGAAACAACTCTCTATTGTAAAATGTAAAGCAAATAATCTAAACCATAAAACGTAGATGTATATAAAATTATATAAAGATAACAATCGCTATAAATAAAAAGATTTAGCTAAATAATTTAGCATGAAATTTTCATTTTTTAAAAGAAGATTTTACATTTAATTTTCACATTCATTTTTTTTGGCAATATATTTTCTTTAGTTTGATTTATTTCAGATTAATCTTATTTTAAATTTCTTTTAATACGCGCGTGATTTCTAACTCAAATAAGTATTACCAATAAGTCATTCTATAAAATATATTAATTAATTGAGTTATTGTCACATTTATTATTATAATTTCGTAATATTTCCTAAGTTTGCGTAGAAAGCATATTAAATACTACATTTTTAATTGAAAACCATTTGGTTATTTGATATTAATATTCTACTTCTTTTTCTATACCCTTCTGTACATCAAATTTTTAAATAAAAGTTTTTGCTGATTATTCAAATCAATTATTAAACATACTATACTTATATTTAAAAGGTAGGTTTAACTTTGAATTCTAGAAGAGTTGTAAAATTTACAGAACATTTATTTAGAATCCCCATTAGATAAACTTATATTTTTCTGATATTCAAAGAATTCTAAGTTCGTTTTATAATCAAAGTACATCAAAGGAGAGTTGGAAAAAACCTTTAGTTACACATCATTAGCAGTTGTTGGTTTTAAAAAAACTTTAAGCTCTTATCATCATTTTTTTCTCTATTTCATCCAATTTAAAATGTTAAAACTGCTAGGTATATATTTAGAAAATTGTGTACCTTATTTTAAGCACCCTTATTTAAAAGACAGTTAATTCTCTAAGGAATTTCTTCTAGTTGGAAAAAAACTAATATTCTGACACCATAAAAACGAGAATAAAATAAAAATACTTTTCCCAACAGATCCTCTTTCTCTAAAATGTACTTTAGATTGCCTAGTTTTGCAAATGCAGTTTTAATTTCCGTCCAGTATATTTTTATGCATTTAAATTTTTTTCGGAGAAAAATAGATAAAACCTTTTACATGAATTACCTAATGCGTCAAAAGTTCTTAACAAAATGCAAATAATTCAATTTTAAAATGCTCCTATGTAATTCAAATATCCAAATTACTTTATGCTATAAAGTGATAGGTAATTTTTTAATATTTCACGATGAACTCAAACCTTTTTTAAAGCGTATAAAGAAGATGTCTTTTTTGTGTGGTTTCCTAATTTTTAAAAATTGCTTAAGCATTTTATAAAATATTTGGAGTAAAGGAATTACAAAATACTTAACAATTTTTTATTCCCTTCAAATAAATTTTTATATAGTGATTGTTTATATACTTTTTAAATCAATTTTTTTAATTATTTTTATACAAACTTAATAAATATAGTTATTTCACGTATTTGTTGAATTAAATCTACGGAAATATGAAGAGTTAGATTTGAAGAATACTTGTATGATATGAATTAAAAATATAGATAATATGGAATCACTTAATTGTACTCGAAAAGAAATCTAATATCTATATATAGAGCTTTTCTTATAGCCATGTGGTGTAGTTTTTGGAACATTGTGACATAATTTTTTTACAGCATTTACATAAATATACTATAATGTTTTTTTTCCTCTTACCATTATAATTTTAATAACATATTATTATGAAATAAATAAACTAATTTCCTAGAAATAAATCATATTTGTAATAACTGTTGTTGTTGCTACTGATGAAACTTGGACAAGCCAAGCTCGCTATGCCTTGGCTATGCGAATTTAGGTAAATTAGGAGCGTCTTTCGTTTTAATCAGAGCACCATGAAGGTGAAAGTACGACTCACATGCCATAGGTACCCATTTATAGGGCAGGCAACCATTCACACCTCATTCATACAAGGAAAGGGCAAAGATAGGATAGATAGAGAGAGAAAGTACATCCATGCCCAAACCGGGATTCGAACCCAGGACCTCCTTTACCGCTGTCAGGCATGCTGACCACTAGACAAGTTGGTCGGCTGTAATAACTGATTTTATTAATAGAAATTTATTGGGAAGCATAATAAGAGAGTGTGTAGAGATGCCATCAATACAAAATGCATAAACTTCTGTGTGATGCTAGAATGGAAAATAATTTTTATGGAGACATTAGGTGTGCCTACAGCAGCAAAGAGTTATGACATTCTTTAATAATCTGATATTCTTTACCTAGATTATTGTCTTACCCAGATTATATTCTTCACCTAGATTATATTCTTTACCTAGATTAATAGATTATACTTCTGTTAATTAAAAATAAAACATTTATATTTTCCTATAAGTATCATAAATTTATATAAGTGCAGTGTAAGTAACAATTATCACAGTTACCTTGTATGTAGACATATATTTTCTACATAACAGCACAAAGTACCAGCATTTTTAAAAATACATGGTAAGCCGAAATTTTATATTTCTCAATAATTCAATAAATAAAGCTTTAAAAATCTCTTTTTTATAAGATAAGAATATGCATGTAATTGATAATGGTGTATATACACACCATGCAGTAATTGATATGGTGACATACATAGAAAAATATATGCAATTGGTGAAACACATTAAAGAAGTAGATATAGAACGTAATTTACATTACCTAGTTGCATACATAAAATATTTTAATGGAAGACGATAGAATGCATGCAGTAATTGATATTGGGACATATTTTTTTTTAAAAAGTACATAATTGGTGAAATACAATAAAAAAGAAAATTTACATTACCTAGTTATCTACATAAAATATTTTAATGGAAGACGATAGAATGCATGCAGTAATTGATATTGGGACATACTTTTTTTTAAAAAAGTACACATAATTGGTGAAACACAATAAAGAAAAAAATTTACATTACCTAGTTGCCTACATAAAATATTTTAATGGAAGACGATAGAATGCATGCAGTAATTTATATTGGGACATATTTTTTTTAATGTACATGATTGATGAAACACAATAAAGATGAAAATTTACATTACCTAGTTGCCTATATAAAATATTTTAATGGAAGACGATAGAATACATGCAGTAATTGATATTGGGACACATTTTTTTTAAAAAGTACATAATTGGTGAAACACAATAAAGAAAAAAATTTACATTATTTAGTTGCCTATTTAAAATCTTTTAATGAATAAATGCATTGATCTGTACTAAAAATGACATAATAAATGAATTATTAAAATTGAAAAGTATTGATAATTTTGAGTTTTAAGTAATTAATATAGCTTATAAAATAGAGACAGTAAAAATATTAGTATTTACGAATATTTGGTAGAATTGGTATTAGAAGGTAGAATTGGTAAAATATCTGGTAGAATTGAATGATAAAAATAAGTAAATAATTGCGTCTCATAATTAAAATACAGGCCTTATTAATGGTTACATTGAATTTTAATTTGCCTCAACAAGAATGAAGCCTCTCCATTTTGTTGAACTTTTCTGACATAAAAGGATTATTTAGTTCATTGATAACAGGGAAGCTACTCTCCTTCCATGAATTGCTGAATTCATAACTTTACCTTGTGTAATCATTTTATATTTTCAATTATCCCTCCTCATGTTAAATATACTATTTTGCGCTCATGTAAATAAATATGTCCAGTGTCCTCAAACTGATTGATGCAGTTGAAGTTGAAGAAAGGCTTCTTTGGACACTATGCAAAAGTAACAAGGATCTCATAAATAACAGTTATCTTTAAAGATAGGAGTATTTAACTATCCTGAATATTAACATTAGGGAAATCGCTTTTAAATTAACTGGAAATTCCTTTTACTTCAGACGCTGTGTATCCAAAAATATTTATATTGCTTCTTTAGTAACCACTACATGAAGCTAATATATGCTTTGTGAGAGACAATTAAATAGCTGTAACGACCACAATGTTTCCTCTTCATCGTATTTTTTATTTCTCTACTTTTTAGTTGTCCTTAACATGTCAACAGAAGATTTGTTAAAGGAAAAAATTATAGTGTTTTACATTTCAAGAACAGATTAGTATCAAGGAAAAATAAACGTGTTTTGTTCCTTTTCTTAATTCATCTAATTCTATTCATTTAGAGTCAAAAGTTTGTCGTTGGTTAAAGATTTGTATTAAATTAACACTTCATTGGTGACAACCAGACGCGATATTCAGAAATCGAAAATGGAAAATAAAAGTTTCATCATCCATCTCTAGAGTTAGTGTTAAAGTCCATGCGTTTTTGGAAACCGGACCCAAAAATATGTTTTCTCCATTTGTAAGCTCAATTTCGAAATGCTGCAATTACGACAGATCAAACAAAGTACGATTATGTCGTGAGTTCCATTGACTCTGAAATATTATCTCTAGTGTCGGACCTTCTGATCAATCCACCAAGGGTCGAAAAAAACGGGGCTATTAAAGACACACTAATTTCCACCTTCGCCGAAACAGAAACTCAAAAGACAAAAAAATTACTAACTTAGGTAGAATTGGATGATAAAAAAAGCCTTCACAATTGTTATGTGAAATGAATAATTTAGCATTAGTAATATATATATATATATATATATATATATATATATATATATGTATGTATATATATATATATATATATATATATATATATATTATTTATATCTCATTTTATCTCTTATCTGAGAGAGACATTCATATCATATTACTGAGAATATGTTCGATATTAAATATAAAAAATAATTTCTTTTAACATGTATAAAATACTTTTTCTATTAATACGCATTTCTCATTGTGCAAAGTACGATTTTATTCAATAAACATTTCTCTCAATTTATCTTTTATTTCTACAAATTTTAACATTAAAAGTTAAATTGTCCAACTATCCTTTTCGTAGAGTTTAAGTAATTATTCAAATATTTGTATGGTTCTCCTGGATAACGTGATAAATTCAAGTAATTCAAAATATTTTTATCGAATTGTGCTTTGGTGGATAAAGTTAGTATATGCTAAGTGTCAAACAGCTGTTAAATTTTTGGAAAATTATTAAAGATTATATAAGTAAATATTTTATGAGGAACGGTTATTAATCGTGTTATAAAGAATGTCCCCAAAACATTTCCCAAGGTGATGATCTTCAGACATTTGTAAAATTTAAGAGTTTTTATATATTCTTCAACCAAAACAGTTTATCTTGTTTAAGTTTCCTATGAGACGAATAAGAATTCCTTCTAGCTGATGACAGTTACACAATATTTTGAATTAATCAGTTTTAATTAATTTTCAATGCTGCGAAACAGTAAACACAATGAACCCCTTAAAAATTCCATGCACTTTTTAAGCAGTTAATGGATAAAAAATGCAAATCGTCTGTTATATTAATAAACTGTTCAATAAAATATTAGAGCAAATTTTTTACAATAAATGGGTTAGCATCAAGCTGTAATATTACTTAAAAAATGAGTGGCCACTAGATGGCAGTGTTTAATATGTCATGTTGAGAGAGATGTACAAGGAATTGAGAGGGAGATTGTATGAAGGAGCTCACTATGCAAAAAGATATCTGTAAAGTAATCCTATTTGTAAATAAATCTTTAAATATTAGTAAATTTATAAGAACTTCTTCCTTCCCCACCTAAGCTACTCACTCGTCGTCTGACAAATAGAATGGAATCGATAACAAATGGAACACATAGATCTACACAAACTCTCAAGAAATATCTTGATAAAAAATGTTATCTCTATATTTGTAATATAGTGAAAACAAGCAAGTCATGTTAAGCAAGTCCAATAGAGACGACAAAATGTCCGATTTTCTTTAATCTTATCATAGAAATTTGAAGACTTATTTTGAAAACTTCGTGAATAAAAGTTCTAATAATATTTTATATTTTTGTACAACAAAATTTTTCTAAAATTTTGTAAATGAAATTTTAAAGTCCTGTACTTTTAAGCCATAAGAAGCTTCTCAAAAATCTATTTGCAAAGTAATTCTTCCAAAAATATTTAAAATTTAAAAAATGGCAATTTTAATTTTCTATTTAAAACTATTAATTGAAAATTTCTTTAGACATATATTTTAATTTTTTCCATGGTAGCGCAAGTCATTTAAGAATAAAACTGGTTCTATACTTTTTTCTAATAATGATTAGTTTTTATAGTATTTTCCATACTAATACCATCATGATATTAAAGAAGTACAAAATTAGTATTGTTTCTACAGCTTAAATTTTTATTAAACTTCTTCTCATTTTAATAGGCTTATAAATATTCGCGGAAACTACAAATATTTGGAAATGTTATAAATATAATTTTTGTCACTAACTTAAAATTTCAAAAATGTTTAAAAAGTTTATGCATTTATATTTGCTTCATTTTTTAAAATCAGAAAAAACATTTTTTCCCATTAATCATATTTGATAATTCTTCATGCTAATATAAAACTTTAAATCCTGTATTTTAACAAAAATTCTTATGCTATACAACTGCCATTCGCACTCCAAGGTATTCATTATTTTATGTTATAGTCAAAATTTGGACAAAATGTTTTATTTATTTATCCTAAATATTTAAGCTCAATGGAAGTTAATACTTTAAAAAAAAACTTATAAATATTTTGATATATTTATTGATGTTTAATCGCATATAAATTGTTGATATTTCAAATTTAATCACATGTCATTAATTATTATTCAGAGTCACACAGAAATTGAAATCTAAAAAAGATTTCACATGTATAATTATCGCACACATCTTATAGAATAATATGCAAAGTACAAGAAACCACCAGATGGCACCGATAGTACGTCACAATGACGAGAGTGTTGTTGTTGTGTCCAATCCTTCGGGATCTAGTGGCAGCTAAATCAAATCCATGATTCCATACACCCCAGCAAAGTCAAGCACCAAGAGAGGGCTGTTGCGCACATCCTCTAAAGTGAGCCCCAAGCTATCGAGAATATGATGCGGGAAGCCGGCAGCAGATGGCACTTGGGACACGTTGGAAAGACTTTACGGCCGGATTCAAAGGACATGCATTTCAGGTGCCCACTGAAAAGTCTTGTGATAGCCGTTTGGTCCTGTCTGCCAGCCTCAAAATGTAACGCTCCTCCTGGTTTTGACCTACTGTACCACGGATGGGCTGGAGGAGAAAGCCAGACTTTCCGGTCTCTATTTTTCGCCACGGAGAAAATCTCTTCAAAAGTTAGGTCATGATCAGTGTTGGCCTTCGCAGAGCAACCTCTTTTTGCCGCAGCTTCATTTCGAGGAATGTTGAGGTGAGAGGGGATCCACTGGTGGTGGACCTCCCTTCGCTTTGAAAGAATTTTAAGCATATTGAATTCATGGAGAAATCAGCTTCTCTTGGTAGAAGGTACTTGGAGCATGACGAGAGTGTAAGACAGGGGTAAATAAAGAATGATAGCAAAAAAATAAATTTTGTTCACAGTTATTCACAAGCGCTTTAAAAGACTTTCAGTGCAATAACCGCATAGTTATGGCACTAAGGAAGTGTTTGGATGATGTTTTACGTGGTAGAATTATTGGATGTCTGAAATGTGGATGTACCTAGTTGAAAGTATCCGAGGAACTTGGAATCACCTAGAGTGTCATCTCCAGGCTTTGGCAACGCTTCCAATATCATGGTAATGTGAGAAGACGTTACAGCATAGGTCACCCCCGAGTTACAACGCCGAATGAGAACCGGTACTGGGCAGTTATTGCCAAAAGAAACAGACAGAGCCCAGCATCAGACCTGTCTCGTCAGCTCTCTTTGGCTATCGGTACGACACTTTCAAGGCAGACCGTGTACAGACGCTTTGGGCACATTGGTCTGTATGCTCGTAGGCCTGTCAGATGTGTTCCACTTACCGCAACTCACTGCCGCCTGCGATTAGCCTAAAGTAGAGAGCATGCATTGGATACTGCAAAAATGGTCTTGTGTGATGTTTTTCGAGGAGTCCAGGTTTATCTTTCAATCTGATACTCGCCGGACTTTCATACGGAGAGGTCCAGGTACACGTTACCACCAAGAGAACATCATTGAACGACACTGTTACGATGGTGCAGGATTGCTCGTTAGGGAGGAATTATTCTGGGTTCCAGAACTACCCTGCATGTTCAGAATGTAACCATGACAAGCCACATCTATCGGGATGTCATTCTGGAAAAACAGGTACATTTCTTTCGGGGCGATATGTGAGCAGAATTTCTGTTTATGGATGACAACGCCTGTCCTCACCATGCAAACATTATAGACGAATGCCTTCAATCGGAGGATATCACCTGTATGGACTGGCCAGATTACTCTCCAGACTTGAATCCAATAGAGCATGTGTGGGATATGCTTGTCTCACGAATTGCAGTCCATCAACTCCCTCTCACATGTCTATCGGAACTTCGGAGAGCATTGCTTGGTGAGAGTGGTGTAATATTCCCCAAGATCAAATGGATAATTATATATTCAGAATACCCACGCTATAAAAAAGCGCTGTAATTTTACAGCAAAATGTGCTGGCATTTTGGGCGCCAGTACAATATGCTGTAAATTTTACAGTATATTCGTAAAACTTTTACAGTTCTTTTTCCTGTAATTTTTACAGAATTTTTCACAGTAATTTTTACAGCACTTTTTATTTTTATTTTACAGCACTGTTATTGTTATTGTTATAGCACATTTTACTATGCATTTTGCTGCATATTCTACAAAACCTATTGCCATAGCTATTTACAGCTATCATCATGTTTTGTAAAGATGACAGTAGAGTATAAATCAATTTTGAATATACATAGCTAATTTCCTAATTATGGGCCAGCTATTATTAAACAATTTTCTATGCAATATACAAAGCACAAAAACAAAATTTATGTTATATTGCAGAAAATGTTATTTTTTAGAACATTTTGAGATCAATAATTTAACTTTCAATACCTAACCAGATTGTTTAACTTTCTTACCTCACAATCGTAACTTTAAAAGAAGTTTGAATTTATTACATATTTAAAAAAATTAAGAAACAATTATATTGAATACGATACAAAGCTAAGCATTAAATTGATTTTTGATACTTCTGTGATTCTCTATCTCTCTCTACAGATTTAGGGTAAAAAGAAACCTTACAAAACATTCCATTTTACTAAAAATACCAAAGGGGAATTAGTTAATGATATAGTATATTTTAATTATACTGTAAAGACAATAAAAGTTTTCTTTTTGATATTGTTTAAAGTAATTGATTTTTTTCCATTATAATAAAACCAAATGAAGATTCGAAGGAAAAAAAGCATAATAGTTGACAATACACAAATAATTGTAATGAATTTTTTTATTTACATTTTAATAATTATAGCTATTTAAAGTTGCATAAATTATTTAAAAGTGACAAAAACGCATGCTTGGATTCCATCCTTGACATCTTTTTTAGATTTCGTTCCCCGCGAGGGATTAAAATTTAACAAGCACCTGAAAAACAAAAAAAAAAATAGAAATCAAACACATGAAATAACTAATTTGAATTTTCAAGAGCTGAATATTTCAGAGGAAAAGTTGTTTAATAGTTCAATAAAATAATTAGAACTTTTTATTGCTTCTTTAAATTGATTGAATTTCCCTAAAATATGCTTCTTTTAATAGTCAACAAGTAGTTGTTACATTCATGCCGTCACAATCATTTTGAGGACAAAAATTATTTCAAGGTATTTTAACAATTTCATGATAAGAATATTTGGTAACGAAGGTCTCACTTCTTATGAAGATGATAAAATCTTTACTTCAATTAAATCATTCTATCTCAAAAAACTAATTTGTAATTGATTTGATTAACAGAGAATATAGAATTTGTTTTATAAGGATTCATTTATGTTATTGAAAATTATATCCTCTGAGAAGAAAATCATGACATTTCCAATAGGAACTGTGAATTACAAATTTTTAGAAATGAAGTGCGAAACATGAACCTTATGCCCACATTTTAAAGATAACCTACAAAAACCGATTTTACGTATAAAAAAATTAATTTTGTGGATAATATGGAAACATTTCTTTTGCAATACAAAATTTAAAAATATTTCCATCGAAAATAAACAGAAAAATTAAAATGCTATAATGGGTCAAAGTAACAATAATTTATGAAATAACATTTTATGAAACATTTGCTTAAAACTGAATTTCTTTAACTCGTAAATAGTTACCTCAAAAGTTAAATCTAAGTTGTCTTAGAGTGAGATCAAAGTTGTATTTCCCCCTAAGAAAACTTTAATTTCAATAAGAAATTACATGAAATAGTGCAAAATTAGGAAATATAAAAAAATTGGTGTTCATTAACTCTACATATTTACGGCATTATATAAGTACTTAGAGATAAATAAAAGAGAATACAATTGAAGTTATATCAAAAAAGATATATTCAACTAAAAATATTTATTTAGATTTTCTTAGAATTTTATATATTCATTTGATTTATTTTAAATAGAATGTTAGCAGAGTAAACAGTATTTGAAGAGGTCAATAAATGTAACAACAAATTTTTGCTTTTGAGTTAAAACATTTCATACCTTATGAAATATATAAATAATACATGCCACAAATTAATACACATGGTGTGCAAGGTAAGTCTATAATATCTACTGCATCCTGAAAAGACGTGGAAATCTAAAACCAATAAACAAATTCCTGATTAATTTATTTATGATTAATTTTTATATTCATTTATAAATTTCTTATTTATAATTTACTAAGCAATAATTTTTTTAATAAAGTTTTGAATACTTTACTGTAATACATCTAAATACTTTTTCAAGTCTTCTCCAAAATATGCCGATAGAAGAACAATACACGCTTCAACATCCTTTTTTCCATCCAATTCTTCAATGGTTGAAGATTGTATTTTACAACCTCCAGGAAGAGAAGTTTTTAAGAAATTAACAATTGTTTCAATTTTGTTAGCTGATGCAAACTAAAGTTTAAATTAATTAAACTTTCATTTAAATCTAAAGCAGTTAAGCATTTAAAATAGTCCAAAATGCTTTGCTTTAAAAATAAGCAAGGCCATCTTTCTCTTAATGTAGAAATATCACTAGGAGTAATAATATCTTTTCTTTGAAATAGAAAATCCTCATATTAATTTTACAACCTCTTCAATTATAACATCAAAAAACAAACTGCATTTTGGCTTCTTGTCGGACATCACAATGAAGGAAAGATAGAAAACTTAAAAAATACACGTGCTTACAAAAACTCTCTTTTTTCCAATACCTTATCCAGCTTTCAAATATGTTTGAAGTTGATATGAAGAGGCTTTACTCTGAATATAAAAAGTACTAAAAGTAAATAACTACTAAAAGATAACTATTAAAAGATAACTACTAAAAGTTATTTGTATATAATAAAAGTTAATTATATATAATAAAAAATAACTACTAAAAGTTATTTGTGATTATTCTAATCTAAATCAAACACGATCTTCTTAAATTCTTATTTTCCCAAATCATTGATACATTAAAAAAATTTTTTAAAAAGTGTGACTATATTGGAAGGTAGTATTTAATGTGCACAGTAGTATTAGAAAAATCTTGAACACAATAAATTTTAAATATATTAAAAAAGAACAAATTACTAGGTTTTCACTCATGTATTTGTTCTTAATTAAAATTTTAAATTAACTTTTCTTTTTATGAATTTCAGATTCCTTCAACTAACATGTAAATAAATCATAAATAACACTACAAATTTTCAGATTTTTTAATAAAATAACGTAAAATATGCAGTAATAATGTAATTTTTTACAAAAAAATGTGTTGCCAGAAATTTTGTTTTATAAATATCAAACAACCAACAAGATTTCCCAAACAGGCTTTTAATTAATGTTCTAATTAGTAGTGTAAATTTAAGAAACTAATCATGGTTATAAAATAATAAACTTTACATTTTCTAAATAAATGACCTTAATTCGAATAGTACTTCCTATTATGTAATTAAAAAAGGAATATTTCTTATATATATTTGTTATAAAATGATGACTTTAAAAAATTGATATTTTAAAAAAGCCTTACTTTTTTCATTGAAATGCATTTTTACATTTCATGCAAATTCTATACACAAGACCATTTATTCTAAAAAATATCATTATTTGTAATATCATTTTATTGAAAAAATTTACAAGCATTTATGCCTAAAAAATGATTATTTTAATGCATGTTAGAAATGGAATTGAATTACTGATTATAATTAGAATGCAATTTAACGATCTGTATTAAAAAATATACATTTTTAATAAAATTCTAATCAAAACATTATTAACATTTATAAGAAATTATGTTATATTTAGTTAATATACAATAAATTATATCATTTTACAATGAAAGAAAAATCAGGAATTTTCAACGACGAAATAAAATAGAAATTCCGTTGATATATTTTATAATATAATATCTAAAAGAATATAACAATGGATAATTATTCAATTTTAATTTCGAAATAAATATGGCTAATCAATTTTATAACAATGGAAGCACTTAAATACAAATCTAATTTCGTCAAAAATTTCATGATTAAAATACTAATCAATTATGTTACCAAACTACTATAAAATATTTTAAATATTAATGAAAAGTAAGTTAAAAAATATTGACACTGAATTAATACTAGAGAATGTGATCATTTGTAAATTCACCTTTGAATTTTTTGAAATGTTCAGTCAAATTTATAAGAATTTACATATAGCAAAGTTAGCTAATAATTTGCATAATAAACAATATGAAAAGCATACGTTACCTTATATTTGGTGATTAAATTTCAATAAAAATTGAACTAAAGTAACAATTATTCCCAAAATATCATCAAACTCACAAAACAAAACAAGGGCAAATGAATGGCGAAATTAATTTGATTCATTTGTCACAGGAACAAAATTTTATCCCGCCAACTCAATGCGCATGCCCAATAGCAAACAATTTTCTGCAGCTGAATTTTACAGTAAAATTTTCTGTAATCATTAGTGTTCCTATGACAGCTATTTAAATAACAGTAATTTTAATTGTATTTTTCCGTTTTTATACAGTGTAGGCGTTGTACGGTCTGTATTGCATCATCTGGGGGCATACTAAGTATTAATCATCATACCAACCATGTTATATTGTTTTTTGTAAATAGGGTCTTTGCTCCAAGGAGTAAAAATCACAGATTTTATTAATGATGTCAAACATATAGCATCCTTTTTTGCTCTTTACCTTTTGCATAATAAATAGACTTTACAAATAAGTTACATTTGTTTTGTTTCTTTCTCTTTCTTTGCCTGAATTTGCATTATCCTTAATTTATGGACACGAATGTAAATTAACAAAATTATTTTTAATGTTAGAGGAACAATATTTTCAAATATTTCTAATAATATAAACAAAAATACCATGTTTATTAAATTAACTAGAATGTTTAATAAATATTCAATTGTTTAAATAACAAAGTAATTAAACGTTTACACTACACTTTCTTAGACAAACCGATAAATGTTACAAAACATTATTTTGCAAATAATTTAATGTTTATAATAATGACGTAATATTTAGATTTTAAATTACAAGAGCGATAAACAAACTTTAAAGGTCAAAAAAGAAGCTTTAAAATGCTACTTGGTTTACATGCTTAATAACTTACTTAAATGGAAAATAACTACTGTATATTTTTATTTGATTTAATTTAATTCATTTTATTCTGCATTTACATGTTATTTTTACTTTATATAATTTAACTATTAAATAATTTCCTTTCACATCGTGTGGCAACCATAGGTATTTAATTAAATATATTTTTATTTTATTTCTTTTTAAATCATACTACAAATTGGATTTCCTCATTTATATAGTCATTGGAATTTATTCGCTTTTCATTGGCATTATTTATGCTATGACATGCATTCATATGAAAATTTTGGATTTTTGCCCTTATGTCTTCACAGCAACGATTAAGATATCGGTCTGTGCTTCACAGCAAAACCACATTTTGCGATACTGTTGTCAACGCCTTCGATGAAACTGTCAATGAAACCTGGCAAATGGTCTGGTTTTCTTTTATATATTTGCTCTCTCGTCTTGTGTTTCTGATATCTTTGACATGTGTTACTTATATTTTGATGATTATACTTCAATATATATATATATATATATATATATATATATATATATATATATATATATATATATATATATCAATCTTATTGATTTATTAATTTTGTGTTTGTTTTTCTTGTTCAATTATTTTTGATGTATTTAGACACTTTACTGTAGACATATATGTATTACATTCCCGATATTTTTTTTGTTTACAAATGCATATTTTTTTATTAAATGTGTAATGTGCCACAATATTTCTTAAAAATAATACAAATATAAATCAACGTATTTTAAAAATACTTATTATCTATCTTAAATTTATAAAATTACAATTCATTTTAGCACTAATTTATTATATTATAATAATATAATATAGTAATAAATTTTATGACTGTAATTAAGTCACATGTATTCAATTTATGTATAATTATATACTTGTAGTACTTTATGAAACGGTTTTTGCTGTCTTTTTTAAATAGTTGAAATAGGGAATTGCAAATGATGTCATGCAATATGTTACTTAGACATTTAAGAAAAAATCAGCATAATGTATTAAGAAAACTCTGCAAGCTCTTGTTTTTGATTTAATGGTTTAAAAATACTATTTTTATCTTTAATTTTAGAAATTAAATTGTGATATGCCGATAAATTGTATTTTTGGAAAAAATTATACATTTTAGTATAAAATTTAATGTTTATGAGGAAATTACTAATATTATAAAATCAAGCAAAATTGTTAAGCTAGATTTTTTGTATTTCAAGAATCAAATTAAGTGTATTACAATTTACATATTAAGTACTTCAAATTGATGATAATCGCATTGAAAGTAATGTGATGTATTGCTACACAATCTCATATTCATTAAATTCCCCACTATATATATATATATATATATATATATATATAGCAGGGTGTGCAGAGAACAACAACAATAATAATAAAATCATAAAAATGTACATTAAGCACTTCTTTAACATTTTATTATTCATTTGTACACAAAATCCATACGTCTCTATCCGTATTGCTAACAAAATCATCAATTAATCATGATCAAAAAACTCTGGTTTTGACTGTAATAAGTGTAGCATTTCTTTTTCTATTGTTATTAGAGATAAATTGCTTAATCTATCCTGGCTCATTGCATTACGTGCATAATATTCTTACTCTTTTCAATGCTGAAAATGATCTCTCCACCGAAGCAGTTGAAAATGAAATAGTACAAATTAAGTGTGGAAATTTATTTACTTAGTTTGGAGCATCTGTCAAATCATCCAGCATTATATGCTGAATAAGTTTCGATAAATTCATTTCGTGGTATGACTCACTACGATAAAGAACACACAATTCATTGGTTAGCTTTACAAAATCGAAATGTTTTGCATAATCGTTCTTTAACGAGTTAAGGCATTCATCCGAAATTTACTTTGACATTTCTTAAAAAAATGAAATTCAAAAAATATTAGCGAATTTTATTTTTTAAAATGGACATCTAACTGACAATAAATAGTGTCCATTATTTCATAATATAAATTTTTAAAATGTATGGTCTGTACTTGAGTTTCGTAAATTTACACGACGTTTTTTTTAAATTTGGGGGACCCACTACAGAAATAGTCTCTTCATAAACTTCATCAAATGCAACAGAAGTTCGCACATTTTGAAAAGTATCTTTTACTTCCTCTACTTTTTGACTAGAGTATACTATATCTAAGTTAGTTTTTGTAAAGTATCAAATAAAACATCAGTTTAACTAAACAATTCAGCAAAACAATTTAGGGGAAAATTACCGTTAAATTCTTCAAAAAACATGCGATAACTCTTTCCAATAATAATTGTATCGTTAACCCAGGCTTCTGGATTATTAATAATATTTTTAAATAACTCAGATAGGCCTTGCCTTTCGCTTTTTATGGTATTTACCAAACAAGATGAATAATTCCAACATGTTGTAACTGATTTTGGAAATTTTCTTTCAACAATTTAATTTAAAACATGATTTCTTTTTGTAGATACCGAAACAAATGAGGCTATGCCAGAAATTGTTGCAAAAAATAATTTACAATCTTTTATAAGCAATACATATTGCGAAAGAAGTAAATTAAGTACATGTGCGTAACAATGCACAAACATAGCTTCTGGGAAACTGTCTTACTATTTTCTGAGTTTCATTCAACGCTCCTGCTATGACTGCCGCGTACGTTTCAGCAATCAGTTTGTTCCCACCCTCCCAAATCAAAAACGTTATCTGCACAAAATTACACAAATCTTCCGCTGAACGATCACCAGTAACATCTTTAAAAAACAAAATTCTTTCCACTGGCGCCCTACAATTATTAACATATTGTAGCACAACCGATGATTGCAAGTTGTGAAGTATGTCAGATGTTTCATCCAGCATAACAGCAACGAATGGCGTTTCTTTAACCTCATTTCTAATTTCTGAAATTACAATATTTTCTATCGATGCAATAATACCATTTTCTATTCTATTAGAGGTTTCAGAAAATACAGTTGAAGTTCTTAGATGGGTTGCTAAAAGGTAATCATATTTACTAATTAAAATTATTAATTCTATATAATTTCCTCGATTAATGGAATTCTTATTGTGTCCACGAAATGCATCTTGTTTTGCTAAGTAACTAACTACATATATCATGGGTTCCCAAACTTTTTTTTCTCGTGGACCACTTTCAAAGTTTTATTATTTTCGGTACACCCCCTGCTGCTACATTTCTATAGTATTCCCAAAACTCCTAAAAAATATCGCCCTAAATTGGGGGTATTAAAAAGAAAAAAAGAAGCACATTTTCTTTTGTGTCCAATTTATAAAAATAATACTTATGGTTATAGAAAATTATAAACATTTATTATTACAAACTATGAACAATTAACAAAAACTCAACAATGAACTCTGAAATGTAAATCGACAGTAAAAAATAGTTATTGTCGATCTGAAATGTAAATCGACAATAAAAAATACTTTTAATGAGACGGATGTACTTGATGAATTGACACAGCAAATTATCAATATTTAGCTTCAGTTTTGTAAGCGGTAATCTCAAATCTCCCCATTCTGTGATGTTCAATCTGCTCCTTTTTTTGTTAACAGGTTGGTATAACGGCACTAAAACTTCAAAATTTTTGTTCTTTATTATGAAAACCAAAAATTTTTTCGTGGACTCCTACTTACAACTTGTGAACCCCAGTTTTCTTTTCACGTCTACTGGACCCCCATGTGGTCTCCTACAGATCCCTGGGGATCCACCTGAACCACTTTGGGAGCCTATGACATATATTAATCTCTTGAGAATATTTCTAATTCTTGTTACTTTTTCATCATGTGGAACAATCGATTAAGCCTTTTGTTGATCAAACATTAAATCTAACCTACGGCATCAAATGTTTTTAATAATATTACGACATTTATGTGAGATTGTGTTTTGTCATGATTCTTTGCAGCTTCGTGGAGATAATTTAAATCACATGGCCAACACTGTACAACTTATTCAATTCACTGCAACCGGTTAACCATTTAAATTTTTCGTACATAGATTTTTGAATTTTTTCGTGCAATGGTTTGTGGAGGAATGGACTTAGCAAGAAGGGTTTATGCAAATGGGAGACATTTTACATCAACAACAGAACTAAAACCTACTTTCGAAGATGAATGATATAAAACCGACTCCACCCTTTGCAAAAACTCGTGTTATCCACAGAAACAAGAGTATTTGAAGCAATTCGAAGAAATGGCTTACTCAATCTTTTAAGAATTTGCAATTTTTTTCTTATATGTTATTTTCTATATTGGCCTTAAAGTTTTTACTCAGTCTCAAATATTCATCTGTATGTTTAATATTTTCTAATAATAAAATATTTGCATTTTTCTACTTTTTTTACTTTTATTTAAGCTTAATAATTATCAATCAGAAGCCCGGTGGCTTGGTGGCAGCGTTTCACGCTCCCATGACACAGGTTCGATCCTTGGGTTGGGCAAGGTCGACTGAGCCTTTCATCCCTTCAGTGGGTCGATTAACTGAGTACCAAGCATGCTTGGGAACTAATCGCTGGAGGTTTCCCGTTAGGCTGACCACCTAACTGGGACATATGCTTCGCACCCCAGGGCCCTCGGTCATGAAAACAGTTATAGGCACTGTAGGCCTAGGCCCACATGGGCTGTCGTGCCATGGAGTTTAGTTTTAGTTTTGATTATCAATCAATGGTATTTTAATTCCTCAGTTTAAATGTTTCCATTTTCTCAAAACTGTCTACTGGCCTTAAAGTTTTTACTCAGACTGTAGTATGCTGTGCTTCTCCAGTAGCCCATACCTGTAAAGCGTGATTTTTTTATTATTGCGTACACATCAAAATTCCTATGTTCGTTTGCTTTCGTACGCGATACGTGGTGCAGCACCTGGTACCGCATGCACTGCGGGTATACACGCAAACACAAATCACACAACATAATATTTGAATATATTATAAATAATATTTATTGTATACTATATAAAGCTAGGTAGACATAGGTGCAGAAAATTATTGTCTCTCATAATTTTGCCAGGGTGTGCAGCGCACATCCTGCACATATGGACCGCACGCCACTGACGCTTACGTATGTAGAACAAACGTATGCATGCATCACATATGTGAATTCATGTGTTACATTAAGAGAAAAGCGATACTTATAAGAAATAAATAACGATTTAAACACATTATTTTATTTGAAATATAAAGAAACTGCTGGTTAACTGTTTTTTATAATCAACAATTGATATTCCTAAAATTTTATTTTAAATGTAGATTTCTTTTACTAATTTCTTACTTTACCACCAAGTAGGCATACTTTATTTTAAATTTTTAGTTATTCAAAATAATTATATATTTGATTCTTTAACAATCTATCATGATCCTAAATAGTTTTTAACTAAAGAAATATTTTTCCGCAAGAATATTTTAATTTAGACATTTTACTAAGCTGCCGCC
>CM075853.1:8683821-8873821 GCA_037975125.1 Latrodectus hesperus
TCGATAAGTTTTTCATTCTCTTAAACCCAAGGATAAAATAGTATTCTGTATGATTAATTCATTTGATATTTTTAGCATGATTTTAAATAAAACACCTGATTTTTACCACTACCATAAACTGTTGCCAATTCTGTTAACAAAGTGACTGTATTCCTTCTTCCATTGGGAAGAGTGATTGATCTAATGTAAAACTAAAATAGAATATTATTATAAAATTTTCTTAAATGATTGGTCTATAGAAACGACAACTTATTGACTTATTGTACTTTTGGTGAATTGGATTGAAGGAACTCATGTTAGAAAAATTGCCATGATTTTTACCTCTTTTAAGCTCTTTAAATTACTCAACGCAATGCAATTTATGCAATTTAAATATACTCAAATTTCGAAATTTTTCCCTTAATATGGCATGGAAATTTTAAAACTTCTCGACGATTTTGTGTCTAAATCGTAAGCTAAAAATTATGAGGTTTTTGATGTAAGAGCCTTACCTAGGTATTTAATGCTAGAGCCATTACCTATTTAACCTAATTAATCTAATTACTTAATTTTTATCAAGTACCTGTTACCTACAAAGATTTATTCCCTCTGTTTCACATTAATTGTGTAAGTTAACATAACAGAGCAGTGTTCACCAAATTATCAAACGGAAACTACTAACGCGGTATTTCCGGCATGCTACGTTATCATACCGATTGGTTAACATTGATTTCTCCATACGTTGTAACTATTTCATGCTTGAAAAATGAATTCTCCAAAACACATTTAAAATTTCAATAGGACTTTAACTCTCGCACAGTTTGAAAAAAAAATTTCCTTCTACAAAGATTGATGTTGAAGAATTCCTTCTATGAATGACGGAGAAACGTCATTTTTCAAGACGATAATGCTTCAATGCAGGTACACAATAATTTTCAAAAAGATTTATCCATAAAATTACTTTCTTCAAACCATGAAACATTTAGTCTCTTGTTGTTTCTCTCGAAAAATACCTAATTACAATTTAAGTAAACGCAATTTTCAGGTTTCATATTCTTTTCAAGCTTTGCAATTATTAAAAGCAAGTAAAAGAGTCTCACTAAAGAACATTTAAACAATTCTGTTCGAATAGTAGTCCCTACTTATCTTCTTCACATTAAGAAACCTGTTGATCACAAGAAAAGGATTTTATCCTTCTCAGGTAAAAACATATTTGAGGGTGCCCCTTGGCGAGATTGGCGATTTTTGTTTGGCGCCAATCCTGTTCGCGCGGAACGCTGTGCAAACAGTAATGGCGACCAAAACACAATGAAATTTCAAAAATAATGCAGTAAGCACATAAAAAAGAAAAAATGTTCTCACTTTATTTTGCTGGAATATCCTCATTTTGAGGTACACAGAATTCTCCAATAGCACCTTCAGATATTGCTTAAATTTATCCTGAGAAGAAAACCAATCAGAACCGTGAATGGATTTCAGAGTAACGTTTAGGGTTACCATAAATAGAACAACATCGCCAAGCTTGGCGATAAACTTGGCGAGAATTCAAGGGTCTAGCTCCTCAAGTATAGTCTAACTTCTTCTCATTAAAAATGTTAAGTCTGATTTAAAAAAAAACAATTAGTGGCATTTGTTATTGTTATTTATAACTAACCATGCTTCATTTTCTTTTTTATGCATAATTCAATCTCATTTTCCTTTTCCAATATGCTTATTAATTATACAATATGCTCATCAAATACTGATTTCCTATTTATTAGAAACATACATTTACAGGCAATTAACAACAAAATGTATGTAGTTATTTTGATTGGTAGCTCACAATAGTATTTAAATATTACACAGTAGCTCAAAATCTTCATACATTTGGCAAGCACATGCAACGGATGTTTCTAGAAACAAAATACTTCTACAGTACGTGTGAAATCACTTTCTAAGCAACAAAATTTGTCAAAGTAATTCTTAATCGAATTGAGACTACAATTAGTATCTAGGTAATATTTTGATTCATTTTCATGTAATTTATCGTGATCCATCAAAGAATTATAAAATAACTTTGAGTATCAAAATATGATAGTAAAATACCATCAATATATTTAAACAATAATATTCAAAACAATATTAAGATATAATTAAAAGCATAGAAAATAGCTTTATTATTAGAGATAATATAACTGTGTATGAGCACCTTTTCATTAGTTTGTATTTTCGCTATAGTTTTAGATTTGTCTTAATAATCTATTTTTTCTCAAAATATTTCTTTCCTAAAAAATATTTTTTTGAAATTTAAAGAATTTTTTAACGATAAAATAATACTAGTTATTTCAAACTTAATGATAAAAACTCCTACGATTAGTTTTTTGCAGTATTTAGATTTTTCTTTTCAATTGAAATTGAGTTAAGTACACAGTAAGTTTGACTCAGGAAATCAAGAAATATTTATTTAAAATATTTATTCGTTTATTTTTGTTCAAAATACACTATTTCTATTCATTATTTAGTGTTTCAAATTCTCTGTCCAAAATTAAGCTTTTATTTCTTATATTCCGTACAACCGTAATAGCCTCTTTGTATATTATCGACAAACCACTCTTGAAAAATACGTTGCCACAAAAAATTTATCTTCTCAGCCGAAAAATATTCAAAATAATCCTATAGAATTGACAAAAGTCGGATTGGATTCGGCCTCACTATTGGAGATTTTTGATAGCAGCTCTTCTTCTTACAAAGCTTCTAAAATTGCCATGGGTATACAAAACATTTAAATTAAAATAGACATTTTAAGAAATATATGAAAATTTGAAAAAATCTTAAAACAATTACAATCAGTAAGTTATAATGAATCTAATTTCCTTTCTAAAAATGTACAAACTTTTATGTTAATCAACAGAACTCCACATATATTTGTATAAGAGACCTCCCTAAATGCCAGCTGAAGCAAAATCTTATCTTTTAATGCATCAAAATATTTAAATGTGTCCCATTCATTTCAAAGAATAATTGAATCAATAAAATCTATTAAGAAAATAATAGTTCTTGCAATGATGTAATGCAAAGAAAATTAATATTAGGATGAATATATTTTATATGTTTTTCTATGATATTACATTTAATCTTAGGATTTATAAAGGTATATGAAATATACGTTATTAACTGTTTCCCTAAATATTATCTCCAACTTTTCAAATGTTTCTACAGAGATAAACGAAAATTTGACTTTCAATTGATTTTATATCATTCATTTTAATGGTATTGTATGGAAAAGCACCTAATATGAAAACAAAAAATTGATTTAACATTGTATCACCAGTGCAAAAGTTTATAATTTTTTCTATTAGTTCTAAAAATAGAAAAATATCATCTAAAGTAGAAAAATATTTACTATCTGAAAAATTATCCTTATAATAAAGAGATAAAAAGCATTTTTGAATGTCTCACGTTATTTTTTCAATAAAGGAATATTTTTTTAATTTAATGAATTTAAAATTTTCAAGTTGAAGTTTACTTTAAATATTAATTCTATCGCAATCAACCGTTTATTCAATCAAATGTCAAAATTCAAATGGATCTTCGTAGCATTCTTTGTTTTATAGAGTTCGCATTTCGAGATCTCTTCAATCACAAAGTAAATAAGAAGGATATTTCGACAGCAGAAAAAACAAAAGTAATATTTATTTTGTACTAAATTTTTTGTTATTCATCTGATACAGATTAGTTGAAAGTAAATTCGCTTAAATGTAATTACAAAATGCAATGCAAAATTTATGTAACTCTGATCACTAGTAAAATTATTTTATTTTTAGGTACACTTAAATAGAAAATTAGAAAAATATTACATTTTATAAAATACACAACATTCAGAAAAAATTAAAACTTTTCTTTTTATATGAATCTAAAATATTTGATTTTTAAGAAATAAACATCTTTCACACCTTAAACTAAAACAGACAATTTGGGATTTCTTTATATTTATTAATTCTTCAAATTATGTTTTGTTCTTAAAACTAATTGTATCAAAATTATTACTTTTTTTAATTAATATTTTAATTTATTCAATAACATTATTTCTAACTATGAATAAGTCACAAATGTAAAAAATCAAATTGAATTTCGTTTAACGCAAAAAATATCCACTTATAACCAAACATTTAAAATAAATAAATACCAATCAACGAATCAATATAGTTCAAAAGATTTCATTAATTTTACCAATTTTTCTTTCTCCGAATATTAAATTATGTATAATATAATTTTATATAAATTTATAAAATTATTATTTTGAATTATTTCCTGAAGTAAATAAATATTATCTATTATCAAAAATGTTGTTTCTCTATGGGCATTTAATTAAAAACTGTTCTTTCATCGTAAGTTTCATTTCCAATTTAGTTAGTTGTTACTTATTATTTTATAAATAGTTATATTTTTTATAATTATATTATTATTATATAAAGTCATAATACATTTCATAAATATATTATTTACACAGTAAATTATTTACATAGTTAAATTAGCAAATAGTTATATCCATACTTTAAGTGACTCGATTGCTATAATACATTGTAACTTAAACGAAATTTACAAAGCTAAACATTTATATAAATAAAAATAATTTGATAATACAATGTTTTCACAACAATATAAGACCACTGTGTTATAAATTTATTTCATTCATTAATAACACTTTTTACAAATCTGTAATGTAGAAACGCTTTTAACGTAAAATATTTTGCTAGAAAATTATTTAAAGGAAATTGTGATAAATAATTTTTAAAGGAAATATTATTTATTCATCAAGGAACTGTGAAATAAATGGTTTTCACAAAAAAAGCATACGTAAATAAAACTTTTTTTCAATTTTTTGTATTTTCGTGTTTAACTGAAACACAAATCTTTCTATTTAAATATTGTTAGACTATAGTATTATTAATAGCAAAGAACTTTTCCAAACAATTAAAGTATTTTGATGAAAATTAGAACGTCTAATGCATTTTTAAATTCTTTAATCAACGTAATA
Organism: Latrodectus hesperus; assembly: GCA_037975125.1. Classification (NCBI taxonomy): domain Eukaryota; kingdom Metazoa; phylum Arthropoda; class Arachnida; order Araneae; family Theridiidae; genus Latrodectus; species Latrodectus hesperus. Next base: position 8,688,818 of record CM075853.1, read on the forward strand.
TGAAAAAAGAAATGCTCAGATAAAAATAATTTCATAATATATTGTAGAAACTAAACATTTTTAATTAGAGTTTATGAACAAAACTGCGGAGCCACAAAATAATTAATTTAATAATAAAATGATGTAAAATATGTGATTTTCCTGATATTATAAACAGAAACTAAGAAAATTATGTTTAAAATCATGTTTAATAAGAAGAAATTGAAAGTAGAATTAAAATAATAAATCAATATGTAAATTTAAAATTATTTTGAATGTAAATTCAAAACTATTTTGAATGTAAATTCAAAACTATTTTGAATGTAAATTCAAAACTGTTTTGAATTTACATATTGATTTATTTAATTAGAGCTTATGAACAAAATTTCGGAGCCAGAAAATAATTATTTTAATAATAAAATGATATAAAATATGTGATTTTTATGATATTATAAGCAGAAACTAGGAAAATTATGTTTATAAGTCATATTTAATAAGAAGAAAATGAAAATTGAATTGAAATAATGAACCAGTATGTAAATTCAAAACTATTTTGAATTTACATATTAATTTATTTGTAAACTCAAAACTATTTTGAATTTGAAAGTCTCTGTATTACAAATAAAAATAAAAATTATTGAATTGTTAGTTAAATAATCTATTTTTCATAGACAATCAATGTAGACAAAATAGATAAATTTAATTGAAGTTAGCAAATAGGGTTTGAGAAAACTAACCCAAAAAAATCACAACAATTTCTCAAGAATAAACTTTTAAGTATTCTTGTTAAAAAATATATCTTAAGTATGTCAAAAAACAATAGTTGGTAATTGTTCACTGAAAACCATACATTTCTGCATAATTTTTTTTAATACAAGAAACAGTTAAATTGATGCATACACATTTTTTTCATCTGCTATCAACTTTTTATACTATATTATTTTTAAAGCAGCGTATCTACTGATTAAATTTAATGTGTATGATTTCATTTTAGTAATATTTTAAAATTATTTTAATATTTCATGAACACATATATCAATATTTAAAAAATTATGTTTATTATAAGATAACTTAATGTCAAAAATTATTAAAACATTTTTAGATATGCTAATAATACGAAATTTTAGCTATAAAAAATAAGCGACAGATTTAGCATACCAAATCATATAGCCCTCGTAAGCAAATTTAAGATTAAGGTTTATAATAATTAATAATTTTAGAGATTAAATGATACGAAAATTTGTAAAGATACAGAAATAGTATTTTAAGTGTCTTACTGAAATTAAAATTTTATTTTTAATAATACTGACTCTTCAATTAAAAAACATTATATTCTTTTTATATATACTATGTATAATGATTATACCATTTTTAATCTTTTTACTCGTCTAATTTATTAATTATTCATTAATAAAAAATATTGGTGTATGAATTAAAAATAAATGATGCATTATATTTTGCAATTTTATATACATTATAAAATTCCTTTCTCACTATGCCCTGCAGTATAATAAAATCCAAATTAAAGTTTTAACAAGAACTGGAAACAGCCATGAAATGAATATTCATTTCGAATTAAAACATAATTCATTGCTTTACTGAACTTTTTAATGAAACATTCTAGTTTATCTGAAACGATTCACAACATTTCCACGTTTTCCCTTGCGTTTCCTGTTATATTTTTTCATAAGCAAATGAAATGAATCTCACCGGCACTTTGTTGTTTTCTTTGAGCGTATGAAATATTTAATCATTTTTATGAAAGAGAAACATAAAATTTAAAAACATTCTTCTAAATTTGTTTATTTATATTTCGTTTACTTTCAATTATTAGATAAAAAAACCTTAGTTAAAAAAAGAAAATTTCATTTATGAAGAGAAAAGCTTCAGTAGCAGATATGAAATTTAATATGCATAATGATTTCCCTTTTTTGTAAAATAAAAGGTTTAAAAATAAAGGTAAATTTTTAATCTGTGTGTGTGAGATCCTTTTTATTTGCTCCATTTTTTATTGTAAATGAAAGATGCAACTTTTCTGGGTAAGATAAAGACAGGGAATCAGTTAAAATAACTACCTAGTTACGTTTAAACTTATTAACTGAGGTTAATGTTCTCTATCAAAAATATGTTAAATGTGTCGAACATTTGAAATATATTCAGGAATTACTTACACAGACCAAAGACATCTCTGTAACCATTCTAATATAACCGTTTATTATATTTCAAAGTTTTATCGATATGAAAATGTAATAAAAAAAGAGATTGTTATGAAAATTGAAAAAATAGAAACTTTAATATCATATCATATTATAAAATAATATCTTAATATAAATATTTGCTATCTAATAAAAAATAAATATCAAATATTTGGTTGCTTTTTTAGTATAATGAATGGTACAATCAAATTATTTTTTAAATATTTTGTAATTTTTTAAATTTATTTTTAGTTAAATTATTAAATATTAGAAGAGGTTTCGATTTAAATTTTATAAATTAAAAAAGAATTCAATTAAACATTTTTAACATTGAAAAATATTAACTTTCTATTAATTGCTGATGTAAGCAATTTATATTGACGTTTATTGATTAAAGTAATCAATTTTAAGCTAAGAGCGAACAAAAAATTATAAGAAATCAATTAAAATTCTGAATAGGTTTCTGTTTGGTAAAAAATTGAGAATTAATGATATATTCGCTATCTATTTACTAATATAAAGATGGAGATATTTATACATTTTACTCATTTTCGTGTATATTGATAAACTTCTCTGCCATAAATATAATCACAATAGTTTGTGTACCATGTTACTACAAAGTATTTATATCATTTTTATGGTATTGATAACATTTCTAACTCATTTTTGAAAATATTAAAATTTTCTTTCATTATATCCGAAAAAAATATTATAGCTTGGGAAAATAATGCAATTTATTTTAAAAAAATACCCAAATAATATTATTAGAAAAAATTTTGCAAAAATTACAATGAGCTATATTAATTTTAAAGCATTTTTCCTTTATAAGATATACATTGTAATTTTTATCTGTAAATAATATGAAATATATCTATTTATATCATAGAATACTAATATCATCATATATATCATCACAGCATAGTAATATATACACAAATAGCCTGTGTGATATATATATATATATATATATATATATATATATATATATATATATATATATATATATATATATATATATATATATATATATATATATATATATATATATATATATATATATATATATATATATATATATATATATATATATATATATATATATATATATATATATATATATATATATATATATATATATATATATATATATATATATATATATATATATATATATATATATATATTATATATATATATATACATATATATATATATATATATATATATATATATATATATATATATATATATATATATATATATGTATATATATATATATATATATATATATATATATATATATATATATATATATATATATATATATATATATATATATATATATATATATATATATATATATATATATATATATATATATATAAAATTTTTAATGAAAATATTTTTTGATTTATAATGAAATATTTACAACATTGTTTTTTCTTTTAAAGAAAGATTCATGTTATTTAAAATACAAATCTAACTTATATATAAATAACAATATTTGTCCGGAGAAGAAAACATTTTATATGGCATTTATAATGTTGGCGAGAATTTTCTTAGCTATCTAAAAATATATTATAATTTATCACTTGAAAAAATATTTGTAAATACAAAACTAAAAGTTAAAATTCACACAGAAATGTTTTAAAAAATATTTTGAGGGTACTCTTAAGAATCAAGAGCATGACAAGGACCCCATAAAATCTAAACGAAGCTTTTCTGACAAACATTTTAATAATTAATGGAATTCTTAAGCGTTAAGAATATTAAAGCTTATATTGTCGAGCATATTCACATATTAGGGAATTCCAATTCAATTTCCATTTAATGTATTTCATATTTTGAAATTGATCTCCAAATTTCAGTTTAAGTGTTTAGTAAAATAAGCACAGAATGTTTCTCTTAAAATACTAAATTGTTACAGTAAATGAAGAATTATTGAACGTGTAACTACAAGCCTTAGTTAATGAAATTTATTTTTAACAGAATAAAATCTACTAAATTTAAGATTATAAAGTAACCATGGCAAATCACACAAATTTAATACAATGCGTTACATAAATTTGTAAAAATACAAAAATTATTTAACAATGTATACAATGCTAAATAATTTACATATTTATTAAAGGTTTTAAGTAATATTTAAAATAAAATATACATATAAGCTTACAATTAAAAATAATCATATACAGTGGTGATTGGTTATCGAGCATAATCCGTTACAAGACTATGTTTGCTATCTGGATTGTTCGTTAACCGATCATCAATTTATCATAGATTTCTTTGTGAAATCAAATTAATTCTATCTAGAGACCCTAAAAATTAAATTAAAAAAGGGTGCATAATTTCTTAGTAAGTTTATTAAAAAAATAATACATTCGTATAGTCTTGCATATTAATCGGTCCTTTTCATTTTTTTATAGGGTATTAAAGAACATGTCCAATGTCGATTGATTTTCTCTCTTTTTCAAGACTTTTCGGAACAATAGCACTGATGTTGCTGTTGTTACTAATGACACTTGGACACGCCAAGCTCGCTATGCCTTGGCTATGCGAATTTTAGTCAGTTGGGAGCGTCTTTCGTTTGAATCAGAGCACCATAAAGGTGAAAGCACGACTTTGGCTCTTTAAATCCTCCCACAGATGACAGCACCAGAGCATCTACTCCCTTACTTTTGGCATTGATCTGAAGGGGGATTAAATTTCTCCAGACCATTGCACCCATGGTAACTGCTCAACGACCGACCACAGGACTTTCGATTCCACAGATTTAACGAGCACGTATATCGCATGTACTCGGTATGATGTTGTAAAGTCCTCTAACCTTAATGATATCAGCTTGGTTTGGATGCCATTTTAAGACCATTCCACTGACATCCACCCACTTCTTCAACGAATGAACGAGAGAGTGTTCAAACAAAATCAGTTTTGGTTTTCAATGAAATCAAAATCAAAACTGATGGTCTTCTTAGCTATAAATATTCTATTGGGAAAAAAATTTGCAAGTATAAAACTTTGAAATTTAATAGGCAAAGCAGCATAATTCAAGAGAGATGAGAAACGATTTTTGGTTCGTTGGGTTTGGCAACACTGTATATCATGTTCTGAGGAATGTTCGTTAGAATTCGTTTCATTTCGTTATCCGATATTGTGTGCGTTGTCTGAAAACGAAAATATTGTTCGATTTGTTCGTATTCAGAATGTTCGTTAACCCACTGTCTTAGAAGCTTTTGCAACATTCAATATCTGTCATTAATATCTTTTATTCCATTACTGATTCTTATTTCAATTACATTCAATAGCAATAATTCAGCCGCCCAACTTGTCTAGTAGTCAGTGTGCTTGACTGTGGATAAGGAGGTCTTGGGTTCGAATCCCGTTTCGGGCATGGATGCACTTTCTCTCTCTATCAGTCCTGTCTTTGTCCTTTCCTTGTATGAATGAGGTGTGAATGGTTGCCTACCCTATAAACGGGTCCCTATGGCATGTGTGTACTGAGGAAGTCAGACTCCACACCAAAATAGGGTTTAGTTGGAAAAGTAGAACAGCATACCCTATGTTGCCAGCCTAGCTGGCACGCGACAATGAATGAATGAAAAGCAAAATACAATTAAAGTTATTTTAGGAATGTTAGTTTAAATTTAATTAAAACATTTTAGACTCATTTTCTGACAATTATTTTACAAGCTTCATTAAAAAAACTCTCATTTTAAATAAATACTTTCTAAAAAAACTTAGAAGCGAGCAATTGTGGATTATACAGATTTTTCTAGCTTGCTCTCTTTTTCATAATATTTGATCTCTAATTCCATAGTATTTTTATGTAAACTAGCTGGTTAATTAATTAAAAAGCAGAGACTGCATAGATTAGCATAGTTTTATTCAATTATTTGTAATATATATATATATATATATATATATATATATATATATATATATATATATATATATATATATATATATATATATATCTGTGAATAAAATCCTTATTAGTTGTGTTTTAATTTGAAGTAGGATATATAAATCTCATTTCAAATTAAAACACAACTAATAAGGATTTTATATACAGATTGATGAAAGAAATAGTTTTTGTATGATTTTGTTCAAAATGCGATGTGTTATTATGAATATTTTTTTCAATTTTTGACACATTTTTGTACAAAAATACCAGATAAAACTCGTAAAGGACATTTAAAAAAAACATTTTGTTCAATTTACAAATGTCAAATAAGAGTATTATTTCATTTCTAACTAATACATTGAAGTAAATTAAGGTATCTTTATTTAATAAAAGTGATATGTAAATTATACATTTCAAATTCATTAAAAATTAGCCACACATTATCTTTCTTCTTAAATTAAATATTTCTTTAATTTACTTTATGCAAAGATACGAATTAAAAATCTCGTTATCTCATTATCTTCTCTAGAGAAAGAAATGTAAAACAAGATTTAAAAAGTGAATAAATGATATTCGCGAAAAGCTCTGCTACACAAACTAAATTAATTATATGTAATCATTGCATGCAATAGATTAAAATCAGTTCCAAATGCAAATTTCAAATAGTTGAAAACGTTAAAGAAATTTTTTAATCCAGTTTTATTAAAAAAGGTCTTTGTATAGAATAATACATTGGATTATTTATTAAATGCAATTACTTATGATTTCGATAAATTTAATTAATTAAAGTGAGAGAAAATCGCACTAAACAGAATTAAAATTTTAATTCGCAGCAAATCTAAATATTTATGTTAGAAAAAATTCAAATACCCAATTGATACTTTAAAATTAATCTTGGATATTTCACTAATTAATAAGAAAAACACGACTCCTTTTGAAAAATTTTGCTAAATGAACGATAATTAAATGGATGAGACTAATTAGTTTTCATAAGAGATTCTTAATCCAGCAACATAAAAAATTTAAACCTGTAAATTTAACTCATAAATAATATTTAATTAATAAAACCTTTAAATAGTTTTTAGTACTATCATAATAAGTTTCTTTAATAAAACATTTTGAATGACGCACTTTTTTGATTTTTAAGGAATTATTTTCTGAAAAGGACTTTGCATTTTTAAAAAATGATTATAATATATATATATATATATATATATATATATATATATATATATATCATAATTTCAAAATTTTAAATATTCATCAAACGGCAAGTTTGTTTTTCTCTCAACGGTTTAAACCGAAGCACTATGAACATCTATGCTCAAGGTGGCACTCGAACCCACGAACTGTTGAACCAAAGACAAGAGCACTAACAATTCAGCTGCTAGCCCGGCACCAAACGGCAGGCGAAGCAAATCAAATAACATCGAATATATATTCATACCTGCCAACCTTGGAAGAAAAAAATCAATGAATTCTACTGATTTTGAAGAAAAAATCTGGAGGCACTACTAGCTACATTTTTGCTTGAAACAAAATGTTTATAACAGTAGTACCACAAAAAGACAATTTTACTCTTTAGATTATACGTTCTGAGAATGATTTATGTTAAGCATATTTTCTATTAATCTTAATACTTTAATAAAATAATCATCAACCTCATAAGAGAACTGTGAAAAATAAAAGAATGTTGTTGTCGTGTACTAGATAGTGCCAAATGTTTTCTGTATGAGGGCCGCCAGTTATGGGGCCTGGAGGCTTTTGAGAATCTCTTGAGGTGGTCCGCTAAGTTGAAACAGGGATCTAATGATTGCTTGACAGTCACAAAGAGGGTCTGGTGAAAGTTCAGAATCTGGACAATTCCTGCAGGATGTATAGGATCTTGTGTTATCAGGTGCTAATTTCATGCCTTTGAAATGGCTTGTTCGAAGTCTGGCTATTATTGAAGATTGATTTCTGGGGCAATTAAGGTCTGGGATGGATGGCTTACTGAATTGTTGGTTGGAAATTCTACGTCGGGCGGCTGCGTTAGCATCAACGAAAGTTACTGTGCTGGGCTGGTCCAAATCACGAGCTTCCTTTGCAAGGATGTCAGCACACTCATTCCCTTCAATACCAACATGGGCAGGGATTCATTGGAGTGTGCATGGGTTGTTAATTTGGCAGAGAAGAGCATTAGTGTCTTGAGCTATTGTAGTTTTACCATTGCCTATGGCTTGTAATGCGGATTTTGAATCTGTAAATTATACCATATCCTCGTTTGAATCATCATGGTAGTGAGATAAGTAAAAAGAGAGTGCTTCTTTAATTGCAACTTGTCCCCTAGTGAAGTTTGAGGGGATTAAGCCTGAAGGAACTCTGAGATTGGTTTTTGTTAAAGCGGGAAGTAAGATAAAGATGCCTGCACTACCTTTAGTAACCACCTTTAGAGAAGCCGTCTGTAAAGATAGTTACTTTATTATTCTTTGAAGGAAATTTAACTGTGTCCATACCTTTTTGTAGTAATATTTTAGTAGGTTCTTTTTTCGAACAAGGTTCTAACAAATTGAGAAGAATCTTAACATTGGTTGATGGTTTAATGGGGAGAAGTGGTTCCTGAAGAACATCTAAAGAAGAGTGTTCGAGAAAAATATATTTTCTGATGTTTTTATCAAAGTAAATAAAAGAATAAACTACATGTAAAAAAAATAAAACCTCAACATTTATGTCCAAAAATTTACTTCATAGGGCAACTTTTACTAATGCAATTTGTAAATATTAAACTTCTAAATTTACATTAAAATATAAAATGCATTTCTAAATAAATTTAATTCAATTACAAATACCTCTATATAGAAATTATAAAATACTTTGTCCATAAAAAACCTAAATGCATTTCAGACTCGAATAACTCTCACCAATTTACTTTTCTGATAAGATGCTGACTGCATTTTTTAGAAATGAATTGGTGAACTGCGGTTCAAAAATTTTTTTCCTTCTCATTTTGAGAATATTTAGCTATAATTAAACTTTCTAAATTTTCAGAAGAATGTGAAAATCTGAATTTATTTTTTATTTTTTTATATGACTGAACACCCATTCACATTCTGCATTAGAATTTAGAATAGTTAAAATTGATCTACAACTCAATAGACTTTTTTTCGACAAAATTTCGGGTTTATTAAAGTATTTCACTGAATTGGCAAAAATCAGGAAATCGGGAATACTATCTATCGGGAATCATACACTATCAGGAAATCGGGAAAAATGATGAAAAATCAGGAGTTTCCCCCTAAAATCTATATAGTTAGCAGCTACGTGTATTAATTATACATAAAATCACCTAGATAGAGATAATAATCACTCTTCTTCATAAAAACAATATAGTTAGCAGCTTTGTGTATTAATTATATATAGAATAAACTAGATAGAGATAGTAATCACTGTTCTTCATAAAATCAATATAGTTAGCAGCTATGTGTATTAATTATATATAGAATCACCTAGGTAGAGATAGTAGTCACTATTCTTCATAAAATCAATATAGGTAGCAGTTATGTGTATTAATTATACATAGAATCACCTTGATAGAGATAATAATCACTGTTCTTCATAAAATCAATATAGTTAGCTACTATGTGTATCAATTATATATAGAATCCCCTAGCTAGAAATAGTAATCACTCTTCTTCATAAAATCAATATAGTTAGCAGCTATGTGTATTAATTATATATAGAATCACCTAGGTAGAGATAGTAGTCACTATTCTTCATAAAATCAATATAGGTAGCAGTTATGTGTATTAATTATATATAGAATCACCTAGATAGAGATAATAATCACTCTTCTTCATAAAATCAATATAGTTAGCTGCTATGTGTATTAATTATATATAGAATCACCTAGCTAGAGATAGTTATCACTCTTCTTCATAAAATCAATATAGTTAGCAGCTATGTGTATTAATTATATATAGAATCCCCTAGCTAGAAATAGTAATCACTCTTCTTCATAAAATCAATATAGTTAGCAGCTATGTGTATTAATTATATATAGAATCACCTAGGTAGAGATAGTAGTCACTATTCTTCATAAAATCAATATAGGTAGCAGTTATGTGTATTAATTATATATAGAATCACCTAGATAGAGATAATAATCACTCTTCTTCATAAAATCAATATAGTTAGCTGCTATGTGTATTAATTATATATAGAATCACCTAGCTAGAGATAGTTATCACTCTTCTTCATAAAATCAATATAGTTAGCAGCTATGTGTATTAATTATATATAGAATCACCTAGGTAGAGATAGTAGTCACTATTCTTCATAAAATCAATATAGTTAGCAGCTATGTGTATTAATTATACATAGAATCACCTAGATAGAGATAATAATCACTCTTCTACATAAAATCAATATAGTTAGCAGCTATGTGTATTAATTATATATAGAATCACCTAGATAGAGATTAGGGATGGGGCTTTGTTACTTTTCCTGTACTTAGTACGTACTGAGTACAGTTACTTTTAAAGTAACAAGTATTTTACCGATTACATTTCGTACTTGTTACAATTTCTTTTGTACTACCATCTATCGGATTAAAATATAATGACAAATATTTTAAAATTTTATAAATAAATTGAATAAAAACTAAATTAATAATAAATAAATTAATAATTAACTAAAACTAAATAAGTAGATCAATATTTTATATAAAACCATAAAATTAATTAATATAATTAATGTTAATTTAAATTATTATCAATTATAAATAAGCATTCACTTAAATATTAATGAAAAGATCTATAAAAATAATTCTTATTATTTATGCAACATTTCAGTAATGGCAAGTTTTTGTTTTTCCTGTAATGCTTTAATTTCTAGTATGAGACAAAGAAATATAAGTTGTTTATCTACAAACCGTTTTTTTTTTTTTTTTTTTGGTAAAAAAATTGTAAATTTCTAAATCTTCTTAAACATAATTCATTCAATATAAAAATCATGACATTTTATCATTTACATTTATTTTCAGAATTTATATCTGTTCTCAGTAAATTTTCCAATTATTCAATCGTAATTTTCAAAGACTTCCAATGTTAATTAAAATATAAAATTAGATGAGATAATATAATTTCAATTTTTCAACCTAATCAGCTTAATTTTTTAATAGAATTTAGTAAAACTTTCCAATTATGTAAATGAATTTTTATAATTAACTTGTGAATATTTTGCAAAGAATTGTAAAGTGGGAAGTTTAATCAATTACAAAGAGGTTTTACTTTACGTTAAACAAAGAGGTTTTACTTACAAAAATACAGCAATTAATCAGAAAAATGAACTAAAATTTAATTTCCTTTATTTTTCTATAATTAAACATTAACGAGACAAACATAGTAAAATTTTTTTATGTACAATAGATAATTATTTTTATTATAAAAGACGTTTACTTGTTTATATTTTTATGTAGTAGATAAACCAGTTTTTTCTAAAATAAAAATTGCATTAACTCACATATCTTGTTTCAGTTTCCTGAAACTTTATCAATTTATGGTTAAATAAAGAAGCTTTGCAATTAAAACTATAGTTTTCATTATTAATATATTAACATAATTAATATATTAATAATGTTTAAGTAAACATAATTATTTTATATTAGATATTGTTGCATAAAATTTCAATAACTATCAAAAAATTTAAAATAGTTTTACCAATAATCTAAATGTTATAATGTATTAAGGTAAAATATTGAGAAACAACGTTTAGTAAAATATGGAGGAACAAAAATACATATATTTTATTTACATCAATCCATAATTTAAGAAATAAACATGACAGTAACACATGATGGTCTAAATAAAGATAAGGCAAAAATATAACTTAATTAAAGTTTTTTTTTCATTTCGAATTTTTAAACTAAAATGAATAAACTACCTTCATTAGGTTTAAATCAACATTCTCATTATCTGAATAAAAATAAATCGTATGGTAAAAAATACAAAAGAACATATTTTTTAAAAGTTTAAATTCTATATATTTACAGTAAAATATAGTGAAACTAAAACATGGTTGAATAAGAAATAAACATATTTATATGGAATTATAATAAAAAATATGCATAGTAAAAATAACAATGGAAGTACATAAGCAGATTTGTATAATTTAAATATTTTTTTTAATTTAAGAAATCTGACCTTATTTAATGTTCAAATAAATATGTTATATATGTTCATAAAATAAAATTTTTAAAAGAAATAATAACAAAAATAAAAGTTAATAAAAATTGCTAAATACATAACAAGAATATCATGCTTTTATAATATTTAAAATAACGTCATATATTTGAAAAAGAACGACAATCACTAAATAACTGATACGAAATAAATGTACATGCGTATTTTATTTCGCAATATAAATTCATATCTCCCTCTCCAACCCAAAGAGATCTTTCAATTCCCATGTATCCCTCTTCTATTTACTGAGTTAAACCAACTGTCATTTCCCTTCTCCCACCCAGCCTCCCTACCATAAGAAGCTACCATAATCTCATAATTCATCCGTTTGCATCGATATATCGATGATATTGTTACTTGTACTCGCTCTGTCATTGGCTCTTCTGTACTTGTTACAGAAGAGCCAATGACAGAGCGCAATGTACACTTATTACTTTGTAACAAGCACGTACGCACATACTCGCTGATTACTTTGTAACAAGCAAGTACAAAGTAACAAGCAAGCACTCACGTACTTGCTTGTTACTTTGTAACAACCACGTACTCACGTACTTGCTTGTTACTTTGTAACAACCGCGTACTCACGTACTTTCTGATTACTTTGTAACAAGTACGTACTCACGTACTCGCTCTGTCTTAGAAACTGGTCAAGTACATTGTAGCTGCAACTGTCTGAGGATACTCGAACTCGCGCTGACTTTGTTACTGGAAGTACTGAGTATTTGGAAGAAAAAGTACTGATTACAGGTTGTTACATTCAAATACTGATTACAAAATACTTGTTATAGGTATTTCTTCCCATCCCTAGTAGAGATAGTAGTCATTATTCTTCATAAAATCAATATAGGTAGCAGTTATGTGTATTAATTATATATAGAATCACCTAGATAGAGATAATAATCACTCTTCTTCATAAAATCAATATAGTTAGCTGCTATGTGTATTAATTGTATATAGAATCACCTAGCTAGAGATAGTAGTCACTATTCTTCATAAAATCAATATAGGTAGCAGTTATGTGTATTAATTATACATAGAATCACCTAGATAGAGATAATAATCACTCTTCTTCATAAAATCAATATAGTTAGCTGCTATGTGTATTAATTATATATAGAATCACCTAGATAAAGATAGTAATCACTCTTCTTCATAAAATCAATATAGTTAGCAGCTATGTGTATTAATTATTTATAGAATCACCTAGGTAGAGATAGTAGTCACTATTCTTCATAAAATCAATATAGGTAGCAGTTATGTGTATTAATTATATATAGAATCACCTAGGTAGAGATAGTAGTCACTATTCTTCATAAAATCAATATAGGTAGCAGTTATGTGTATTAATTATACATAGAATCACCTAGATAGAGATTATAATCACTCTTCTTCATAAAATCAATATAGTTAGCTGCTATGTGTATTAATTATATATAGAATCACCTAGATAGAGATAGTAATCACTCTTCTTCATAAAATCAATATAGTTAGCAGCTATGTGTATTAATTATTTATAGAATCACCTAGGTAGAGATAGTAGTCACTATTCTTCATAAAATCAATATAGGTAGCAGTTATGTGTATTAATTATATATAGAATCACCTAGGTAGAGATATTAGTCACTATTCTTCATAAAATCAATATAGGTAGCAGTTATGTGTATTAATTATATGTAGAATCACCTAGGTAGAGATAGTAGTCACTATTCTTCATAAAATCAATATAGGTAGCAGTTATGTGTATTAATTATATATAGAATCACCTAGATAGAGATAATAATCACTCTTCTTCATAAAATCAATATAGTTAGCTGCTATGTGTATTAATTATATATAGAATCACCTAGATAGAGATAGTAATCACTCTTCTTCATAAAATCAATATAGTTAGCAGCTATGTGTATTAATTATTTATAGAATCACCTTGGTAGAGATAGTAGTCACTATTCTTCATAAAATCAATATAGGTAGCAGTTATGTGTATTAATTATATATAGAATCACCTAGGTAGAGATAGTAGTCACTATTCTTCATAAAATCAATATAGGTAGCAGTTATGTGTATTAATTATATATAGAATCACCTAGGTAGAGATAGTAGTCACTATTCTTCATAAAATCAATATAGGTAGCAGTTATGTGTATTAATTATATATAGAATCACCTAGGTAGAGATAGTAGTCACTATTCTTCATAAAATCAATATAGGTAGCAGTTATGTGTATTAATTATACATAGAATCACCTAGATAGAGATAATAATCACTCTTCTTCATAAAATCAATATAGTTAGCTGCTATGTGTATTAATTATATATAGAATCACCTAGATAGAGATAGTAATCACTCTTCTTCATAAAATCAATATAGTTAGCAGCTATGTGTATTAATTATTTATAGAATCACCTAGGTAGAGATAGTAGTCACTATTCTTCATAAAATCAATATAGGTAGCAGTTATGTGTATTAATTATATATAGAATCACCTAGGTAGAGATAGTAGTCACTATTCTTCATAAAATCAATATAGGTAGCAGTTATGTGTATTAATTATACATAGAATCACCTAGATAGAGATAATAATCACTCTTCTTCATAAAATCAATATAGTTAGCTGCTATGTGTATTAATTATATATAGAATCACCTAGATAGAGATAGTAATCACTCTTCTTCATAAAATCAATATAGTTAGCAGCTATGTGTATTAATTATTTATAGAATCACCTAGGTAGAGATAGTAGTCACTATTCTTCATAAAATCAATATAGGTAGCAGTTATGTGTATTAATTATATATAGAATCACCTAGGTAGAGATAGTAGTCACTATTCTTCATAAAATCAATATAGGTAGCAGTTATGTGTATTAATTATACATAGAATCACCTAGATAGAGATAATAATCACTCTTCTTCATAAAATCAATATAGTTAGCTGCTATGTGTATTAATTATATATAGAATCACCTAGATAGAGATAGTAATCACTCTTCTTCATAAAATCAATATAGTTAGCAGCTATGTGTATTAATTATTTATAGAATCACCTTGGTAGAGATAGTAGTCACTATTCTTCATAAAATCAATATAGGTAGCAGTTATGTGTATTAATTATATATAGAATCACCTAGGTAGAGATAGTAGTCACTATTCTTCATAAAATCAATATAGGTAGCAGTTATGTGTATTAATTATATATAGAATCACCTAGGTAGAGATAGTAGTCACTATTCTTCATAAAATCAATATAGGTAGCAGTTATGTGTATTAATTATATATAGAATCACCTAGGTAGAGATAGTAGTCACTATTCTTCATAAAATCAATATAGGTAGCAGTTATGTGTATTAATTATACATAGAATCACCTAGATAGAGATAATAATCACTCTTCTTCATAAAATCAATATAGTTAGCTGCTATGTGTATTAATTATATATATGGAATCTCCTAGATAGAGATAGTAATCACTCTTCTTCATAAAATCAATATAGTTAGCAGCTATGTGTATTAATTATTTATAGAATCACCTAGGTAGAGATAGTAGTCACTATTCTTCATAAAATCAATATAGGTAGCAGTTATGTGTATTAATTATATATAGAATCACCTAGGTAGAGATAGTAGTCACTATTCTTCATAAAATCAATATAGGTAGCAGTTATGTGTATTAATTATACATAGAATCACCTAGATAGAGATAATAATCACTCTTCTTCATAAAATCAATATAGTTAGCTGCTATGTGTATTAATTATATATAGAATCACCTAGATAGAGATAGTAATCACTCTTCTTCATAAAATCAATATAGTTAGCAGCTATGTGTATTAATTATTTATAGAATCACCTAGGTAGAGATAGTAGTCACTATTCTTCATAAAATCAATATAGGTAGCAGTTATGTGTATTAATTATATATAGAATCACCTAGGTAGAGATAGTAGTCACTATTCTTCATAAAATCAATATAGGTAGCAGTTATGTGTATTAATTATACATAGAATCACCTAGATAGAGATAATAATCACTCTTCTTCATAAAATCAATATAGTTAGCTGCTATGTGTATTAATTATATATAGAATCACCTAGATAGAGATAGTAATCACTCTTCTTCATAAAATCAATATAGTTAGCAGCTATGTCTATTAATTATTTATAGAATCACCTAGGTAGAGATAGTAGTCACTATTCTTCATAAAATCAATATAGGTAGCAGCTATGTGTATTAATTATTTATAGAATCACCTAGGTAGAGATAGTAGTCACTATTCTTCATAAAATCAATATAGTTAGCAGCTATGTGTATTAATTATTTATAGAATCACCTAGGTAGAGATAGTAGTCACTATTCTTCATAAAATCAATATAGTTAGCAGCTATGTGTATTAATTATATATAGAATCACCTAGGTAGAGATAGTAGTCACTATTCTTCATAAAATCAATATAGTTAGCAGCTATGTGTATTAATTATTTATAGAATCACCTAGGTAGAGATAGTAGTCACTATTCTTCATAAAATCAATATAGTTAGCAGCTATGTGTATTAATTATATATAGAATCACCTAGGTAGAGATAGTAATCAACTATAGAAGAGGAATCATTATTCTGTATTTCTGACGAAGTTTTTTGCAGAGTTGAATTGAGAATGACAAAATGGAATGGAATGAAGCTCTTATCAAAATGTCCACGAATTTAAAGCAAAAAACATTTCATTTCAAAATTTAAATTACAGCGTTTGTAATTAAATTAAAATACAGGATCAATGTTTATTGAAATCTGTGTGGAATATAGCTTATTCAGCAGGTAAAACATGCCGGTACTTTACTCACTTCCAGAACAGAAATAAATATGCTTTCTTCCCGCTTTGGATCTGTCATCCGAGAACAACCGATAGGTATAGGAAAATATATTTAAAAAAAATTATAACAATTTTTTTGAACAAATACTGCTTTGGCTTATGTCTTCCTGCTTGTTAACGGTTTCCTAAATATCACACCGATCCAAAATGCATTACTAAATGAAAAGAATTCAGACTTCAGTATTTAATAACTTCGTATTAAAGTGCGTTTTCAAATGCTTATACGTTATTAGATAATTTTTTTGCTAATCTGTACACACTCATTTCTTGAATGCATTTTACCCATAGAGAAGAAAAAATTTCCAATATCTTTAAAAATAGTAAATACCATTTTTTACTTCAATTTTTTTCCAAAATGTTGAATTCAGATTTTCCATTATAAGTTGCATCTCACGAAATCTGTCAGGCTTTGCTTACAGGTATGTGCATATGTGCGTGTGAATATACATATAAATGCATAAATTTTGAGAAATTTTTAATAAATAAATTTGATCTATTTATTAACTGTTAAGTACATGAGAATAATTAAATGATGCGAACGAATCATTTCATAATATAAATTTAAACACAATCTTTGAAATGTAATACTTTTCAATTATTAATTATTATATGTTAAAATAATGTGACGATGTGTGCTAAAATGATTTGGTGAACGAATAAAATCTTTCTCCTATATAAAAAGAATTTTTTTCTTATAAAAGAACTAATAATTATTTTTAAGAAAACAAACATTTAACTTCAATATTTGGTAGAAATTTTACTTAGGAAAAACTTCAAAGTATATGTAAATTTTTCGAAAGTGAACATTCAATAGCATGGCGTAACAATACAAAATATATACTTTCTTACTAACATCCAAACATTCATATTGCTTTACAAATTTTTAAAAAGATTAATAAGCAAAAATACGTACAGCTCAAAATTATCATTAAACTTATTTTAACGTATTACCGAAAATTTTTTATCATACCTTATATCAATGGATCTCAGTTGTAATAAAAACTGTTGACTTATAATGACAATCCAAAATAAATCATAATCTAAATTTTTAAAAGTCTTTCCTGAAGAAGTCTGAGTTAAACAAGCTCCAACGGGAATTATTTAACGAAGTTTAGCTAACTGTATGTTTCAGACATAGAAATAAAGATAGGCATTCTTAAACATAAAGTATGTTTAAAGGCACTTAAAAGTTTCATTCTTAAAAGTCTTTTCTCAGTTCATCCCTGGAGATCTAAATAACGTAAGTACCAAATATTTCAACTTTTAAAACATTTTAAATATAGAAAAGAAAACCTTAACTAAAAAGCAATTTTAAGTCGTCCCGTGCAATTTTTTTAAAAAAAGATACTTTTTGACATCCTTTTAGAGTAGAAGAGGAATTTAACATTTAATGTATGTTCTGACTTTGTTTTCTATAGGTTTTCTTGAATTTTTATTTGAAGGAAACACATTATATTAAAATTTGTTAAAACAAGTTTTGAAACTGAACCCTTTTGTAATACTTCCCTGTCACACACGAATCTTTCAATGGAATTCCTCATTTCTGGATGATTTAATCTGTTTGTTTTACAACATTTATTATTGCAAACGAAGACTCAATAAACAATTTATAGATTCCACAACAAATTTCCATGCTCAAAGTGAAATTCAAAACAGCGAACTGTTGAATTGAAGGCAGTGCTAACCATTTAAATACCAACTGTGTATTCATTTCTGGAACTTTTGAATCTGCGATTAACTAATCTACAGATTATTGCACTTACTAACCCGAAGACATTTGAAATTAGTCAACAAAATCCGAAAACTGAGAAAAAATGTCTCTTCATTTTCTTTCTCCAAACTGTAAGATGAGCGTTTGAAACTAATCGTTATCAATAATGATTAATATAGACATATTTCAACACTTTAGATATATCTAAATCTAGATCAAAATCTACATAGACCAACTATTTCTCTCCCTAATCTGCTTAACATTCGTGTTGATTCGCATTTTTAAGTAATATACGAGCGCAGTTGTAGCCTAGAGGTTAGGGTATCGGCCTTCCATCAGGAAGGGTGGGGTTCGATTCCCAATGCCGTCAAAGACCCATCGAGTACATGGGATATACGTGTCCGTTAAATCTGTGGAGTCGAAAGTCCTGTGATCAGTTGTTGGGCAGTTATCATTTGTGCAATGGTCTGGAAAAAATTTCCTCTCCCTTCAAATCATTGTCAAAATTGAGGGAGCAGATCCTCTAGTGCTGCCATCTATCGGAGGAGTTTAGAGCAAAGTCGTACGTTCACATTCGTGGTGCTCTGCTTAAACGAAAGACTTAAATTCATCCTTCTGACTTAAATTCACAGAGCCAACGGTATAGCGAGCTTGGCTGTCCAAATGTCATAACAACAACAGGTGATATACGTCTTTATTCTAATTAATCTGGATTTCAACTTATTAAGCTCATAAGCAAAACTGAATAAGAGGAACGTAAAAGATTTTCTGCAGATTTTTATAAACTTGAAATAAAATATTTATTAAGTGTGTTTATCTAAATAAACTTTTTTTACCTTTATAATGCAATATGTGTGTGAGTTTCTTAGTAATTTATATATCTTTTCCTCTGTGTAAAGAAGAATTTAACAAACTAAAACTTAGCAATATTATTTCAATCCTTGATTGCGAGAAAATTGCAAGATCAATTACAATTGGTTACCACTAAGAAGTTCTCATCGGCAAGAATACGTTTTCTCTAAAAATGCATCGTAATGTTCTTTTAAAAGAGTTCTGTTAATGAAACAATGAAACAAGTAGAAGAAATGAAATTAAACATTGAAAATCAATGGTGGGGTGTGGCGTGGGAAGAAGAGTACTAATTAAAGTGTCAATTTTGTAAGCTGATGGTGGTTCAAAATTGCTAAACAATTGACTGTGGTTGAGTTCATTTGCTTTTAAGTCTCTAGAAATAGACAGCTGAAAACGTATTGCAAACAATCAGTAAAAATAGCAATGGAATTTTTCTAGTAACATAAAATAACGAGTAATTGAACAATAAATCAATTCCATTTTGATAAATAAAACTGGAAATAATATTTTGTAAAATGAGATAGAACACAAATTTTCTTGTATAAAAGAAATCAAGTAACATAATTACTCAAAATCTTAGGAGATTTTAAACCTTAAAGTAATATAGATGAGAGTAATATTATATAATATTAATAGTAATATATTAGAGTAATATTATAATATTTGTCTAATACTTGGCTCCTGAGATAGATTCGATAGTCTGAATCTGGATCAGAAGGTGGTAGCATAATCAGTCCTTAACCAGCCAAAACTCATCTTGGCTTTACAAGTGTATTTTATATGGTTTAGCTGGTGTTATGTTATGTTGGAAAAAGAAAAGATGAGTGAGAGATAATACCAGGGCTGATTTCCCCATTTTAAAATTAAGAAGTTGTTATTAATGACACTTGGACAAGCCAAGCTCGCTATGCCTTGGATATGCGAATTTAAGTCAGTTGGGAGCGTCTTTCCTTTTAATCAGAGCACCATAAAGGTTAAAGTACGACTTTGCTCTACACACATGCCATAGGTACCCATTTATAGGATAGGCAACCACTCACACCTCATTCATACAAGAAAAGGACAAAGACAGACAGACAGACAACGAGAAGAAGAGGCCCTGTTCTATTCCTATTGGCTATCAGGTCGTGCCTCTACTTCAGTCTAGAATGTCGGACACCCTGCACGGAGTGCCAGGTGCCCGCTGGGAACCGTAATCTGGGAGCTTGAGCCTTAAGAGGTTCTCCAGAATGCTTGACACATTGTTTGAGAGACGAATGCTTTACAACGGTGGGGCTTTCAAGCCTACAGTGATCTACGCAGTAGACCACTGTATCACAGTTCGGAATACAAATTTGAAATAACAGAATTAATAAGATAGGGTCAAGTGAAACAGAAAAATAAATGTTAACAGGATCTAAATAAATTTAAGTAAGGATGGCTGAAATATTTACATAATTTACGAACAGAAATTGATTATAGTTAATGAAATTTAGAAGTTTATAGGAATAAAATGTAATTAGTTCTTTACATGTCTTGAAATTTAGATAAGTACAAAGTACTAGTAATTTTGGAAATTGAAAAACTGGTGATTAGTTTGTTTGTTACTTGAATTGAAAAATTTAGTTAATTTTCGAGATCTGTTGACTCTGCTTCTGAGTTATAAGGTTCCTGTTGGTGAGCAGCCAGGTCTTTACACATTTGGAGTCCTTTTTCATGAAGGAAAGTAATTATTTGTATTAATTTTTTTGTTCTGAACTTGTTCGTTGTGCAGAATTTTAGGAACTGGTAGTTGGTTTGAATAGATGATTTTTTGATATGTAGATCTTTGGTTTGAGGACATTCTGTGATATAATGCAGTAGTGTACCAATTTGGCCACAGATGCAAGATGGAGACCTGGATTTGTTAATTCTGTGGAAGTAGCTGGGGCAGGGCGCATGGTTTGTTAAGATACAATTTAAATAAGGATTGGAATATAGCACATCTGATGAAACTTTTGGTATTAGTCTTCTTGTATGGTGACCATTCGTCGAGTTGTTCCATAGAGATTGCCAGCTTTGCTGTATATAATTTTTAATTTTTGATTTCAGACTGGCTCTGGACCACTTTAAAGGTGTCAACGGAAGAGTTGGATGGGTTGCTGCTTGTTTTGCCGCTTGATCAGCTGCCTCATTCCCCGTGATTCCAGTATGTGCTCTTAACCAACTGAGTTGGATGTTCATATTCTGGTTGTGAAAAAGTAAATTTTGAACGGATCTTATTATTGGGGATTTGTGTAACGGGTTATTTAGAGCCATTAGGGAAGATAAACTGTCTGTCCAAATTGTGACACTTTGTAGTTTATGCTGGATCGAATAAAGCAGTGATTCTTTTATTGCTAGGGCTTCTGCCTGGAAGACTGAATTATACTTGTGTAGTTTTATGAGATGTTGATGCAGTAGATTGGAGTTTTCAAAAACTACAAATGCTGCTCCTGTTTGATTATCTAAATGAGAACCGTCAGTATAAATATTAAATCGTGTTGTTATCATAACTGGATTAGATGATGCTTTTGGCAGATTGAAAATTTTAGTTTGATGGCTTCTGATAATCGGATGTAATTCATCTTTATTGTACGGATATTCATAGTTAGAGAAGAGCAGGGCAGTGTTGTCTTCAAGAGTTGCATCTTGGCACAATTGTAGGACTTTTGTCTTAACTGTAGTTGCTTTTAATGTTAGGTGCAAGGGTGGAAGACCGGCCAAGACATTTGCGGCAGCTGTTGATGTTGTTTTGAATGTCCTAGTTATTAGTATGGTAAAGTGCCTTTGCAGTGATGACAGTTGGGCTTTTTTCCTTGAGGTTAAGGGCAAAGCCCAAGCTGAAGAACCATATGAAATTATTTTTTCTACTACGGTGCTATATATTATTTTTAGAAATTTACTCTTTAGTCCCCAATTATAACCAATCATTGAGCGTAAGTTTTGTGCGATGGGGAGAACTTTTGGCTTAAGTGATCTGATATGAGCGAGGAAATTTAGATTCTTGTCTATTTGGACTCCTAGATAAGGCAATACTTTTGTATGCTTTAGGCTTTTACCTAGTAGGGTTAATTTTGGGTTGGATCTTAAGGATTTATCATGTTTTCCAATTATCATAGCTTTGCTTTTTGGGATGGAAATCTCTAATTTTAAACTTTCACACAGTTTGGAAAAGATATCTAGAGACTGATTGCAGTTTTGTTTGAGATTTTCTTTTGTTGAGCCATTAACAATAAGTAGCGTGTCGTCTGCGAAGGCTATAACTGTAGTGTGATTCGGCCAATTATAATTGAGAATAGCGTTAAAGTATAAATTCCACAGCAGAGGTCCACTTACAGAGCCTTGGGGACATCCTCTTGACTGTTTACAGAACACTTGGCCTCCGTCATAAGACGTGTAAAATTCACGGTCGCTTAAGAAGCTGATAAGTATTTTGACAATATTGGCTGGGGCTTGAAGGGTTGTAAGTGTTTTCTTTAATCCCGGCCACCACAGGGAATCGAAGGCCTGAGAGATGTCTAAGCTTAATAATGCTGAGTAGAGGTTTTGGTCCTTGTTACGATTGATTGTAATTAGTGTTGATTGTAGGGCATGTTCTGTAGACTTATTCGTTATAAAACCAAACTGGTTTGGATGAATGACATTATTTTTGAATACATAATGCTTTAGTCTGTTTAATATTAATCGCTCTAAGATTTTTCCCAAGGCAGGAAGTAAGCAGATTGGTCTATAAGATGTTGCATCTCCTGGGTTTTTATTCTTTTTCAGAAAGAATATTACGTTACTTTTTTTGAAGTGTTTGGGAAAGTATGTAAGTTTTAGACATATATTTAGATATTGCAGGAGGAGATTTGGCGCCGTAAGGTAAAGTAATTTCATTATTTGATTGTCCAAGCCGTCCAATCCCGGCGCTTTAGAAATATTTAAGTGCTTGATTGTATGTTCCAGTTCGAAACGGGTGAAAGGAGGGTCTTCTGGTCCAGAAAATGAGAAATTGGAGTTCCTGATATTTGAATGCGTTGGGGTGTCTGTGGCTGGATCATCGGATGGAAATGCAGATTGCAGGAGGTTTTGTAAAACAGATGGAGTGTCTTGGTTTTGGGGTTGCAATGAGTTCAGTGCTTGGAATTTTGTCGGATGAAAACGTTTATTAGTGGCGAGTTTCTGTAGAATCCCGTATGGTTCTGTGTGTTCTGTGCAGAATTTTTTCCAGCTATTGAGTTTTGCTTTTAAAATTTCCTTTTTGTAAATGGCCAAGCTTTGTTTATATAAAGTACTTAATTTCTTTCTTTCCTCTTCAATTTTACTTGATTTTAGGAGTCTCCTAAGTGCTTTGGTCTTACTTTTGAGACTTCTTAGATTTTTATTCCACCAATTCAGTTTATTTATTTGTTTTGGTTGTCGAATTTTGAAGCTTTGTTCAGCTGAATTCTGAAGCACCGATATTAGTTCGTTTGTTACTTTATCTAGATGTATTACAGTTTTGCAAGAATTTAGAAGTGACTCTATTGGTTGAATATTGGAGTGTAGGCATTTTTTAAATTTTTGGGTATTATTAATTGATTTATATCTTTTGTTGAAGAATATGGTTTGCGCTTTGTTAATTTCAAATGTGATGTAAGCGTGATCGGAGCAGGACTCTTCATCGCTTACTGCCCAATTTTGGATAGAGTGAAACGCTCGGTGATTGGTAAGAGTTAAGTCTGGCCAACCTTGGCCATTAGGTCCAGTGAAGGTTGGGTTTGAAGGTTGAACATTGTTAAGAAAAAGTTGCTGCTCCGCTAGAAAGTCTTCTATTATTAGACCTCTATTATTGTTATTGGGATAGCCCCAAAGCACATTTTGTCCATTAAAATCTCCAGAAATTAATATTGGAAGATTCTTGTAAGGGTGTAAATGATGTTTTAGTAAGTCCAGAGTTCTATTTATATCCTCCGCTGGGGAAGAATATACACTACAAAATATAGTTGGTTCTGGTTCAGTGTCTAAGCGTATTATTACGACATCTCTGTGTTTTAGAATGATCAAGGGATTAAGTGGTGATTTGAAGATAATTGCTGCTCTTGGAGCTTGATCAGGGTTTGTTTCGTAGTAAAGTTTCCAACTCAATGGACTTCCTCGTAGTTCTCCCGATTTTGCATAGGGCTCTTGAATAAAAGCTATATCAATATTATTTTCGGAGATGAAGTGAATTAATTGGGCTGTTGCTGAGCGGCTTCTTTGGAGATTTATTTGAACTAGTTTGAAATGTTTAATTGATTTTGAATCCATTAATTATTAGTGGTGAATATCTTGGAGGTGTAAAAGCTAGTGTTATTTATATGAGACGGAGTAGGACCTTACTAAAAATAGTTATTTCAGTGGTATACTGGGTAGAGTAGTGATCTGTAGATAGGGCAATGTGGAGAATAAGCTTCGTGATTTGAATCAAAGTTTGCTCCATGTTTGTTGGCTATGTAACAGTTAATACAGTCTGCATAGTCTGCAGAGCATTCGCTTTCGGAATGGCCATATCCGCATCGACCGCAAACTCTTTTTGAGTTGCAAGACTTACTAAGGTGGCCGAAGTCCTGGCAGTTATAACAACGTATAATTGGCCGATACTGGCGGACGTAGGTTGTCTGAAAGCCAAAATGAATTTGTTTCTGTGTAGTTAGAATCCGTGCTAGAATTTTGTCGGTTTCTATAACTAAGTGCTGTAGTTTCTCATTAGAACGATGTGATTTTATTTCTATTATTTTGATTGTTGTATTTTTGTCCAGATTCGGATAATTTGCGAGGATTATAGAAGAAATATTATCTTCGTTAATTGAGTTTGGGGTGTTTAGAAGTATTAATTTTTTGTTTGGTGGTGATGGATCTAGTATGTTGAATTTACTTTCCTTAAGTTGACTTTTAAGTTTTTCTTTGGACTCTGCTGAGTTACATTGTACTTTAGCTACATTTTTACCCCAGATGACCTTCCTAGGACAGATGTTGCTCTTGACATTTTGAAGATTTGTTTTGAGGGAGGTTAGTGATTCCTTTTTTGCAGGTTTTATGATGATGGATGTCTTTAAATCTTTTTCGCTTCTTCGCTTAAGAATCTCACTGTAGGATGGTTTTGTGAGTTGCAAACTGTTATTGTTGCTAACGAGGGATTTCGTTGTCTGTTGTCTTATTTCTTCAATTTTAACATTTATTTGGGCGAGCTGATGGTTGATTTGTACAATCTCTGCATGCTTGTCTGAGCTTGGAGAGGGGCGCAAATGCCCCTTGAGTTGTCCCAATAGGTTTAAAGCCTGATTTCTTTTGTAGCCCGGAAGATTAAATTTGTCCCTTGTTTTTGAAGTGATTATGCGCTCAAGGTTTTCCAAAATGTTGGTGGGAAAAACATCTTTATTTGTGTCGTCATTAGCTGTATGTTCGAAGGGGAAATTAATTTTTGTTCTTCAACAATGGATCTACGATTTAATTCGTTCATTAATGGATTAAGACCCACAATATCCGTGGTCGAGGGGTTCGAAGATGATTTAGACAATTTTAGAGTGGAAGTGATATTTGTAGACAATGCCATGATAGAGAGTTGAAGAAGTGTTAAATTGAGCTGTTGCGAAATAATAAAAAGCTAAGTATTGAAGGAAGGATTGCAATGATACATCGGAAGCGGCCCAGATATCAAGTCATTCCCGCCGCACACCACTCACGCACCCAATGTACAAACCATAAGAGCAAACTCCTGTGGGAAAAAGAAAAGAAAAAAAAAAAAAACATATATCGATAGCATGGAATACTCTGGGAAGCCATCATTGATTGAGATCCCTATGTGAAGATGTTTCTACTTTTGCGAAGAGTTAACACCAAGCAAAATGACAAAAGCAAAAATAATAATAGTAAAATAAATAAATAAAATGAAATTGAGTGCTAATTTAGCAAGAAATTATGAAAAGTTGGAGGAAGTAAACCAAGAAATGGACTAAAAATGATATATATATATATATATATATATATATATATATATATATATATATATATATATATATATATATATATATATATATATAAAAATAGTAAGAATAATAATAACTATAATGATAATAATAAAAAAAATAGAAATAAAATAAGTAAATAAATAAATAGAAAAAGAAATAAAAAAAATAATAGTAATAATGAAAAATATTAAAAAAAAATAATAAATAAATAAAATAAAATAAAATAAATATAAATAAATAAATGAAAAAATAAATATAAAAAAAAATAAAATAAAATAAAATAAATAAAAAAATAAAATAATAAAAAAAATAAATACTAAAAAAAAAATACAAATAAAGAAGAAAAAAAATGAAAATATAAAAAAAATTAAAGTTAGAAAAAAAAATAAAAAAATAAAAAAAAATAATAGAAATAAAAAATAGTATATAAAAAAATAATTAAAAAAAATAATAATAAAAATAAAATAAAAAAAATAAATAAATAAAATAAAATAAAAAGAAACCAACTAAGATTTACTGAGTAAATTCGTTAGGAGCGCATAAAACTAAAAATAATAATAAAAATAAATAAATAAAGTGAAGAAAAGCGCTGTGGTTAGTATTTAGTCTAATTAATTAAGAGCGGGTGTTTTGGTGCCTAAAGGGTTAAGGTGCAGTTGAACAAAGGGACATGGAGGGTACGTAAAATCGGACATCACGTTCATCGAGGAAGGAATGAAAACCATAGGGAGAAAAATACAGATTTTAACAAAACTAAACAGACAATATCTAATCTACTAATGATTATTTTTTGAAAAGTAAAAAAAAAAAAAAAAAAAAAAACATGTTTAATCACAGGAATCTGCTCCGAATAAATATGAAAAGAATGGAGTGGATAGATAAATATTTAAAATGTTATTGGGATTTTAAAATGAAAATTACTACTAAAACTCATAGAAAAACACAAAATAATGTCTTGCAAATAAAAGTTTGAAAAATTATAAAAAAATTTAACATTTAACATAGAATTATAATATATACATTTTTAAAATCGTTAGAATATCCACTCTAAATAGAATTTATTCTGAGTTGATAGGACAATTAGGGACGAAGTTATCAATGCCTAATTAATAAAGAGGAAGAATATTTTTTTAAAAAACTGCCAAAAAACATGGATTTTTTATTTTATTAAAATATTTACAACTTCACACCCAGTCATCCTACCAACCTAATTTGCACATTAAAATGCTCAGAATAAGTGTGCGGCATGAAACAAAATAACACCTGGGCACTTACCTTTTAATTTAGCCTCTCATGTTAATTAATATTGTATCCATTGCACAAAAATTTAAAAAGTTTTTTTTTTTTTTTTTTTTTAAGTGTTGTTAATATGGTTGATAAGCACACTTTTTCTTGACGCACTATTACAAAATTTGAGCAGATTGAAAACTGAATAAATTAGAACAAATCCGTTACAATTCCCAATGAGAGGTGACCTTCAAATTAACCGTTGTATCTTTCACACGTAGCTCCGTTGCTGGGGTTGTTCGGCCGGTTGCTGGGTGGTCTTTGTTAGAAGGAACGTCCCGCTGTATTGAGAAAAGCTGTTATATTTGCACTAAAATGCTTATAAAACTCACAAAAATGATTCGAATTACGTCAAATTTTTACAGGACGTGCACAGTTTGTTGACACTCACAAAGGTATAGAAATTCTACTGTTTCTAGCAATTTTTTATGTTTTTAGAGGGAAAGTTCAGGAGCGCGGGAAAAAGACGTCCTTCTTCCTCGCGAGTTGGGGCTCGACTCAAAGGACAAAGACAGCATAGATAGAGAGAAAAAGTACATCCATGCCCGAACCTGGATTCGAACCCAAGACCTCCTTATACGCAGTCAGGCAACCACTAGACAAGTTGGGCGGCAAAATTAAGAAGTAGTGTTGGTAACATTTTGCTAATTCTGATTTACTATAAATAAAGCCAACAGAAATCACACAAAATACCGTACTTCCAATAATGAACTTAAAATTATATATTTCAGAAACTACTATTTTACTTTTTCTTTATAAAAATATTCAAATAAGTAAATATATTATTTTCATTTACAAACGAATTAAAGACAGATACTCTGCACAAGCAATTATTATTCATTATTCTTTCAGCAGAGCTTCTTTGAAGCATCTTGAAATAAGAAATAACGATTATTGCATCTCAAATATCTCATTGCCTTAACTAACTACTCTAAAATTTTAATAACAAAAAATTGCACAGAAAAATAAACAAATTTTATCACGATAATATTTTTATCTGGCATGTCATATATTCATTTTCTTTTTTAAATTTGAAATAATAATTTAATGTTTTAATGACCTTAATGATGAAGTTAGAAATAATATTTCTACTTTATTTTCAACAAACACATCATTCGTTATTATTTGTTAATCCTAAAAAAACATGCAATTTTACAAAACATTTTAAAAAATTGCCAAACATAAGTAATTTTGTGTTAATTCATCAAATAAAATATATTAATAGAAAATTGTTTACTAGAGTATATTAAATTATTTTAAATAAAAACATTTATTATTTAAAAATTAATATTACAATAAATTTAGGAAAATTTATTATTTTAAACCATTTGGAATTTCAGTTTAGAAAATGAAACAATTTAAATTACTATTATGACATTTAAACTATTATTATCTATGAATAATATTTAAATGATTGTTATCATATCAATGAATCTCAAATCATTCTATTTTTTCAATTAAGGTAATAAGTTTTAAAATTCTGATTTTTCATAAATATCGTAAATTAAATTGCATTAAGTATAAAAAATTCCACCATTTTTACAAATATTATTCCATTATATTATTCTAAGAATTTAAAAGATTTGAATATATTGTTGTCTTCTAATTTTAAAGACGAATAAGTGATAGATTTCAACTCTTTTTGTGTGAGTCTGTCAAAATAAATGTTTGATAATAGGAATAGTTAGTTATATATTTTCATTTTTCGAATTTCATAATTTTTAACTAATATTGTTTCTGAATACTGTCTAACATATTCATAAAAGGAATTATTCGAATCTACATAAAAATCCTATATGCAAAGCAGACACATATTAAAATGAAACAATTTCTCTTAAAAGGATAAACATTATTGTTATCTCTTATTTATATATAATATAAAACATTAATACATTGTTAGATTGTTTCATTAACTGAGTAAAAGCATTTTCTGTGGGTTTGTATGAAAGCTATTCAATTATGTATTAAATTTACTTATTTCTAAGAATGTATATATATATATATATATATATATATATATATATATATATATATATATATATATATATATATATATATATATATATATATATATATATATATATATATATATATATATTATATATATCACAATTTAAAATAAAATACTCTTGAAGTTATTTATTGTATTAATTCGTATTTTAAAAAACAATCAGTCAATTAATGTATATAGATGCTAAACTTATGCCATTCACAATAGAACTTCAACTATCCGAACTCCGTTTATCCGTATCACTTTCAGAATTTCAGAAAATTAAATTACACTGAAGAAGAAACAGAAAATGAGAAAAAGGGAAAAAACTCAAGGAAAGGTAAGCAAAGTGAGAAGATCAGAATGACATGTCGTTTGAGAAATTCTGAAACATTTTTTAGAAAATTCATGGATGATCAAAAGTTAGTTTGAAGATTTATAGTAAAATGGGTTATGAGTCAGACCCTATATTTGCAATTCCAAATGATGGTCCACCTACTGAAGAAGAAAACATTAATGTCCCGGTTGAAGCAGACACTGGACTATCGGCTAGTCAAACATTTACTGGTTTTGAAACACCTTGGAATTGGATGGAGCATCATCCAGAGTTTGACCACCTGCAAATTCTCACTGTCAAGCTGATGCGCGACTTGGCTGTCCGAAAACGGAGGAAGGCAGTGAAAAAACTTGTTCATAACCGTGATGTTCAGCAAGCAATCATTTTTATTTACAGTACTGTACCTAATAATGTATTAATGTACAGAGCTTGTAAGCACTTTAACGTGTAAAAGTGTTGCCTTTACACATAAAATTCTTTTTCTCTAAAAATATTTTTAAAAAATATTTTTAACAGATTTTTTTGATTATCCGAATTGTGGTTCCCTCTCAATGGATTCGGATGATTTAACATTGTATGGAATTCTGTCAAGTAAAAGTTACAAAAACTTTTTTATTGCCGCCCAACTTTGCTAATGGTCAGCGTGCCTGACTGCGAGGTCCTAGGTCCGAATCCCGGTTCGCGCACGGATGTATCCTGTCTTTGTCCTTTCCTTGTGTGAATAGTTTCCTACCCTATAAGCGGGTACCTATGGCATGTGTGTACTGAGGAAGTCAGACTCCACACCTAATATGGTTCAGTTGGAAAAGTGGAGCAGCACACCTCATAATGCCAGCCTAGCTGACACACGACAACAACATTAATTTTTAAAACAAAAAAAACCAAAAATTTGAAATAAATTAATAAAAACCAAATGCTTTTTTATATTCATTAAAATAGTAAAAGGAATTTTTAATGAATTTTATTTTTATAACTTTTTAAAGCAATATTAGACATATGTGAGTATGTGAATGTGAGAGGAATATTTTTATAAAACCATTGTATTATTTTTTTCATTTAACAAAAACAATCTTCCTTGAACTTCAATATTGTTTAAATTATATTGTTTTAAAAAGCATACACAATTATTATGAAAAATTAAAATATACATTAAAAGCAGCATCTAGTTTTATGTTGTTGTTGTTACTAATGACACTTGGACAAGCCAAGCTAGGTATGCCTTGGCTATGCGAATTTAAGTCAATTGGGAGCGTCTTTCGTTTAATCAGAACACCATAAAGGTGAAAGTACGACTTTTGCTCTTAAAATCATCCGATAGATGGCAGCACCAGAGGATCTACTCCCTCAATTTTGGCTGAACTGAACGGGAGTAAATTTCTTCAGACCATTGCACTCATGTCAACAGGCTCAATGACCGACCACAGGACTTTTGATTCCACAGATTTAACGAGCACGTATATCGCATGTACTTGGTGGGTCTTTGGCAGCATTGGGAATCGAACCCCACCCTTTTAGATGGAAGGCCGATACCTTAACCACTAGGCCTCCACGGCCCAATCTAGTTTTGTAAAGATTTTTAATAAAAAAAACATTCGACTTAACACATCTATTAAAATATGCAAAAATGTGTTTTATAATGCAGTCATATTAATAAATATATAAAATTTGTATTAAGTTTCTCAATATTTCAACAACTTTTATGTAAATTTAAAATGATGATTTTTATTATCAAGTACAATATATTATACAATACATTATTTGTCAAGTATATTTATTTGAAAATTCTTGCCTGGAAACTTCATAATTTTTCAAATAAACAAAATAAAATAAATTTCATGAGTACTTGAGAAACCTAAACCCAGAAGGTCTTACGTTTCACAAGATTGATAAAAAAAGGTTACTTTTAAGTAATATTTTTATTTATTATATTAAAATTTTTAATATAAATTTTAACAAATAATTTAAAGTAAAAATATTATATTAATATAATACTTTTAATTTTCCTTTACAGCTTAATCTGAATAACAAATCAAATTAATAAATAATAAGTATTATATTAAAATTATAATTTATTAATGTTAAAATTATTAAGATGAAATAACCTTTACATTTTTGTGTGGAAATGATATTAGATATTTAGCTAGGAAGATGTAAAAAAAAAATTATTTACAAAATTATTTTAGGCATTTTAATAATTTTTCATCCTTTTCAGATTTGCTTTAATTTCAGTTAATATTTTGTTAAAATCAGTTAATGATTCTTAATAAAAAATATTTGTAGTTTATCATCAAATACTATATGATATCCATAACGAGAAACGAATTCATTATAATCAATTATTTTAATTCAATTCCCGCATGACTTTACCATATTTTTCAAGTAGTTTTTAAAATAATTAATATCTAATTGCAGAATTTCAGTTTAAATTTAATAATATAATTTTATGATGCTGAAATATGAAATTAATTTAATATATTTTTTTCTAATTTAGTGGTAGACGTTTCATTTTAAGATTATGAATAAATATGCAAAATTAATAATTATTATGTTGTTTATTAAACATTACTCTTTGCTCCTTTCAAAATATTAATTGGTATTTGTTAATAATGGTTACTTATACCGACTATAATTTCCAGAATCAATTTTGTATGAAGTTGAAGCTTGTTTAATACTACAGAAATCAAATATTTTACAAAGGAATTATGGATGCAAATAAAATTATATTCGCAAAGCTAGTTAACTTTGAAATACAAAATGTGATATTTTATGCTATATATGTATGTTACGCAATAATGCATTGAAAGAAAAGTGAAGATAACAGCAAAAACAAAAAATGTAATCCATAGTAAGCGTTGGAAATATCCCTTTAGATATTTATTTTTATTTTTGACGAATATTCAGTTGAAAATTTATAAATCATCAATATCCTTCTTTTTACACTTTCTCCATTAAAAAAATGTAATTTTTTAAAAGAATTTTCGGAATAAAGATTTATGAGTAAATTTAGTTTTTGTTCACCACTCTATTGTTTGTAAGTATGACACTCTTGTAATTGTTAAAAATGATGACATGGTAAAAATTTTACACTAAAATTTACACTTTTGAATATATTTTTTAATAGTATGTAAAAGATACAATGTTTTACTTACAATTAAATCATATGATGTTTAACAGTATATTAACAAGTATGGTGTTTGAGTTGAAGACTTATTTTGTAAAGAAGGTGCTAATTTAATGCAACAAATATCATTACACATTTAAATTGATATAATAATAGCATACTAAGCCTCTTAAGGATATAATGGAAGATATTAAATTATTTTCAGTAAGGAATCGTGAGTTAAATATAAATTATTGATAAATGAATTAACAATTTAAATAATAATGGATATAGTTAAAAAAGCTTCAATGTTTTCAAAACGAAATGTACACGAGAATAATTATCAGTAAAAAACAATTACTTCTTTCCTATTTGGTTCAATTTAAATCAAAAATTTTGTGAAAGATTCCTGTTCCATTTTGGAAGCATTTACTTTGGAGAATATTTACTTCCTTTTATATTTCAGATGTAATTATATCTGTTTTTTTGTTTTAGGGAATACTTAGGACGATCTATTTTTTTATTTGCTAATTCTAATCATTATAAAACACAGGTTTCATCTTAATTATAATTTTTCCTACAAGAAATTTAGATACTTTTCAAACTATTAACTCCTAGAATTTTTCTTCAAGAATTATAATGTAATAATTTTAATGATATGAGTTTCGTAGTTGCAAATTTAATAGATTTATATGTAATAATTACCTCGAATTTTCTTGTTACTCTTTCATTATAGATGCTACAATTGTTCTGTTATATATGTTTCCTAACGCATTCTGAACAAATTGCATTTTCTCATAAAATTTATGTATTTCATAATACACTGTGGCCTCAAAAGGTTAAGGAACAACCGGTTTTTTGTGCCTAATTTGCAAATGAATGAGTGTAGAAACACCAAATTTGGATGACATGTGCACAAAACAGGTATTTATTGACTGCAACATAGAAGTTTACATAAGAAAAAGCAAGAAGGATTTACAACAAAAAAATGCAATCTCGCTGGAAAAGTCCATTCTTGGAAAAAAGAATAATCACAGTTTTATGTGGTAAAAGGTAATAGAAGCTTAACAAAAATGAGTTTTAATAAGGGATATGCCCACCCTAGCTTGCATGCATTGGCGGCATCGACTTTCCATGCTGCCAATTAAGTTGTCGTTTACAGAAATGGGAAGCGAAGACCAGACACGGAGTAAGTTTTGATCCAGCTCTCCTAAAAATCTTGGAGGAGGATTTGAAGCAGCAACCTGTCTACCAAGATAGTCCCACACATGTTCTATTGGATTCAGGTCTGGAGATTGAGCTGACCATTCCATTCGCTCTAAACCAAGATCCTCAAGATATTCCTCAACAACTACAGCTCGTTGAACTCGTGCGTTATCATCCATCAGAATGAAATTATTGCCAATTGCACCGGCATATGGGTGGACATATGGATCAAGGATCTCATCCCAATATCTCACGCTAGTCACAGTTCCTCCCTGGAACACATGCAGGTCAGTGTGACCACCGACTGAGATCCCTGCCCAAACCATCATTCCACGGCCGCGGTAACTTTCTCTTTCCACAATGTTGGATTGGTAGTATCTGGTATTTTGTTCCCTCCAGACCAGAAGACGTCATGAATCGTACTCCAATGTGAATCTGGACTCGTCTGTGAAGAGTACAGAAGCCCATTGCTGTCTGGTCCAGGAAACGTATTCTCTTGCTCATGATAAGCGAGCCCTTCTTTGTCGTCCGGTGAGGGGTACACACACAACTGGTCACCTTGCATAGAGACCTGCATGGTGAAGTTCGAACCGTACTAGCGGATATTCTTGTACCCGATGCTACACAGAGGTCTGCAACAAGTTGTGGAAAAGAAATTCTTCTTCTCCTTCAGACCGAAAGAGCTATAAAACAGTCTTCTGCAGATATTTTGACTCGTGTTCGGCCTGGAAAATGTCTTCTGGATACAGAAGCTTCAGTTTGATATTGAATCCAGAGACGGTGGACCACACTGCGAGACACATTAAGGCGTCTAGCAGCATCAGCCTGTGATAACCCCATTTCCTTCCATCCGACCGCCCACCACCTTAACGAATCGAGCAAACGGCTTCTCTCAGACATTGCGGGACCCCTCTGCCTATTGTCAAGGAAACTGCTAACAAAAGTTGTAAATCAACAAAGTAATTCCGAAAGGCTTATATTTGCATATTTTTCTCTCACTCATATATAGCTATTCTTATCTATAAAAAAAAGTGGCAGCTACCATTTTTGAATAAATGTTTGCATAAAGTTCGTTTTTTTATCATTTATATAAACTATACATTTTTTAGTGTCATTTTTTTATGTGGAACTTCGAAAAACATGTTGTTCATTAACTTTTGGTGGCCAGTATATATTTATCTTAGTATTTGTTTCTAGGCACTCTGGTGTGATAAATTGTAAAATTTTTAATGAAATATCACATATAATAATTATTTTCTTTAAAGTTTAACAGTTAGTTAACAACACTTTTATAAAAAAATCATTTCCCAATTTACATCATATGAAAGAATAAACTGGAACATTGTATGCATAGCATATAAAATTATTATCCATAAATCATATTTCATAAATAAAATCCCTTAAAATCTATATGTTGCTTGCTTTCAAAATTTACAAATTTAAAACTTGCTGCGTATATATTAAATCATATTAATAAACATACAAGAGTTGAACAAGAAATTTTTCATATTTCGTTGGGGAAATAAGGAATTATTTTACTGATTGATAAACTAACTCTGGTGTAATTAAAAATACATTCATTGAGTATTTACCTAAAAGATATTTATAAAATCGTTTGTTTTTAACTGCAAATTTATGTATTTTAAATTGTGCTTATAGAAAAAACACAATAAGTATTAAATAGTAACATTATATATTTAAAAAATGCAATTTTTATACCCAAAGAGTTCTGAGACTTCATGAGCAAACTTGGAAAGGAAGGGAACAGTATGATAGGAATCAGAAGCAAATCGGAAAAAAGTGACAAGAAATAGAAGTCCAAAAAGGACTAGATTAGCAGAAGCAAGTTTTTCATTAAATTCATTCTTCCTGGGCCTCCAGTAAGCATCGTTTTATTGGGTTGGCGGATATTAGACCCATATATATAACACAATTAATCAAAGTAAAGGCACCCCTATATGAATTTATCTGCAATTTATATAAAGAGACACATATACAATTTTACTTTTTCTACTTAATATACCTGTTATTTTATATAGTGTAGGTATCAGTTACGTATCAATGTCAATGAGTGAATTTTTTATATTTCTTAAAATAACATCATGAATAAT
Organism: Latrodectus hesperus; assembly: GCA_037975125.1. Taxonomy (NCBI): domain Eukaryota; kingdom Metazoa; phylum Arthropoda; class Arachnida; order Araneae; family Theridiidae; genus Latrodectus; species Latrodectus hesperus. The sequence continues at coordinate 8,725,540 of CM075853.1, forward strand.
TTATCATTCACTTTGTTTGCGTATTTTTTATTTCTCAATATAACAGCTTTCCATTTTATTAAATCTCAGTGTCTGATATTTTTTACAATTTTGCACTTTTTTGCTAATGTAAAGTATATATTGAAAAAAAATGTTTGTTATAATTATAAAAAAAGTAAACATTATATAGAATAAAGTAACTACAACAAAGTTTTTGGCATCAAAATCCACTTTTTTCCATCCAAAAATCCATTCAATCTAAAAACGAAATACTTCAAATAATTTTTTTAAGAAATGAATAACTTTTATCTAAGCATTTTATCATCAAAAGCAAAAATTTTCATTTCAAACATATTTTTTTCAAATAGGAAACAGTACTTTAATGTTAAAAATTAAACGAATGAAAAATTGTTTTAAACTTAAATCAAACAAAAAAGATAAAATATATTTATTTAGGAATATTAAGAAATAAACTTCTAGTAGACAAATTAAGAAAAATAATTCAAGTTTACTTAATGATCATTTAAATGTTATAAAAAATTAATCTCTGTTATAAAACATAAATAAAAACAAAGCTTTCAGTAAACAGATTTTCAATAATATCTTTAAACAGACTTATTGCCTATATGTTTCTGAAAACATTTCACTTAATTGTAGAAAAATCAAACCATTTTTGTGTGAAAATACATCTTTGAAATATTTGGGTATTTGTGGTTCTTTTATATTTGATTGAAAAGCGACAAATTTTTTTTGCTAGATTTATTTATGTTTTACCGAAAATACTTTTTGGATACAAAAATACATATTTTCTTATTCACAAAGTTTATAATTCGAAAGCTACATTTTATTTAACATATGTAGTAAACTACCAGAAAATATTTTATTCTATAAAGCAAAAATAATTAAATTATTCAAAATATGTGGTAATTCATTATATACATTTCATATCTTTTAATCTATCATACAAAACTGATGTTTTCGATTACTCGAAAAATATTTTTTTACGAAAATCTAAAGTAATTTCTTTTTTTAAGACTGAATGAAGAGACACTAAATTTTTTTCTGTAGAAAATCACCAAAATAAGAAGAAAAAAAGAGACAACTATGATATATCGTTTTTAATATAAAAAATGAAACTTTAAAAAAAGCACTGAAGAGTATCTTAAAAACAGTATATCCGTTAGAAAAATTAATTTTTCATTTTCTCCATAAATTACTGATTCCATTTTCATATTTTTGTTTTTGACAGTTCTGGTGTGGATATTCTTCATCGAGCAAATTTGCAATATTCATCCATTAAAAATAAAAATTTATTTCTTTATAATCAAATCATAAATTACTATCTGAAAATACATAAAAACTATAAAATAGTAATAAGAGAATATGTTATAATCCTTATATTTTATAAAAACAATAAACAAGCTACAAGAATAAATAGCTTATTATATGAGCTATGCAGAAAATCTAATAAAAACAATAAAATTATCCAAAATATTTCGCTCGCACTTCAGCTTTAATCATTCAAACTATATGTTCAAGTGCCGCCCATTCTGTTTGGTTTGTTTGGTTGTCGCTCAACGGTCATTTTTTTGGAAAAAGAGGGCTAAATAGACCGGGACCTACGGTTTAAAGGGGATTCCGAACCACTACATGCCCAAGGTGGGATTCGAACCCACGAACTGTTGAACTGAAGGCAAGAGCGCTAACCATTCGGCTGCCAGCTCGGCCCGCCAATCCTGAGTGCCTGACTGCGGATAAAGAAGTCATGGGTTCGAATCCCAGTTCGGGCATGATGTACTCTCTCTCTCTTTCCTGTCTTTGTCCTTTCATTTCTATGAATGGGTAGTGAGTGGATGTCTACCCTATAAACGGGTCCTTACGGCATGAGTGTACTAAGGAAGTCCGATTCCACACCAAATTATGGTCCTGTTGGAAAAGTGGAGCAGTAATGTCAGCCTAGCTGGCACAAGACAACAATAACATGTGCTTAAATAATGCATGTATTTTGAATGCCTGAAGCTGAAGTTCTCTCTAGTAATAGGAATAATACATAAATTTGACTTTTACTTATTTTTAAATTTCATCTTATCTTGGTCACATGATATTTTATTATATGGACTTTTTGGGGTCTGGGCTAGAACCCTGTTTCTCAAAATAGAAAGTCTTGGATTCGATTCTAGCAACATTCATAAGCGAAAGAGCAATGTGGCGTTACTTGTTTATGCAGAAATAATTGTAATAGTTCGCAGGTTTCCCTTATTTTTTTTCCTTTAAAATAAATAAATAAATAGCCAATAGATGGCAACCATACTTTAATGAAACTGTCTATGCAAACTACAAAAAAACATTGTAATAAGTACAGACTATAAATTATTCCTACTCAATGCGAATAGCACACTATTGTAACCTAATCCAGCGTTAACGGATTTTTTTACAAGAACAGTGAATTTATTACTATAGCGTTACAAAAGTACCCTGAAATGAAAATAAGAAAAGCTAATAAAATGTCTATTTCATTGAATGGGAACTGGTGTTGGACTGTTGAAGAATCGTGCTCGAAATAACAGACCATCTGATGGAACAGAACACCTTGGAGATTTCATAGATAACAATTGCGTGTACTTTGCATGAGATATTGAATCTTCATTCATACAAGATACCGAAATTGCAGTGCAAGAAGAATTTTTGCAACATTTACAATGAGGCAATTAGAACTTCTCCCACATTGGTAACTGATTATCGAGATGATAGATAAAGACAAACTCCTCATCTAGTGATTTAAATATATTAGGTTGGGGAATAAGTTCGCAGCGTTTTTAGCAAAAACTTTTATTTAAACAAAAAACAATAATTATATCAATAAATTAATCAGTTATATATTCTCCGTTGCTGTTTACAACCTCTTCCCACCTCTCGACTTATTTGTTGATGCCGTTCCGATAAAAACCACCTGATCTGGTGTCAAAGACGTTATTGAGCCAGTTTTTAAGGATTTCTTTGTCATCGAAGGTAACGCCCTTCATATGGTTTGTCAAGGAGCGGAAAAGGTCGGTGCAAGGTCCGGTGAATACGGCGGATGCTGAAGGACCTCCCATTCGAGCTCTTGGAGTGCGGCTTTGACTGCTTGTGCAACATGGGGCCTGGCGTTGTCGTGAAGGACTATGGTTTGACCACATGTCGATCAGGTCTTTTTAGTCGAATAGCCTAATTCACGCGGTGTATCTGGGCAATGTAGAGCTCCTTGTTGACTGTGGCATTCCTTTTGCAATTTCCAGTGCACCAGGTCCTTAGAACTGGTTCAAATATTTCTTGGATACCAGACCAGGCGATTTTTGGTGGAATGGCATCAACAAATGGGTCGAGAGGTGGGAAGAGGTTGTAAACAATTGATTCTAAATAATTGATTAACTTATTGATATAATTATTGTTTTTTGTTTAAATAAAAGTCTTTGCTAAAAACGCTACGAAACTTATTCCCCAACCTAATAAAGGAGGTGTAATAGGTGATAATAAGGTTTCCCAACATCCAACTTTCTGCGCCTTTTTTAATTTTTTTATTTTTATTTATTTATTATTTTTATTATTATTATTACTATTTTTTAAGTAAGTTGCCTGGTTTATAGTTAGAAATGCTGCTCAGAGAAACCCACAAATAAGTCTTTTAGACAATAAAAAAGGGTAGATGAAACTTCTTAAAGTTTAAAAGCATAATTAAAAATGCTTGAAATATCAAAATAAAAATAATACAGTTAATTTATCAAAATTAAAAAATTTAACAGTAAAACAATTTTTAAACATATTTTTAATAGTTAATACTGGCTTTCAAAATTGCTTACAATCTATTTTTATAGCTATAACTGTACACCTCATCGTTTTAATTTTTATAGCTGTTATGGTGCAAAATTGCTTATAATGAATTTGTATTTATTTTGGTATTTTTTTGCTACATACAGGCTAAGAAATTATTCTAACTTGGAAATTGGATTTCATTTTTAAACCTTTAGTATTTTAATTTTGTAACTTTTTGCGCATCAATTTATATTTTACTTTTATCTTACTTTGAGTTATTCGTTTTTTGCATTATTTTATCAATGCTTTTTGATAAAATTGCTTTTTTTTCTCAAAATTGACATTTATAGATTTTATACTTGCAAAATATTCTAATACAAACAAACTATTTTAGTAATATTGTGAGGTTTTTTTTAAAAATTTTAAATTTAAAGGTTAATATAATTATTATTAAGTGCAAATATTTTATATTTATTGTACTCAAATAAATTGAAACAACTTTATTAATATTTGAAACATTTTCTATATTATTTTCTAATTGGTACACAAATGTTCTAATACTTAATTTATATAGTATAACTATAATTAACTATTATATTTTATTATATTTTTACTACGTAAATATTATAATTTTTATTATATATTGGGAACAAAATTATTTTGGTTATAAATTTAGGAATAATTCTTTGTTTAATTGTCATTTTATTGATATTTCTAAATTTGTTTTGAGACAAATTATTATACGAAATAAATATCCTTATTCAATTTGATAGTTATAGTATGTAAACAGAATAAAATGTGACTTTTTCTAAATATTTAGAAAAATATTTTAAAAAAAGAAGGCAGACAATGTAGCAAAACATAAAGAATATCTAAACACAAGTGAAGTAGATGTTTTATGAATACTAAATATATTTTGGCTTCATAATCCAACAAAAGATGGTACAGAAACAAGAAAAGCTAAAGGAATTCCTTTCCTACTATGCATATAAACATAAACTATGCAACAAAAAATAAAGCAATAACAACTACTTTATTATTATTACTTCATTCCTAAAACATAATTTAAAATGAAATAAAAATTATTTTTCTCTGAAAAATTCATCAAAAAATAATTATCAGTTGCATAAATGATTATATTGAATGCTGACGTGGAAAAGAAAAAAATAAATGTAAAGACATGAAAACAACTTAAAGTAAAATTAAGGCAGCATTTTATCATGTGGAAATATCTTTCCAGTTACTGCTTCAAAAAATAAATATGATATAAAACAAACAAGTTTTAGAGACTTCAATGTGCGAATCTTTTATTGAATAATCCGAAGAGTTATGAAGAGTATTGGAAAACCACCACTTCGAGAACTTGAAGGAAATCAATTATCCAATATCATGCTTCCATTTCATGCGTGACTGACTCATTTCAGCGTTAGGCATCTGAAAAATATAATGCTTAATAGTTTTACCATTCATTCTTTCCTTTAAGTGGATTGCATCAGAAAATGGTACTTTCAATAAATAATGCTTATTATAAATCAATGCCCGAGCTAATCTTTTCTAAATTTTATTTTAATGTAATAGGGCATTTACACATTTGTATTCTACACAAAATGTTGCAAATAATACACTGTGAAGCTAAACTTTAATCAAATATATTCATATTTCTTCATTTAATTTTTTACCAACGTAAACATAAACATTATATAAAGGATGACAGAATGAATTAAATAAAGTATTGAATAAATATATTTGCTAAGAAAGATCAAATATATTCTTGAATAAATACTGATGTAAGGGTATTTATAGGTTCTTTTAACCATTTAGTCGAAATAACCAATATTTTGAAACAATGCCTAATTTCCCTTTCACCATTTACTGATATTAACAAATGGTTCTCTTTTGTTCTACTGACAAATTATTAATAAAGGTTCATGCGAACTAGAGTCATTTTATTAAATTCATTGCGGTATTTATCAAGAACTTCAGTAGTTCCATTTTAACAAATTATTATAGTAAAGAAAATCACACATGAAGTAAAGTTATTAACAATCAAATTTTCATCATCATGCAGGGCATATATTTTATTGGATAACAATACCAATGAACGTGTTGGTGAAAATTTTGAAATGAGTTCACCAAAATATGATCATTAAAAACAATATAAGTACCGATATATAAGTTATTAAATTCTTTAATTAACAAAAAAATATAATATCTTCCTTCTTCAGAGTTATGCAGTTTACAAAAGCAACTCTTACAGGATAATTATTACGAAAGGACTCTTAAAGGATTGATAATCAACCTATAATTGATAATATTCAAACGATTAGTTTGATGACACTTTATTTTGAATATCATCCCAACTTTTTTTAATTAACATAGAAATATCTTGCAACGCTTGATCTAAATGAAACTTCCATTAGATCGTTTATTTACAATTAAACATTTTATCAGAATATTTCAGTTTTTCATAAGATAAGTTATTAAAAAATATTTGATAAAAACATTTCGTAACCATGCTATTAGACCTCGAATGATTAATATAAACTTTTAAAAATAATTCTATCTTTGGAACAAGGGGTAAAAGGGTGCATACTTATTAAGGTAAAAGACATTGTCTGAAAATTACGAAAAGACACTTAAAGGATAACTTATGTCTGTGACTCTTTCCTAAATTATTTCAAATTATATCAAACATTTTTATAGTTAGTTGTTTGTATCGCAAATATATTTTACAGTTAAAATGAGTCATTGTGCTATGAACAGCTTTAACTGAATGTCGGTGCTTTGTTCCACGCATTGTATATCACCTGCTGTTTGTGATGTAAACTGATACTTTTTCTTGTTTATTATAATTTTTATTTCAATGACATAATAGCAGCTGTTCAAACTTTTTTTTTTGAAGCTGTTGCTTATCTATACAATTCCTCCAACATTTCTCCAAAGCTTTGTATGACAGTGAAAACAGTCATTACTTAGTACTATGTTGTTGTAGTCGTGTCCGTAAAGGTGCAAAGTGCAATATTCTTCCAAAAGTCCTGGTGATGATGTCTGCCAGTTCTGGGGCCCAGAGTCCATGGAGGATCTCGATGGGTGGTGCTCCAAGAAAGAAGAGGGGGCGGATTATGTCTTGACAGTTCCTTAGTACTAGTAATAACTATTATTAAAGTAAACTATATTTGCGGATTTAGCAATTCTTTGTATTTAATAGATTTGCAGTGTCTATCAAATAACACCGTGACATTTTAGGAAACAATTCTAGTTTTACGATTTTCTATTTATTTATATACAGAAAAGAAATCAAATTAAGAATTGCTTGCGGTATCCAAGTTTAAGTTGTGTGTAAACCTAGAAGTGATTTATGAATAGCATAATAAGCAGTACTACAAGATGAGGAATACTGCTGACGTCATCACTAATAGTTAGAATCAAAATGAGTATAGTTCGGATTTAAGCACATTTGATACCATATAAAATAGTCAGGGTTCAACGAGTGACCTCCTTTCGGAAGTAGCACCACACGCACGAAGGAGTTTTCCGTGAAACTATTTCAAAGCTGCGCCAATAAAGCAATTTCTGACAAAATTAGTTGCCACGAATAACTGTGTTCGTGTAACAGATGTCGTCTACGGCAGGCGAAAGTGTAGCAGCGTAAAGAAAGAGCCATGTAATAAACCATCTGTCGAATTTACGCTGATTCTCATCATTAGGTAAACTAAACTCCATGGCACGACAGCCCATGTGGGCCAAGGCCTACAGTGCCCATAACCAAGGGCCCTGGGGTGCGGAGCATATGTCCCAGTTAGGTGGTCAGCCTAACGTAAGACCCCCAGTGCTTAGTTCCCAAGCATGCTTGGTACTCAGTTAATCGAACCACTGAAGGGATGAAAGGCTGAGTCAACCTTGCCCAGCCCGAGGATCGAACCTCGGACCTGTGTCATGGGAGCGTAAAACGCTGCCACTAAGCCATCGGGCTTCTGATTGATAATTTTTAAGCTTAAATAAAAGTAAAAAAAGTAGGAAAATGCAAATTTTTTATTATTAGAAAATATTAAACATACAGATGAATATTTGAGACTGAGTAAAAACTTTAAGGCCAATATAGAAAATAACATATAAGAAAAAAATTGCAAATTCTTAAAAGATTGTGTAAGCCATTTCTTCGAATTGCTTCAAATACTTTTGTTTCTGTGGATAACACGAGTTTTTGCAAAGGGTGGAGTCGATTTTAAATCATTCATCTTCGATAGTAGGTTTTAGTTCTGTTGTTGATGGAAAATGTCTCCCATTTGCATAAACTCTTCTTGCTGCATAAACTCTTCTTGCTAAGTCACCCCAAATGTTCTCTATTAGGTTGAGGTCAGATGATCTAGCTGGTATGAAGCATATGTCGCAGTTGGTGGTCAGCCTAACGTAAGACCTCCAGTGTTTAATTCCCAAGCATGCTTGATACTCAGTTAATCGACCCACTGAAGGGATGAAAGGCTGAGTCAACCTTGCCCAGCCTCGGAACTGTGTCATGGGACAAGTAAACTGTTACACCATAAAAAACAATATTTCAATTCGGTACAAACGCTTCTGCGGACTCTATAAAACAAGAAACAATAATTTGTACAAGCGTCGCTATGAAACGTCGCCAGTGAAACATCGAGATGTGGATAAAATGTTGCTTGAAATGATGAATCAAGAATCACTTATATGCACAGATGTACAGTCTGAGTACGTATACGGTGTAATCTTTATGAATAGCAGACAACCTTTGTAAAGAGGACATGGTCTCGTAAGGATCATTAAGCGATTAATCTTTCCTACCTACAGAGGAATCTTGAATGGGATGAATGTGGCATTCTTGTTTAAGATGTCTTCAGACGACCTCAAATGGAATCCATAACACACCTGTTGCATCATCTCTCACAGGACGTTACAAAGATATTTTTCAGTACCCGTTCGGTTCCCGTTTGTCGGTGTCCGGCAGCTCACTACATAAATTGTGCAAGGAATGAAGATATAACTGTAGAATAACATCTTTGATTAAAATGTATAAACTTTTTTATGTAACAAATGTACTAAGAAACAAGTGTATGTAAAAAACTGTATGCCACTACAAAAATATTTTATTTTTTATTTTCATCATAAAAAAACTCATTTTTTATATTTTCGAAAATTTTTCATAGATAAAGTGCAGGTATTCTTTATTAAACTTACAGAGTAATAAACATTCCGTTAGTACTATAAATTTATTACGATATCTTAAATAGCAAATAAAAAATATTATTAAAGTAATAATAAGAGAATATTTTTTTAATTTTTCAGATTCATTCATGTATAAAGAAGTAGATTAATATAACATCTTGGAATAAATCTTTGAATAACATAGAATTATCTTACATTTAACATAGCATGTATATATATATATATATATATATATATATATATATATATATATATATATATATATATATATATATATATATATATTCTTATGCATTACCGAAATGCACATGAAATCCATCTGTTCTTAATGTTTTTTTTTCCAATACAGACAAAGAGACAACGAGAAGAAGAGGCCCTGTTCTATTCCTATTGGCTATCAGGTTGTGCCTCTACTTCTTTCAAGAGAACAATGTATCCTAGCATCTTGCTTGAACTATAGTGAAATAGTTGAAAGAACATTCGACTGACCTGCAAAAGCTTTTCTGGGTGTCAATGTTATCCAACATAAACCCAAGTAAACACATTTCTAAGGCGAATAAGGTCGATACTTTATTTTTTCACAGTTGTACATAATTATTCAAGAGCCATGGATGCTTATGACTTCAAATCGTTTTAAGAGACTTGTCGAATCAATAACATGAAAATTCACAATTATTATTAAGGAGAAATTAATTGCTGAGAGCAACTAGACAATTATCCCTGAATCTATTTCTCTGAAGCTTACATCGTGAAGCTGATAAAAAAAAGTACACACCGAATAGATAATATTATTAACAAGGACAGGAATCGCAAATCTGTTTCAATGGTATATATATATATATATATATATATATATATATATATATATATATATATATATATATATATATATATATATATACCGTATTTACGCGAATCTATTGCGCATCGTTTTTGGCCAAACGTAGTATTCAAAATTGGGGTGCGCATTAGATTCGAGTGCAAGGCCAGCAGTTCTTTCAAGAAAGGCTGCATTTCAAATTCATTGAATGGCAGTGAAGATGATGTGCTCTGGAACGCCGATGATGACGATAATGATGATGAGGAAAGAAGAAATAAATCTGCTTCTGACGAAGAGAGCTGCGAGGAGTCCAGTGATGAAAACATTAGTGAATAAAAACGTTTACTATTCATCACTGATTGTAGAAAGTCTTAGCTAGATTGAAATGCTACGATTTATTTCATGTTCATATTTTACGATAGGTACCGTATATACGGTAGTGGTAATTAACAATGTTTGTTTCACATAACAATAGCCCACTAATACGTTAATTCTATGTTCTGCTACTTTATGTATAAATCCATTGTTGTATAAAATATGTATCTAAATTTAAATGAAATTATCATACCATTGATGCGTATTAGATTCGCGTAAATACGGTGTATATATATATATATATATATATATATATATATATATATATATATATATATATATATATATATATTGTACTGAGCTCCACGGGTTCGTGTCGATTGAGAGTTGAATAAAGCAACCACTTAATGAACACAAGACTTTTATTCGTAAAAACTTCACTAGATAAACGAAATTCCCGCTGTAACAATCACAATTATACAGCTACAATTCGTCAGATACAATAAGAAACAGCTTCCAATCACAGGTCTCAAATACCTCAGACAGAGAACAACTAGCAGTCACAACTAATCGTCTTCACTCACTGACTGTCTTCACAATACTAAAACTAACTCTTCCATGTCGGGCTGCGGTATTGGCGGAGAAATCTACCAATTTCGCCAAGGTTCTGGAATCTTCTAGGCTATCTCGAAAAATATTGGTCCTAGAGCTTAGGTGATGGATGTTTCCAGAAGTATCTATTTCTCGCCAAGTCGCCAAGAATCTCGCCAACTGTCGCCAAGTCGCCAAATCATTAGGAAATCCGCTTTTAAACTACAACACGTCTAAATACCGCAATTTTTGCCCAAAATGTGAGAATTTCCGATCTGTCTGAGATATTTTAAGACAAATATAATCATTGTTTATAAATTTGTAATAATATATAATGTGTGTGTGCAAAGAGAGAGAGAAACAGAGTAAGATATTCAAAAATATCTTTTTGTTAAAAACTTGATATCTCAAACCTTTTTATTTATAATTATTTTATAAATTTCGCTTAAAGTTTGAAAAAATAAAATAATAGTGGAAAATATCATCAATCATATAATATAAATTACTAAAAAAATTTAAACAACCCTTTTCAGTGAAAGAAGCAGTTTTTGAGAAAATAGTTTATTTGTAGCAGAAATATATATATAATGTTACTTTCAAATAAAAACATGCTCTATTTTCAGAAAACTTTGTCACTGAAAGGAAAAATTAAGTGTGGAGAGCAAAGTTAACAGCCTTGAAGTGGAAATATTCTTTCAACCGCACTTTATTGAGTCTAGTTTTCGAGAGCTATTCAAGCAAAGGGAAAACTCTCAATTTCTAGGCTTTTCAAAAAAATTGTTCTTTTAATATTAATTATTTATTTATTAGAAAATTTATTATAATTTTACAATAATGATTAGTTATAAATTTGAAAAAAAATAGTCAAGTTTTTTTAATGATAAGAAAGTTAAATTAATTTACTTAGATTGTTTTAGTGTGTAAATACTTTTAAATTAATATTGATGAAATAAAAGTGAAATTGATTAAAACATCAAAATAGGATAAAAACGTTATTTCTTTTACATTTTTATCAATTTTTAATTCAAGGCAGTGCTTTTTTAATTATTATTCCCTTATTTATAATAAAAATAATTTTTCTAAAAATGTTTCCTGTGTGTGTCGACATATCTCGAAATATATTGCACCTTAAGTAAAACTTTTACTCTCCGATCATAAATTTTTATGAAAAATGTTAAATAAACAACAGATTTAGATTGTTGTATGGAACGAGGTAATTTTTCCCTTATTATTATCATCAAGGCATGTTGCCTTATTTGACAGAAAAAAAATATTTTTTGAATTTCTATTCTCAAGCTAAATTTAAACGACAAAATTTAACCTTAGAGTTTTAATTGAAAAAAATATTATAATGAAATTATTTATACGTATGTATTTACAATAATGAAGTAACTTATAATAAATTCACGAGTAAGCGTAATGATTTTCATTATTTTCCTTTTAAAATAAATGTTTCAATTTAACCAATGATTTATACTTTTGAATGAGATTTGCTTTAAAAATTATATTTAAACTTTAGACATTTTTTCTAATTTTGGAAAATAAAACTAAATGCATGAGCTATTGATTAATTGAGCGTAACATTTCCAGTTATTCCTAAAATATTGAGGTCAATAAGAATTTGTAAAATTATTTTAATTTTACTTCTATGATGAATGAAAATTTTATATTCTATCAAGAATCTAAAGATATGTAAAAAATAAGACATTCTTTTATTTTAATTATTTAATTTTGCAAGTGTATAAATTTCGTTGCATTGGTTATAGCTGAAATATTTAGAATTACACATGTTTTCTTCATTCTTCTTTATCTAATATAACTTTTCGACAAAAGGTTACTTCTTTATTTGTTTGATTAATTCTTTTTTTTTATTTCTATTTTTACATGTCTAACTATCTACTATAGCAATAATATGTCGAACGATGTATTCTAGTACAATTTTAGTTTTGAAAGTGTGACGAGCAATGTGGCTTTTATCTGTCTATTAAGACAATAATTTATTAAGAATATTTCATTAACCCGATAAGATGTTTTTCTGGAGATGGTGGAGAGGTTAGCGTCCCAGGTTCCTATAGATTCCAGGTTCGAATCCTGGTTTGGGCATGGATGTTCCTTTTTTTCTTAGTCTTTCTTTATCCCTTCACTTTTAGGGCGAAGGTGGGTCAGGTTTTGATTGTATTGACCGCTTGTAGCGCTGAATAGGTATATTTAAAGGTCAGCTAAGAATTAGAAAAAAATAAACAAATAAAATGTTTTACTAATTTTTCAATAATTTGAATTTAAGTTTAAAATTTCAAGCTTTTTTCTATTACTCTGAGTTATAATTACTACTACATACCAATATTAGAATTAATATATTATTTATTATATAATTTTAATATTGTGTTAATTTTGATATATACAAAATGTACTCAATTTAAAATAATTTCTCATACTACTATATTAAATTATATATCAAGCATATATATGTAATAATATTTTTAACCTATTTTCTCATTTATATTACACTAATACAAATATTTTGAAGTGCTGTTATTACTAATCCTTTTTATTATGCATTTAAAATTAAAAGCAAGTAATAGTATAATTTGATTTTCGCGTAACCAAAATATTTCAAACCTTTTATAGAGTCACAATGCTCTGAAAGAACAGGTAGTTCCATAGAACTGCAATTTTCTTTCCTCCGGCTAATCCAATATACTTCATAGGAAATCTATAAACTTTTTAAGTACACGTGTAAGGTAAGAAACATGTTTCCTTTTTTTAGTATGGATATTAGAGGGCAGCTGTTTCTATGAATAACTTTTCCCTCAGATGCATCAGGCGATGCATACAAAAATAAAAACACAAATGTGATTCTAAACGTCTTTCTTACGGTAAAAAATGGAATATTTTAAGAATTTTTTATGTGCTCAAAGTGAATCATGCAAAAAATCAAAATATTTGATATACACTGTTTAAAAATATATTTATCATATTTTGTCAGACAATAAATTTATTGTATTTTAAAAAAAAACGTACTTTCCGATCTTCTTCACAACAGCAATTTGTATTTTAAAATGCTAAGATGCTTTCTTAGCTTTTATTTCTTCCTTTTGCTTGCTAGAGAAAATAGAAAACTGATCAAGTGCTCTGAACTTTCAATGAGAAAACAATGCTCTTTCCTTAAGAGGAAAATTGATGTCAGCATACTGTCTTCCCTCATTAAGCAGTGATTTTTTTTTTCTTTTTTGCCATTTTCAGCTTAACCAGTGAGAAATTTTTACTGGAAATTCTCAAAGAATATTTTTTCACAAACCGATACTATATATTTAGAAATACTTGCAAAAAAAGAAAGTTTCAGACTTATTTTATATTTTATCAGTTTTATGCTAAAATTTTAGCATATTATTTTATTTCATAAAATATTATATTTTTTTAATTTCAAATTTTATAATTAATTTATGGGAGCTGGTATGGGTAACATCCACGTTAATTTTAGAACAAAAAATAATATTTCTGAAACATGAATTTATACCTGAATGCTCAGTTTTGACTGGTTTGAAATCAAATATGAAAATTTTAGAACTGATCATAGAATTACATTTATTTTTTGTTTAAAAACTAAAATTTTACACAAAACAAAAATTATATAACCATTTTAACTTTTATTTAGATAAATATTCTGTGTATGCATGCATGCATATATACGAGGGTTGTCCGTAAAATAAGGTTCCCATGGAGCTACAGACGCGAGGAACGTTGTTACACGTTATTTGGCGATACTGGCGTGTAGCTTGGCTCCCTCTCTCCCAGTCACCGCCCGGGCGAGCTGTCTGCACGCTCATTCTTGGCTTGGCAGCTGTTAGAGATGGAGCTCCCACTCACTTCTCCCGCCAGGTGTGAATTACGCTCTGTGATTCGTTTTTTGTGTGCAAAAAACACTGCGCCAGTGGACATTCATTCCCAACTGTGTGAAGTCTACGGTGAAAATTGTATGAGCGTACAACACGTACGCAAATGGTGCAGAAAATTCAAAGAAGGACGTACAGACGTCCATGACGAACAACGTTATGGACGGCCACCGGTTTCGGATGAAACGATTGCTACAGTGGAAGAAGCAATGCTGAAAGATCGAAGGGTGACGGTTCGAGACCTCTGCGACATGATCCCTGATGTCAGCAAGTCCTGCATTCACAACATTTTGACAGATCATTTAGGATATGCCAAGGTTTGTGCAAGGTGGGTCCCGAAAATGCTTACGGAAGACAATAAACGGCAGCGTGTTAAAGCGGCCCGCGAATTTCTTCAGGCCTACGAAACCGATGGTGAGGAATTCTTGGACTCTATTGTCACTGGGGACGAGACCTGGGTCCACTACACGACACCGGAAACGAAAGAACAATGCCGTCAGTGGAAGCATCCAGGGTCGCCGAAGCCCCGGAAGTTCAAACAAACGCTGTCTGCAGGCAAAGTGATGGCGAGCGTCTTTTGGGACAGGAAGGGGTTACTGTTGTGCGAATTCATGACTGCCGGTTCAACAATCAATGCAGATCGCTACTGTGAGACGTTGAAGAGCCTTCGCCGCGCAATTCAAAACAAGAGAAGAGGCATGCTCACGAAGGGAGTGCGTCTCCATCAGGACAACGCTCGTCCGCACACCGCCCGTGTAACAACCAATCTCATCAACAGATTTGGATGGGATACTGTCACACACCCGCCCTACAGTCCAGACATAGCCCCAAGTGACTACCATCTCTTCCCTGAATTGAAGAAACACCTGGGTGGGTCGCATTTCACAACCGAAGAGGAGCTGAAAGAAGAGGTTTTAAGCTACCTTCGCGGCGCGGCGGAAGAGTTCTACGACTCAGGCATAAAGAAGATGGTACACCGCATGCAAAAATGCATTAATCTCAACGGCGATTATGTCGAAAAATAGGGGAAAGTCTAAGCTTTCGAAACATGTATTATTCAATGCCAATAAACATGTTTTTCATTGTGAAAAATCCTTGGGAACCTTATTTTACGGACAACCCTCGTATATATATATGGGATTGAAAGCACCACCAGAGGGCCACTCACATGCTCGCCGTCGGACATGCGCAGAGAGAAAAGAAGAGGAGAAAGACGACGAGGTGATGGACGAGAAAATCGGCAATGAAGAGAAGACGTGAAGTGATATTGGACTAATTTCGAATTGTAACTAAAAGATGTTAGAATGGAGGTGTGTTTTGATGTATATATATATTCACTTGTAAATACGTAAATAGCTTTATTTTGTTCTTTAAAATAAAATTAAAATAATTTAACATTTATCGGTCATTATTCCTGATAATAAAAACAGAACCCATATATATATATATATATATATATATATATATATATATATATATATATATATATATATATATATATATATATATATATATATATATATATATATATATATATATATATATATGTATATGTATGTCCGACCGATAACTGAGTGGTTATCGTTCCTGAATCCTGAGCTGTGGGTCCCGGGTTCGAATCCCAGTTCGCGATGGGTATTACTTTCTTTCTTTGTTCTCTGTGTTTCTCTGTCCTATCTTCTGTGATGTTGTATGAATGTGGCCCACCCTATAAACGTGTTTGTGGTGGTATGGCGCGGGTAACGCTACTCGCTTCCGAACTTGGTTCACAGGTGCCTTCTGGGTAACGACAAATGAGTAGTAATTTCTGGCCTTGTTGTGGCATAAGGTTCATCACCCAAGTGCTCGCCGTTGGAATATATAATTTTTTTCCAAAGGTGGTCGCGATGAGGGTTGAACCATATGCTCCAACAAGGCCAGAAACTGCTACTCATCTGTCGTTACCCAGAGGGCACCTGTGAACCTAGTCACAAGTAGCGTTACCCGCGTCATACCACCACAAACCCGATTATAGTGAGGGCCACATTCATACATCATCACGGAAGAAAGGACAGAGAAACACAGAGAGAACAGAGAAAGAAAGTAACATTCATGCCCAAACCGGGATTCGAACCCAGGACCCATAGCTCAGGAGTCAGGAGCACTGACTCCTGACTAACCACTCAGCCATTGGTTGGCATTATATATATATATATATATATATATATATATATATATATATATATATATATATATATATATATATATATATATATATATATATATATATAAAGAGAGAGAGAGGGGGATAAAAAAACCATATGTCCAAATCCGTGTTTTAAATGAATTATTAGAAAATATAACAAAAAAATATGATATTTGTAATTTCAAATTTTTTGTTTCAATTTTTTTTAAATGAAATCAAATTTTCACGTGGCTAAGTGAATCCGAAAAATAAGGAGAAATAAAAATAGGAATTTTTTGTCAATGAGTTATAAATATTGCTATTATATATAACTTAAAATACAGTTTTGTGATTATTTCTTATATCTAGAAGAGAAATCTCTTTTCCAGGAAAATACTATACAAAAGTCCTCCACGCAATAAAACATAGATAAGTGATAGATGATGGCCTGGAAAATTTACATTACTTTTTGGAAGCATTCTTGGTTAAAAGTTTTATTTTATATTTGCTTATTAAATTATTTCACAATTTTTTTAATAAAAATATTCCACAAAATTTACTTTCTTATTACAATTATTATTTTTTTAATACGAAGATACGTGATATAAATAATACTTAATAATAACTGTACATAAATTCCCAATATTCTCTTACACAAAATATCCCTCATTTCTCTTCTCCAGTACCATTATGGATCTTAATTAAATATAACACTCTTAATTTGACGATAATTCGATTCAGTTTCGGTGTTGTTGTTGCTGTTGCTTATGAGACTCGGACAAGCCAAGCTCGCTATGCCTTTGGCAGTGTGAATTAAGTCAATAGAGAGCGTCTTTCGTTTGGATCAGACCACCACGAAGGTGAAAGTACGACTTTGCTCTTTTAAAGATGCCTCGTCATTTTGAACCACGGTTAGGTGACGAGGCCACATCTGAGCTGGCACCCTCCTCTCCCCATCCACGCCACACCAGCGGAAGGACTTTGGACGTCAAATATTAACGTGGACACGTCCCCAACCCATGGAGTACCAGCAACCCAGTGAAAGAGAATACACCGTAGTCACCCTCCCAACCACTGCCCGCGGCAAATGATGCTTCACTTTGCTAAGCATACACGTACCCCTTGGTTTGGCAAAAAAATAGCTTGGCTATTATGGGTAACACTGGTATTTTCAGCTCTGCAATTAATATTGTTTTAGGATCGTCTTTTATTTATTTAAATTTTGGCGTCAAAAAAATCAAGTGGTTCCATTAGGTAGACATTTATTTTCGATTTAATTTATGCATTTAAATACTTTCCGAAGATTAATACCCATTATAATGCAAAAATTTGCCCCTGATTGCAGGAATATTTTTCTGGCTTTTTAAACTCTTCCTTTTTTATTTTTGCATTTTTATTAACCATAAACTGATTGTTTCTTTCGTTCCAGTTAAGATCATGACTATGCCTCTTTATCACAATTCGCATTGGTTTTAAATATCCATGTTGTCAGATCACGTTTCACTTACGCACATTGTATTGAGACGCCGTCGTAAATCAGACTTGTCGACGAATTTGCTGCCTGCTTTCAAATCGCATTCTTCGAAGACCGACAAACAAGGCGAAGTTCACCCTCGAATCTATTTATATCGTCGGCGATGAGAAAAAAGTCATTCATGATTTTTACCAGTAATAAAGAAGTATTTTTTAATTACAATTCTTTTCATTTTTAATAGTTTTCAAAATCAGGAAAATTACTTGTTGTTCCAAATAATTATTTTTCAAATCTTTAACGAAATTGCTTTCAAAATTGAAGAAGTTGTAAATCGAATAGAAAAAAAGCGAAATGAAAAAGATAACACAAAACATGCACATTATGGTTAGTTTAAATCGGCAAAGACGATTTAAAATTTTTTTCTTATTATTTTTTAAATAATTCCATCATCTTTTCAGGGTTAATCTGCTTCTTTATTATAATTTCTCGCCTTGAATTCTCATTGATAAAAATATCATTCATCAGAAACAGAAACATTTACGTCCCATAAAATTTTTTTCAGTTTACTGTTGAAGGATATTTATCAAGTTTGTCTACATGAGTATGAAATCAATTCATTTAAATATATTCAATAAACATAAAACAATATCGTAATTTAAGTTTAAATTGTCAACAATAATTTAAATGGAAAGAAAGTATTTTTAAATCAATTCAAATCATTGTGACCATTGTATAAAATAAACTCTTATAAATCAAATATTTTCAGAAAAATTGAAATTGCTGATGATTTCATCACGTTTAATATCTATTAATAATGGCTCAAAATAACACCAAGGATTTAAAAATTCAACGAACTTTTTAGGCCATATTTTATTTGGACCAGATGCTGTATAATACAGCATGCCAAATTCTCAGTTTAGTGATTGTTTTGGAGGATTTTCTTATTTATCTGGTAACCTGGTTTTCATTATATCATGGAGATGGAGATCTATAAGAATTATGTATTGGGTTGTTCGGAAAGTATCATTTCGTTTTTCCCACCTGGATAAGCTTTTTGCTAGTAAAAACCAACCACTTTATGAGTGTGAAATCGTGCTACTAACAGAAAGATGGTAAAAGCTATTTGACTAGAATGGACAATATGCAATGCTATACGATATTTATTCGTTATACGTTTTTTATTTTCATGAAAAACGAAATTACTTTCCGAACAACCCAATAGAAGATTCTATTTAGGCAACCCTAATATTTACATCATTGCTAATAATTTATCTTGACAACATTTTTTTCTTCGGCATAAAAATTTAGAATTTACCATGCTGTATTGTATGGCAACTGTGTCTCTGCTTTTTATTACTTCATTATTAAAACAGCTCTTAATGTTTACTTTTAAAGTTTTGAGAATAACATTAACTATTCACGTTTTGTCAATGGCTTTACGAGTGAATTTTAAATACGATTATGTTATTTGAACAATCAACTACTGCCAAGGAATTCAAAACAGTTCAATAATCCCAAATCAATGCAAGCATTTGTGAAACAGTCCTAAGGTTATAAATTTGAGGTTTATCGAATTTTTAGACATCAGCTGTCCTTTTGGTTTCATTAGTATGATTATGACAGTCTATTTTCTGCAATAAAATAATTATCATGAATAACACACTTAAAATTTCAACTCATAGTATCCAACAGGAATTTTAAATCCGAATTTGGACTTTTATTTTCTGTACATTATTCAAGAAAAATATTTTTTTTGACGATTTCGTTTGCGAATATATTAATGTTACTAATTTCTATTTATAATATTTGGGATCTGAATTGAATGCATCCAACGACATCGCACCTGAGATCCGCAGCAGGGTTACAGCTGCTAACCGATGCTTTTTCGGCTTACCTAAAATCTACTTTCGTCAGTCGAAAAACAAAAATTTCGATATACAAATGCTTGATTCGGCCTATTCTCTCTTACTCATCTGAAACGTGGACATTGACTGAGAAGGACAAAGAAACCATCTGCATTTTCGAAAGAAAAACTTTAAGAAGCATCTTTGGTGGAATAAAATGTGAGAATACATGGTGAAGAAGAACTAATTCTGAACTCTATATACTATATAAAGAACTAGATATTGTTAAATTTATCTCAATACAGAGATTAAAATGGGCAGGACATTTGAGCTGGAAGAACGACAATCGAGTGACGAAAAAAATTTTCTTGGCTCACCCCGTTGGCACCAGAAGAGGACGACCGAAACTCCGATGGCGTGACAGCCTTGAAAACGACCTAAAAACACTAAAAGTGACAAACTGGATGACCTTATCCAGAAATAGGGGTCCGGATATGCATTTCTGAGGAAGGCAAAGGCCCACCCTGGGCTGTCAGACCAATGAAGAAGAAGAATTTCTACTTATATGCATTTTTATACATAAATAAACTAATGAATTTCTAACATATAATGCATTATTTTATTTTAAAAGGTATATATTTCTTCAAGAAAATAATGCATATTCATAGCATAAGCGATTTTTGCTACAAATAACATTCTTAATCAGACAATTAATATTAACTAAGTACAAGATTTTCTAATGCAATATATGTTTTTTAGTTAGTATATCGTATTCATATTGAAACACCTTTCTGTAGTTATATGTAACGATGAATTTTAAAAGAATCTCAAATATTTATTACATTATCCTTGAATATATTTAAAAGATTACGTGACTTTAGTTAATGAATTAAGCAAAAACAATGATATTCATTGCTCCTTAACATTTTATTTTCATCGGAATTTAAATTTTAAGTTTTATTTTTAATTGCAAAAAAATAGTAATTCAAAATTGAGAGAAATTTTGAAATTATAAAGATGAATGGTAAATTCATGCAAATCAAAACGCAAATTATTTTTAATTTTATCATTTTAGCTAAAATTGTGTACAAAAGTAATGCATTTATTCTAAATTTTAGTGGAATCTCAGTCTGCTTTCAAATTTTCGAATTTAAAACTTTAAAAATGATAGTGTCTTTTGTCACGTCAAGTTGTTGTGGTTATCTTGTGCCAGATCAGGTGGCAATATGGAGGTGCGCTGCTCCACTTTTCCAACTGAACCGTAATTTGGTGTGGAGTCCGACTTCCTCAGTACACACATGCCATAGAAACCTGTTTATAGGGTAGGCAACCATTCACGACCCATTCCTACAAGGAAAGGACAAAGAACGGAGAGAAAGTACATGCATGTCTGAATCGGGAGTCGAACGCAGGACATCCTTATCCGCAGTCAGGTACGCTGACCATGTCAAGTGACAATTAATGTTCATAACATTGCTAATCACATTAATAATTATAATAATTATTCTTAATTTGGCGCAAAAAAGTAATTCTTAGAACTATTTATTAATTTCATTACTTATTTATTAATTATAGTTAAAAAAAATAATGCCAAATAGACGCATTTTGGCAGAACATATAAATTACATATTATTACATATTCCATAGAGAAAAAAAAGATTTTTCCTTAATAAACGAATGAATCTTAAATTTTTCATATTATAACATATTATAAAACATTTACTTATATATATAATTAAACAAATTATTCAAAAATTAGCTATAATGATGTTTGAAATTTTTATTTTAAATATATTAGAATTCTTATTTTTAAAAGCAAATGTTTTTGATCTAGTACACTGGGCAATTAATTCAAAAATAATTATATAATTACTTCTTGCTTCTACTTAACAAGAAGAAAATAAAACAAATAATAAAGAAATTTCAAAACATTCAGTTCTAACAGTTCATTCTTATTTTTTTCAAAGTATTTCTTTGTGAACTTTGGAGAAATATAAATTCCATCACTCTTTTTCTCTATTGTTTAATCCGTATTGTGATATAACCAATAAATGGATATAAATGTGTAATACGCAATAAGAAAATATAATATACATAGCATAACAATGTTTTTTTCCAACGGCGAGCAGTTGGGTGACGAACTCAATGCCACAACAAGGCCAGAAACTGCTACTCATTTGTCGTTACCCAGCGGGCACCTGTGAACCAAGTCACGGAGGCGAGTAGCGTTACCCGCGCCATACCACCACAAACCCGTTTATAGGGTGGGCCACATTCATACAACATCACAGAAGAAAGAACAGAGAAACACAAAGAGAACAGAAAAAGAAGGCAATATCCATGCCCGAACCGGGATTCGAACCCAGGACCCTTAGCTCAGGAGTCAGGAACGCTAACCACTCAGCCATCGGCATAACAATATATTAGAAATCATGATTAGAAACTCATATCCACTTACAATTAGAAACATCGTTAAAATGATCTTATTTTTCAAAGAAAATATCAGTTTTAAAATTCTAGTCGTGGAATTTGAGAATTCCTTATACTTTAAATTCTCAATCACCGAATTCATTTTATGAATTGGTTTTGATAATTAAAGAAACATCACATGGAAAGATGAAAAAACGTGTGCTTATTGTTCAGAAAGACTCATCTTAAGGTTTTTAAAAAACTGCAGAGAAAGAAAATCGAAAAACAACAAAGTTAATGTTGGTGTAAACTGGGCATTAGTCTTAAGATTTAAAAGAGATTGTTTACGCAGATGCTGCAATTATTAACTTAGAATTCTAATTCTACGAATTTGTGTATCTCTTTTCATGGAATGATTTTCTTTGAAATTGAGGTGAAAAGTTTGTGAGAATTTAGAATTCTGACATTTTCTGGAGCCTTATTGCTGTGTTTCCTATTCTAGGTATAATGTTTCCTTATATTTCTTCCGAGCTGGCAGCCGAATGGTTAGCGCTCTTGCCTTCGGTTCAACAGTTCGTGGGTTCGAATCCCACCTTGGCATGGATGTTTGTAGTGGTTTGGAATCCACTTCAAACCGTAAGTCCCGGTCTAATTAGCCTTCATGTGCAAAAAATGACCGTTGAGCGACAAACAAACCAAACCTTATATTTCTATTTAATTTAATCCTGGTGTTAAGAGTACGCCTAGTACTGTAGTACTTACAGTTCTTTCTAATTGAGTTAAGTAAGTACTAGTGAAAAAATATTTATATATATACTTTAGCTCTTTGGATTTGAGAAATATTTTGTTTTTATATTATGATATTCTCCAAAAGTGAATGAAATGGAGGCTGACGTGGCATTCATGGACTATTCACCACGCACAGCAAAAATAACTTCTTCAAATACACTAGACTTTGACGATGATCTTTCACTAACTATGTTATTAGCCTCTGAATGGGGTGTGAAAAATATTTTGATTTTCCTATGCCCCGAAAATGACAAAGGAGGAATTCCGAAACGCCTCTTTCATTAAAAAACTGAACTAAATCAGATTATCACGAATTCAAACGCGGTATAACCGAAGTCATATTTACTCGTTATGGGAAAATATTAATTAAAACAAATAACTCAGAAACTGCCACAGAGATTAGTTGTATTCGACGAATTCTTGGAGTTCCTGTAACCCCGCACAAATTGAAAAAGATAGATATACATCAAAATTTCTATTAACAAACATCCCAATAGACTTGGATTTAAACCTACTCGCGGAGGAAATTAAAAGAAACGAGTTAATAGTATCAGACATAAGACGTTTCACTAAGAGAGGATAACCCGAGCTTTCTGAAAATACAATTATCACCATTTACGGTTTCAATATGCCAAAAGAAATTAGTTTATTCTATTTGCTATTAAAAATAAGACTTTTCGTTGATAAAGTTCGCCAATGTGGCACATGCTATAAATCCTCCCATCCCACTAAGCAATGCAAACTGCGAACTCCAATATGCAAACAATGCGGCTCGGCACATAAACACAAAACATGCTCTTCTAATACAATTATATGTGTAAACTGCGAAAGCAATCATTCAGCTGATTATTTATCGTGCCCATCTCGCCTTGAAAAGAAAAGATTTCTAAAGTTCAAAGCGGATAACCATTTATACTTCATCAAGGCGAGGCGACAATTCAAGTCACCTAAAAATTCTTTCGCTGGAATAATCCGTTCGGCACAACCTAGTGGGATTAATAAGAGAGAAATTGAAGAAGGTATCAATTAAGCAGTATCCAGAGTGACAGAATCATATAATAACATATTATCGAAACTGACTGCATCTTTCGAGGCCAAATTGCTAGCTCTACAAACTAGATAGGATGAAATGATGACAAAAATGTTCTCGTTAGTAAATAATACAATTCAAACATTTGCATTAAAAGCACAGGAACAGCCTGAATCCCCTAAACGAAAGTCCACCCGAAAAAGTTCTGGGTTAAGATCTTCCCAAAATAAAAATGCATCAAACACTAATTTAATTCCAGAAATATCCCAGGACTTTAATTTCGGATTAACCTCTGAAGTCAGTCAAACAATAAGTGGGTGCTTAGCCATGGAAAAGAGCCCTAATAGCCCTCATTACCACAAATACTTTTGTCTCTGCTTATCGAAGAAGAACCATGTTGTAATCCCATGAAATCTATCTGCTGAATACTAATTTAGATCCAGCGACTTTGTATCAAAAACAGCCATGAACAATCAACAATAAGGATCAATCCAACAATACGATCAATCAACTATTTGTGTGTCTTCTTTCCTCAATGTGAGCTATAAGCAATTTTAGCAAAGAGCTCCAAAACTACCGGCCACAACCCAATCCATTTAGAATTCTATTAGATAATGAAATTAAATTGTAAAATTTAAATTGTCCTAGGTGATTTAAAATAAACATAAAGTGGGGATTTCTCTTGTCTTTTTCATTTTGCTTTTTCTTTTGTGTCAACGTGTTGATGGTTTTAATCAATTGAAAATGGCTTTTCAAGCCGATACTTTGGTCTTCTTATAAGAAATAGCTTTATTAACAAAATGAACTTGGGCAATATTCTCAGAGATTCGATGTTGATCTTCGCCTTGTTTGCTGCCATTCGAAAAATGCGATTTGAAGGTAAGCAGCAAATTCGTCAACAAGTCGGTTTTAAGACGCAGTCATCATACAATTTGACATAAATGAAATGTTATCTGACGTCATGGTCATTTTAAACCAATGAGAATTGTAACAAAGTGATGTAGTCATAATCTCAACAACCACTATATGGTCAAAACTGGTATGATATCCCGGTTATTCAAAGGAAAATTTTAAATAATTGTTATAGCATCAATCATTTTTAGAAAAAATGAAAAAAAAAAAAACTCAAGTAACTTTCTTTGATTATAAAGGTCTTGAATCAATTCCACTTCTGAAGCCCGGAAGCTACCATTCCCGCTTCACATTTGGTAAAGTTCAGCTCTTAAGATCGCACAGTTCTTAAGAGATAATGAGATAAAATTTCATCCAAAAACCAACATTTTTAATTTATATTCAACTCTTTTAACTTTTTGAAATGGTAACTCTTCTTAGCTCTTTGAAATAACGAGAACTGTTTCAGAGCTTATTAATCGTGTAATTTTCCTTTATAAGCACAAATGAAACTTTATAAAATGCAAATAAAAGATATATTTTTCCGAAAAAGAAACTTTAAAAATTTTTCAATTAGACATAGAATAAAATTAGAGATACGTTTAAGCAGAAAA
The DNA here is from genome assembly GCA_037975125.1 of Latrodectus hesperus. Classification (NCBI taxonomy): domain Eukaryota; kingdom Metazoa; phylum Arthropoda; class Arachnida; order Araneae; family Theridiidae; genus Latrodectus; species Latrodectus hesperus. The sequence goes on from CM075853.1 coordinate 8,751,332, forward strand.
AGGGTTTGTATAAAATAAAGTGCTATAATTAGTACACTTCACAATGAAATACTTCCTTCATACAATGTATTTCTATAATCAATTTCCAATCTTACTAAAATACTCTAATGCCGACCGATGGCAGAGTGGTCAACGTTCCTGACTCCTGAGCTGTGGGTCCCCGTGTTCGAATCCCGGTTCGGGCATTGCATGTACTGTTTTCTCTCTATATATCCTGTCTTTGTCCTTTCCTTGTATGAATGTGAAGTGAATGGTTGCCTACCCTATAAACGGGTCCTTATGGCATGTGTGTACTGAGGAAGTCGGACTCCACACCAAAATATGGTTCAGTTGGAAAAGTGGAGCAGCGCACCCCATGTTGCCAGCCTAGCTGGCACACGACAACAACAACAACTAAAATACTCGTTACATTATATAATTACACAAAACCGTAGAAAATTAAACTGTAAAATTGATTTTAAAAATTTATTTCTTATATATATATATATATATATATAGAGAGAGAGAGAGAGAGAGAGAGAGAGAGAGAGAGAGAGAGAGAGATTAATCTATCTATCTAAATTAGATAGATAGATGTTTCATTTATTTTTCCAAACACTATATACTCTAAGAATAGCAAATCAAATAAAGGAGGTGTCTGTTGCTTATTTACCACTTTTGTTGTTAGTGTTTTTTTTATGACATTTGCACAAACCAAATCAGAAAAATTAATTTAAAAAATTTAAGTCAGGAAAATGCATCTTTCGTTTTAAGCAAATCACCACGAAGGTGAAAGTGCATCTTAGCTCTAAGACTCGTCCGATAGATGGCACCACCAGCGGATCCACTTGCTCAATTTTGACGTGTGTGTAGGAGATTTTCTGCAGACCAATACATCTATCTCAACGACCGACCACAGGTCTTTCGATTCCACATATTTAAAGTACACGTATATCGGTGGGACTTAGGCCGCATTGGGACTCGAACCCAGCCTTTAGGTACCGAAAGCTAATGCCCTATCCACAAGGCTGTCTCCTTCATTCTAAATTGTTCTAATGCTCCCCTCCGGCTGCTTCCACTTATGCGATAGGAATCAATTCAAGGACAGATGCAGTCAAGTATGTTGGTGTTCGCTTATTACTGATTTGTGGTCATCATCCACAAAATATTTATTTCAGTAATTTGTGATCAAATGATCACTAAATTAATTTCCTTGCTTTAGAATCCAGAAATTCCATTTGACACTATATTAAAGGAAATATTTACAATTCATTTTATGGTATTGTTATTTAAAAATAAAAAAAACCACATGTAAAGCTTAATAGTTTCTTAAAAGCTTGTAGTTGTAAAGCTTAATAGTTTCTTAATTTATAAATAGGAATTTCCGTAACATCAATGAATAGTTATTTACCCATTTCTACACCTAAAAATTATTTATATATGCACTGAAGCGTTTATTTATACATAAGATTTTTTTAATGAAATTATGGTCACATTTTAAAGAATGTTTTCAGGTTTATTATTTTCGTATCAATTTTCTTAATTTCAAAGTTTTTTTAAATCTTATATATTTCAATACCAATTTTCTTAATATATATCCTTCAATACTATTTCTGAAAAATTGTATTCTGTTTCTTAATATTGTAGCTCAAGTTGTAAATAAAACAATATAAAAAAATTCTTATGTTGGCGTAAGCAAGACTTGAAAAAAGATTGCTTACAAATATTGCAACTATTAATTTAAAATTATATTCATTAATGAAAGTTTTGAAAAAAATTTTAAATTATCTTTTCCAATTTAAACTAACTATAAAGTGAATGTTTTGTCTTTTTCATTTTGCTGTTTCTGTCTGTTCTATTACCAATGTATACCAATGGCTTGAATCAATGGAAAACGGCTTCTTAAACCAATGCTTTAGTCTTTATATGAGCAATCGTTATATTAACAAAACGAACTTCGACAATATTTTCTATGGGAACTTCTATGGGAACATTCTATGGGAACTTCGCTTTGTTTGATGCCGCTCGATAAATGGGATTTGAAGGCGGGCAGCAAATTCGTGGACAAATCAGGCTTACAACGCCGTCTCAATATGGCATGACATGGAGGAGACATTTTATGACGTCATGGATTTTTTAAACCAATGAGAAACGTAATAAAGTGACTTGCTCAGGATCTCAACTGTAACGAAAGAAAGAATCATTTTATAGTTAAAGAACGATCAACATACTCAAAAAATATTATTTAATTAATACGGGATTTATTTTAATTTGTATTTTCTAAAACAACATGAATAAAAATTAATTTAATTTGATTTTTATGCGCTTATTTCTAATATTAATTTGATTTCTTTTATTTTCTTTGATGTTAGAATAGTTTTAATCATATTTAACCATTTTTTTAATCTCATTGACAAGTTCATTTCTTTAGCAGTTTTTGAGAACTTGGGTAAGTTTTGAGTTTTATGTTAAAGAAGTATAATTTTCATCTTCTATCTGTTGTTGTTGCTGCTGCTTATGACACTTGGACAAGCCAAGTTCGCTATGCCTTTGGCAGTGCGAATTAAGTCAATAGAGAGCGTCTTTCGTTTGGATCAGAGTACCACGAGGGTGAAAGCATGACTTTGCTCTTTTTAAGGTGCTTGTAATATTGAACCACGGTCAGGTGACGAGGCCACACCTGAGCTGGCACCCTCCTCTCCACATCCACGCCCCACTAGCGGAAGGACTTTGGACGTCACATATTAACGTGGACACGTACCCAACCCACGGAGCTCCAGCAACCCAGTGAAGGAGAGTACACCGTGGTCACTTCTATCTAAAAATTGTTATAACAATGATTCACACTGAAAAACAATGAATGTAATGATGACTGATATTCATATAAACTCTACAGTGTTAAAATTAAATTCATAAGGACATAAATTCGCATGAAAAGGCACTTTAGAATACTTTTTTAAATAATCAATTATTAAATAAAAAAATATGTATAATCATCATTCTATCAAAAACTTTTGTATGGAAATTCTTTCTCAAATCAGGAAACGCAGCTAGTAAAATACATTTCCTTTACGAACAAACTAAAACAGAACATATTACCAAGATAACTGATTTGGAAATTCTGTTTACTCGTTCCGGAATAAATTGAATCAAATATTTTCCTAAAATATTATTTCGGCTGAATTTAACAAAACAGAGCTTTTCATTTCATTACACGGAATCAGAAATTTATCATGCATTTTCAAACATTAATTTATCTGCATATATGTGCAGAATATCAATACATCAGACACTCTGACTCATTTTTGTTTTTTAAACTTTGACGATATTTTAAATTGAGTCAAAATAATCCATTGAATCAATTTAAAATATCCTCCAACCATATGAATCCTAACCAATGCATCAATAACACTCTACAAAGTAATTTACTATTCAAGAGCACACGATAATATTAAGAAATTTTTGAAAAAATGAATTTAAATTTTGAATTTTACGAATTATAACCCGTTTATCATTTATTTTTATACTACTAATGGTTTCTGAGAAGTTTGTATTAATATGTTTCATACAGGTTAACGTTTGTACTGTTAAATTTTAAGCATGTTTCTTTTTTTCAAAACATGTATAGAAATTGAATCCATGCTTTCAAACATTTCTTTCCCTACACAGCACTAACACTTTTGCGGAAAAATTATAATTCTTTTGTTAGTATGCATTTTAATCCTCAAAAAATTATTTTATTGTTTAAAAATAAAAAAATTTTAAAAAATAATAAAATAAAAACCATATTGTTATGTGACTTAAATATATTAGAATTATTATCTTTTTGCATCAAGTAGTCGTATGCCTACTTATTCATATAGAGAACTATTTAAAGTCTATTCGCTCAAATAATTTGGTTCATTTAATTAAGAATAGATTTTAATTCAAAAATTATAATTCGATTACAAAAATCGCAATTAAAAAATTTATAATTTCGATTATTAAATTGAAAAAATTGTGGCATTTGTAATTTTTTCAAGGTAAGCTTATCAACTCTAAGTCAAATTCATAAAGAAAAAGAAGTAATAGCTTTTAGGAAATTTATTAGAAGTGTATGCATAGTTAAAGGATATTTTAATGCGGATTTTTGCATCTATATGTCTTACAATTTCTCTTCGGTATTAGTAAAAAAAATTATTTAAATTGTATAAGTTTAAAGTCCCTTTTGAACTTATGGAACAAAATATGTTTAATAATGTTTCATATCATTTATCATGATGTAACTATTTAATGCCGCCCGCCCTATCTAGTGGTCAGAGTGCCTTGGTTCGAACCCCGGTTCGGGCATGGATGTACTTTCTCTCACTATCTATCCTGTCTTTGTCCTATCCTTGTATGAATGAGGTGGGAATGGTTGCCTACCTTATAAACGGGTCCCTATCGCATGTGTGTACTGAGGAAGTCGGACTCCACACCAAACTAGGGTTCAGTTGAAAAAGTGGAGCAGCGCACTCCATATTGCCAGCTTAGCTGGCACACGACAACAACTATTTAATCTATTAAGCAAACATTCTTAGAAAGTTACGCCTAATTAGGCTGTTCCTAATAAACTCTTCTACGCTTGTCAAAATGCAAAATTGAATAATTTAATTTTTTTTAATTAAAAAGAGGTTTAAGTGCAGAAACTTCGTTGTTTGTTTCGTATTTGCTTGGAATATATGATAAGGAAAATCAAGGTGATTCTACGCGACACTTTGTTTCACTGAACTTGTCGGTACTTTGGTTTTACAGATGAATTGGCCTTGCTAATTTAGATTCAGGATATATTCAGTAAATGCTTTTCATACTTGAAATTTCCTGAAAAGAAAAGTTTGTCTGCTAGTATTGCAAACATTAAATATGCAATAAATACTAGAAAAGTTGAAATTTAGGAGATTTATTTAATCGTGAAGAATTTTGAATGTACATGTGAGATTTATAAAAATGTTAGTGAATTTTAATATTTGAGTTTCATAATTAATGATCTAACGATATCAGAATTATAGAATGAATAGCAGCAAAAAAAAATCCCTCTTATTGTGCGTTCGAATAATTACTAAAAATAATTACATTTGAGTTGAAATGTAAGGATTATCGTTCGCAGATTTATTTTTGGATCGATTGTTTTGTATAGTTTAGAGAAATGGACAGTGAGAAACTGTGAAGAGCAGGGGAGAGGGCATAAATGAAAATTTTTGAATAAGGTCTATGGTGCAGTATGTGAAAATACTGAATTTAAAATCAGACAAAATAAAGAAATCTTCATTATAAAGATTCAGATGTACACACCCAAATAAGAAGGAAAATCAATTGCGAAGTTGAGTTGAGGGAATAAAATTAAATAAAACAAACAGACGACTTCTTAAGTAAACCTTTAACAGTTCCAGAAGAAGGCCTAGAGTTAAAAGGATTTATTTCATTAAATGGAAACTAAGGAAATAAGGGGTGTGAAATAAAAAAGATCAGAAACTTTTTCTTTTTTTTTACAAAGCCAGTGTGGCACTAATATTCTGTATAGCTATAAAAACATTCAATGACACATCACAATTATCATTAAATGAATCATTTATTAAAAGTATATACTAAACAAAGAACATGAATAGATTATGTAAGCAATAAAAATAAAATATTTTTATTTATTTTCATTGCTTGTAATACGGATATCAAATTTATTCCTGGGCTTCTAAAACCAATCTTCAGAAATTAGAACGTGTAAAACTGAGAACCACTCGAATCACACTAGAAATCAGAAATAACTGTCCTGTTGGTATAGCTCTGCTAGAGACGAATTTACAACTATTCTATAGTAGAAGAGCCAACTTAGTAAAGTATTATAAATAAATTTACAGCTAAGGCCCTCATCATTGCTCTTCCTTGGTACATTTACATACTTGGTACAACAATCAAAGTTTAAAAAAGCCCATTTAGCGTGGGAGATTCTGAAACACCTGATCTCTCGTGAGGTTGAACCTCAATTTTTCAGATTCCTCAGAGGAACTGCCAAGAATTTTCTTCCTCTTGGATCTGAATTCAACTGCTCTGGAAGTTATCGGTTGTATTCCTGCCGATTAGTGATACAAAAGATCATACTGACAGCGGTATTTATATTAGGAACCCTTCATTTTATAATTTCACAAAAGCAACGTAATCCTGATACTTGTTCTGTCTTCAGGAGTGAGTTCTATTGCGATTAAAGAGGAGCTTGATGTTACCATTTCCAATGACTATGATTTTTGAGATTTTTGGACTCTATCGGACAACCGCAGTGCACTACAACATCTTAATGCCTGGTCCTCTGTAAATGGTGAAACAAGTGACTCAATTCTGCTCAAACTGAAAAAAGATTTCGCAGAACCACGCCATCATCTTTAATGGGTTCCATCACATGTAAATATCAGTGGTAATGAGATAGCAGATAAATTTGCCAAAGAGGACAGTGAAGAAAAAACGCCCATTGGCTCCTCGCTTACTTATCAGGAACTTTACTCCAATGAAAAATCTAAACAAACTTAGATCTGTCGAATTCCACGTGCGCACCATTTTTATATCGGAATACAACATACAGCTTCCTCTGACATTCTTCTGGAGATCAAATGTGATGGAAGATACCAAACTGCTACGACCAGATTCTTAAGTGGACACTTAAACTATCCATCATCCGAAAGAGGCACAGGGGTCTACCCCACTTGTAGTTTCTTATCCTCATTGTCTGACGGAGTCAGACAAGATCCACAAGCCCGTTGACTGTAAGGAAGTCGAAGACTAGGAGAGGATTGCTAAAGAGATCCTCCTTAGAGAGACCCATGCAATCCAAAAGGTGCTCAGGAGAGGCCTGATGACTTTGGCACTTGGTGCAGGTGACGAAGGTTTTCCTGCCCTCGTTGTAAGTGAGGCACTTGATGTGACCACTAGCAAATCTTGAGAGAGTAGTCCGGTTACGTCTGTCACAAGGGAGGTCAAGGGACAAATCCGGTTTTGATTCCTTGTACCAATCATGGATAGGGGATGTTTTCCACTCCTCCGAGATTTTAGGTTTTTCCACTTGTTGTAAATATTGCGACCATCCAGCCTCAGTGGATCACATACTGAATTGAGTCGCACTAAGGAGGGCAGACATAACATCAGATTCCCTTGTTGCCATCGATTTTCTGGCGATCCACAACCTTCCGGAGTTGATCTGTTTTTCGTCAGATCTATTGAGGATAAATAATTTAAAAATGGTCAACTTAGTCATGCATATAGAATATGAGACGCTTTCACACGAATGTAAATGATGTTTAAGAGTATAAGCTATATTTAAATGCCCTAAATATATAATCAAAGCGGATATTAATAAGTTGTATACATTTGTAAGCGAGTCTATTACAATTTATATAATTATTTTTAGGACTAAAGAATCAATTAAATATTTTTTCCAACGGCGCGCACTTGGATGACGAACCCTACGCCACAACAAGGCTAGAAACTGCTACTCATTTCTCGTTACCCGGTGGGCACCTGTGAACCAAGTCACGGAGACGAGTAACGTTGTCCGTTCCATACCACAACAAACTCGTTTATAGGTTGGGCCACATTCATACATCATCACAGAAGAAAATACAGAGAAACACAGAGAGAACAGAGAAAGAAAGTAACATCCATGCCCAAACCGGGACCCACAGCTCAGGGGTCAAGAGCGTTAACCATTGAGCCCTCAGTCGACTCAATTAAATATTTAAAAGTAAAAATTTTATGTAAGAAGTTTAACTAAGCTGAAACTTATTTCCATTCTTTTCATATTTTCATAAACATATGCCTTTTTAAAAATAATTATATTTTATCAAGCAAAAATCAATAGAGATCTTTAGCTAAATGAAAAGTAATATTAATTAAACTAAAGCTTAGTATAAAATAGTAAAATAATCATTAATATTAAAGATTTGTGCATTTAAATTTTATAAAAAAGCATATTGAAATTATGTTATAAAAATCAAATTCCCAAACGTAATCTATTTATTATAATTTAAATATTTATTAGTATGAAATTATGCAAAGTACATTCTAAGCCAAAATCTAATTAAATTACATTCAAGTAAAAATCATATAAATATTTATAATCAGAGATAACAAATTGTTCCTACTTTTATTAATTTCAGTAAATATACTTTTCTAATCTTTATCAATTAGAGGTTACATTAATTAAAAATATGGAATTATATTTTACATTAATTTAAATTTTTGATTTTCATATAATTTAAGGAATGTTAAAATAATTTAATTAATTAATCAATAAAAACGAGAAAAGCATTATTATTTAAAGCTTTAGTAAACTATAAACGTAATTATTCAATAACACAAATTTTTATTTGTATCCTAATTTGATACAAATAAAAAATCAGCAATCATTTTTTTAACTTGTTATCTATATTTTGGAATTATTTGTAATCATGTGAAATGTAATTAACTTCATATAAATACAAAGTACAGTACAGTAAATACAATTCAGTGTAAAATAGTGTATTCCTCGATTTGGATTAAAATTTGCAGATACAATTTTATTTCTGGTAGCCCTGTCATTTTAAGCATTTTAACAAACGGCAGTTTTATGGTTGCCATTTTATCATTCAAATTTTGGCTCCAATCTTGGTGTCAAAAACAATCGCCAAGAATAACAATGTGTGTATACGCAAGTAAAATATTACTAAGTATTTTTAATTAATGAATTTCACATTCCATTTAAAAATGACATTAATTTAATCTAATTTATAATGCTTTGTTGAATTCGAAGTTCATTTTCTTTTCATTTCTGATAAATTTAAAAATTTTCTGATTGTATGCAAAAACGCCAACCATGTCAACTCGACAAAAATGGGCTGTATAATTTATATTTTAAAATACCATGAAGATTAAATAAATATCAGAATTATGCATATATATATATATAGTATATATATGATTTTTAGTGAAATATTTATGATTTTATATATAAATCAATTGTTTGAGAAACCTAAATATTATTTTACTACAAAGGAATATCGAAAGGATAAAAGTAAAACACAAGCAGGTCCCTTAAAATTAAGGGTTAAGAGATTCTTTTCTGCAATTTTTTTAACTAAATTTAATAAATGAAAACGAGGATTTGTACTTAAATGCTTATTTAATGAATGTCATAATTCATGAGTTTAATTCATTATTTGTTTTAATGGAAACCAGCTTATAATATTTCATTTTCGCCAAAAAACCATAGCTAAAAATATTTCAAAAATTTCACAAAAATTTAAAAACGAAGCCTAAAATTTTTTAAAGACATAATGTTTTATTAGTACTCAATTAAACGATTAAACTGCACAACAAATGAGCTAACACAGTGACTGTATCTTTATTGTTATTACTTATGACACTTGGACAAGCCAAGCTCACTAATCGACGGCCAAGCGAAATTAAATCAGAGGGGTGCGTCTTTCGTTTAATCAGAGCACCACGAAGGTGAAAGTACGTCTTTGCTCTAAGACTACTCCGATAGATGGCACCACCACAGGATCTACGACCTCAATTTTGTTGATGTGGAGGGAGAGGAAATTTGCACCTGACTAATACACTCATAGTAACTGCTCAACGACCGATCACAGGACTTTTTATTCCACAGAATTACAGCACACATATTGTATATACTCGGTGGGTCTTTGGCTGATTAGGAATCGAATCCTGCTTCTAGCGGTGGGTTTAATTAGGCAATTATTTTGCAGGAAAACCATAACAAAAATATTCCAAAAAGTTGGTAGAGAAATGTGTTAGGCCACAATACTTGATTAATGTTGACTAAAACGATAAAATTTTACAACTTATGTACTGACATTATGAAAAACTACATGCTGTAACTCTCATAACAGTTTCACATGTTCTAATATTCAGCAATTCATTGGCCAAAATAAGGTTAATTAAGAATCTTTAACCTGTGTTTATTTTCACTTTATATTTTTAAACATTTAATTCAGAAGCTCAGTAACAATAATGTGAATTTAAATCAATTGACAAATGTGACCTTTTTTTTCCTTAACTGTTTTCATTTAATGCTTAAAATGCTTTTTTAAGTTTTTTTTTTTAAACTTTTCGGTCTCAGATGTTTGCGAAAGTCTTGAAAAATATTATTTTAAAATGATTTTAAGTACTAAGGAAGATTTTGTGCAGTGGAAGAAATTATTAAGTCCACAAGAAAGTTAAAATTGTAGAAGTTGTAAAATTTCTTTTTCCTGTGCTGCACTTTTTAGAAACACGTTCTTTTTAAGTGAAACATAAACATAAGAGGCATAGGAAAATAAATACATTATTTGTGTAATAAAGTTATTTATTGTTTTCTTTAACACAGATATATATATATATATATATATATATATATATATATATATATATCTGTATATATATATATATATATATATATATATATATATATATATATATATATATATATATATATATCTATATATATATATATATATATATATATATATATATATATATATATATATATATATATATATGTATATATATATATATATATATATATATATATATATATATATATATATATATATATATATATATATATATATATATATATATATATATATATATATATATATATATATATATATATATATATATATATATATATATATATAATTTTTCAAATTTCTCAAACAAATTTTCTGAATATTTTTTGTTATTTTTACCTCTATTCTTAATTTTTTTTACAATTTATTAATTTTTCTATTTATACCTAAATAAAATAATAACATATATGTAAAAAGGATATATAAATGTTTTTGAATTCATGAAAATATTTTAACCCTTTAAATAAATAGTTTTGAATAAACTATTTTAATTTCATTTAGGACAGAATAATAAAGCTTAATTATCTTTTATTATTATAGAGTAGAAATTACTTCCTACATTGTATTAAAGTATTTAGAAATATCTTCAAAATTCAGATCGTTTCGGATATAAATTCTCTTACGATAGATAATCAAATGGGTAAAATCATCTTTCAATTGAATAACTTATGAACGGCAGCTGAAACTAGACATTTATACGCCAAAGTTTCTTAGCATTTATAATTTATTTGAATTATCCTGAAACAGAATCTGCTTCAAATTCCTATTTCAACTAAATGCAAAGTGTTATATTAATAAGCTTTGGATACCTTAAGATCTATATCTGTTACACAAATTATGATTGCATTTTCTTAATTACTTTTGTATTTTGAGAATTTCTTGTAAAATGGAAGAAAAGTATTTCGATGATAGAATATGTATTGTGGTATTTCTCAAATAAAAATACACTATGTGAAGGTTATTAATTTTTCATCTAGTATTAGAAGTTTTTTGATAATAATAAGTCAACTATATTAAATGTGCGCTACTTATTTTGTATTAATCAGCCGCGCAGGTAGACATCGAGGGAAGCGGTCTGACTTTCCTCTCACTGCTGTCAAAAGAATTCACTTTCAAATGGGTTATATAACGCCTATCATTCAAAGCGAGCGGCAGCAAACAAGGCGAAGTTCACCATCAAATGACTGAGAATATTGTCGAAGTTAATTTATATAATAAAACGATTTCATATATAAGGAGCAAAGCATCGGTTTTAAAAGCCGTTTTCCATTAATTCAAGCCATTAATACGCTTACAATAAAACAGAAGAAAAAGCAAAATGAAAAAGACGAGGCAAAACTTTCGTTTTATTGTTAGTTTAAACAGGAAAGGACGATTTAAATTTTTAAAAATTTCATTATTTAATAGAATCCTAAATCAATAATTTCAATATTTGTGAACAATCTGTTTTGAATCTTAAGACTATTGAAAAAAATTTAAAGATTAAAATCAAGTTTATTCAAGATAATCAAGATTAAATATTCAATATTAAAACAATATAATAAAACAAGACAAATATTCAAGATTAAAAATAATAAAAAGCAGATTTGCAAAACATTGGCTCAAAAAGTTCGTGGAATTTTTTTTATTGTTTTTAACTTTATTCTTACTATTGTTAGTATATATCTCTGCCCTTGCTATATATTCTTATGAAATTTAATTAGAAATATCAGACTTTGATGATTTTTCTATCGTAAATTTTATCATAGCTCTACAAGTAAATTTACAAGCGTAAACTTTTTATATCTTTTTTTCAGTTTGATTTGAGCAAAAAAAAAGATATTAAAATATATTGTGGTATATCAATATATTGAATTATTTTTAAATTTTGCATTAATATACTAGTTTGTGTTTTGAATATTTTGAAAATGTATTTGAAAAATATATTTGATTGTTTTATGTAATTATAATGTTAGTATTTTAGCAAGATTTTCGGTTGACGAGATTTACATTATTTTTAAATATCAAAACTTATCTTGTATTTCAATTACTCTATTATTCAACAATATTTAATTTTTGAGTATAATCTATGACATATTAAAAAACTTTAAATCTATTCTACTTTCATAAGCAAAAATTACACTACCAAAAAGTTTCTATGTATTAATTTAATTAAATTTTCTTAAGTTCTATATTACCCATCTATATTAGCTATTAAAGATTCAAGCATTTTATATTAGCTTTTATCTAAATTAAATAATAATGAGTTTCTAGTAAAAATTTATAATTAAGTTTTCCAATATATTTTTCAAATGATAAAGCTTTCTGTTTGATAGAATGATGTTCCTTCTCAACAATGAAATCCCTGTCTGAAGAATCAGTAAACGGATTTTATTTCTTTTCATCACGTAAAAACGCTTCAAAAGAAAAGCATTCTTAAAATATTTAAGATTGAGTCTCCGGTTTCTTAAAACATTTGATAAGTTGTAGAATTTAAACAAGTAAAATAAAGAAGACCTGCTTGTAAACTAAGATAGTTTGCTTAGAAATTGTAAATGTTGAGAAACTTCTGAATTTCTTAGTACTTATTAGATATTCAAAGTTTATTTTGCTGTGCAAATAAACTCTGTTTTTCAAAGGAGTATATTTAAATTTATATAAATTTCAATGAAATTCTTGGAATTCTACAACGATGAAAAATTTTAAATAGAAAACAATGCAAACACACACAGTATTTTATTGTGTTTTTTTAAATGAATGCCATTACAAAAATCACTTATGTTCGTTTCTTAAGGGAATAATAAAATGCAACTTAAGTTAACTTTATTTCATAATAGTACTTTTCCGCAGGAATATAATATTTTAGAGTAAACAAAAACGATACAAAATGCATTAGTATGGGGCAGTAAGAAAATAGAAATTTAAGCGTTGTCTATAGAATTCCCACTTTATTTTAAGAATATAGTCATTATATTCAAATCTCTATAACAAAATTAATTTTATTGATTAAGAAATAAAAAAAATTTCCAACGGCGGGAACTTGATGGTTGAACCCTATGCCCCAACAAGGCCAGAAACTGCTACTCATTTGTCGTTACCCAGCGGGCACCTGTGAACCAAGTCACGGAGGCAAGTTGCGTTACCCGCGTCATACCACCACAAACCCGTTTATAGGGTGGGCCACATTCATACAACATCACACAAGAAAGGACAGAGAGAACAAAGAAAGAAAGTAACATCCATGGCCAAACCAGGATTCGAACCCGGTACCCACAGCTCAGGAGTCAGGAGCGCTAACCACAGAAATAAAATATTAAAAGCAATAAAACTCTTAACATTTTATTGAATTTTAAATTGTTTTGAATTTTTTCAATACAAGTTTTGAGGAATGTTAAATTTTATTATTGATTATTTTTTCATATAAGTTATGAGGTAATGTTAAATTTTATTAATGATTAAAATTGGTTTATATAAATTGAAATGAAGCTCTTGGAATTCTACAACGATGAGTGATTTTAAATAGAAAGCAATATAAACAATGTTTTATTGCCTTTCTTTAATTTTTTTATCCACTGAATTTTTTGCAATCACTTTCTTTCAATAAAATTTTCAGAATGCGAAATCTCTTGTTAATAATTAAATTTCGTTTATACAAACTAAAAGGAAGTTGGACTACTACAGTAAAATCATCAGTAAACTTTGCTTCTTCAGATAAATGTATGTGTGTTTGTAAACAAACGAAAATATGGAAGTTTGTTAACATATGCTGAAAAAAAGCAATCAAATTAAAGCCATAAAGATTTTTATTGCTCATTCTAATGTGAGACCTGTTTCCATAAACTGTTTCCGTCTAAAATATTGCTATACTATATTTTCATTATAAGTCACTTGTGCTGTATCTTTATTTTTCGATCCAGCTTTAACATAATTATATCCACGATATTTCTCCATCAGGAAAACTTAATACCTCATGTAAAGCTAAATTTCAAAACTAGTCACCATTAAGACATTGTATCATAAATACAGATACATCGAAACATATTTAAGAGAGTGTTTTAAATTTTGCTATAATAATTGTCCACATTATTCTTTATTATTTTCCAAAAATAATATACTTCTAAGCGTGTATAAGCCTATAAAAAATTTTTTTTATACATTATTATCTCAACTTTAATGTATTTCATGTGATTTTACAGAAATTACACTTAAAAAAACAAATTTGATATTAACCATCAAATTCATTTTGAATATTTTTACGTCCGAAAATTTTAAATATTGATATCTTAAAAGGTTATTTACATTTTTGTACAATTTATTAGTACATTTTTTTAAATTTATAAACAAAACAGATTTTAAAAAGTAATTTTATACAAATATATTTTTAATATATTTTTCCTTCTACATAATATATAAAAATCATTTGAATTTTGCAATAATAATTGCTATTATAATTGTGAAATTCAAATATAGTTCTTGTATAAAATTTTTAAAGTTATTATATGAATGTCGCTCATAACTTCAATCTATAAATGCAATATTAAGTTCATAAAAGAATGTCTATTTTAAAGCTATTTTTTACAAACTACAAAGAATCATTCTTTGTAATAAAACAACCTTCGTGGTTTAAATTTTAAAAGCAAAGAAATAATGTATTCAGTAAATTTTATTCATTGATTCTTTCTTAACGCTTTCCTCATAAATTATAAACGAGTGTATATATATATATATATATATATATATATATATAAATTTATATATATATATATTTATGTATATATATATAAATTTATATATATATATATATATATATATATATATATATATATATATATATATATATATATATATATATATATATATATATATATATATATATATATATATATATATATATATATATATATATATATATATATATATATATATATAAATTTATATATATATATATTTATGTATATATATATAAATTTATATATATATATATATATATATATATATATATATATATATATATATATATATATATATATATATATATATGTATATATATATAAATTTATATATATAATTATATATATATATATATATTTATGTATATATATTTATATATATATATATATATTTATGTATATATATATATGTATGTGTGTGTGTGTGTTAGTTAAAAATTTTCAATATTAAAATTTATAATGCAAACTAAAAATTCAAAAAATCAGTTTAGGTTCTAACACATGGAATTCTTGTATTTTATTATTTCTATCATTTCCTACGTATTTGTGCAGTTTATAAGAAAATGTTTCCTACAAAGAAAACATTCTTGCTCTGGTAGAACCCTTCCATGGTTAGAGAGAGGGATTTTTACAAAAGAATTTTCAGCTTTATATATACATTAGTACGTAAATTTGTGTAAATTTGAGAATGAATTTTTTTCATGTGTGAAGAAGGATTTTTTGCAAGAACACGACCTTTATTTCTTAATTTGGATTCCATTCCCGTAAATGCGTCTGCGAATTTCTGGCTACGCCCTGAGATTGATTAATGAATTTTATTTTTACTTTCTGTCAGGTGGCATTATTAAGTCTCTTACAGGCATACCGAGTGTCTAGAAATGAAAATCAATAAGACAAAGGGCTTAAAAAGGATCTGAGTTTCCTCATATTTCATGCGACATTCACTGAACATTTTCTGTTTGCAAGAAATTATTAGCAAGTTACATCAAGTTTTGAAATGTTATCATATAGTTTAATTGCTTAACTACATTTTAAATAAGCGAGAGTATATTAAAAATTAGCAACTATTTTACTAACAAATTCATAAAATAAGCTTATTATTTTTTGTGTCCTAACGATATATTAACGCTTTACAACTGTTCTGCCGCCCAACTTGTCTAGTGGTCAGCGTGCCTGACTGCGGATAAGGAGGTCCTGGTTTCGAATCTCGGTTCGGGCATGGATGTACTTTCTCTCTCTTTCTATCCTATCTTTGTCCTTTCCTTGTATAAATGTGGTGTGAACGGTTGCCTATCCTATAAACGGGTACCTATGGCATGTGTGTAGAGCAAGTCGTACTTTCACCTTCATGGTGCTCTGATTAAAACGAAAGACGCTCCTAATTGACTAAAATTCGCATAGCCAAGGCATAACGAGCTTGGCTTGTCCAAGTGTCATTAGTAACAATAACACAACAACTACTGTTCTGTTGTTAACAACTTGGAGCCCAACTAAAGATGCATTTGCATTCCAAGCCAGTCAATATCGCTATCTTCCATGCAATTTAAAGCTACTCTGATCAGAGGATACAGTAAATGCTTTGTTCCTGTCCTTCGCATTATATGCTACACACAGATAATATTGTAGGGTATCATTTAGATAAGAACGAATTTAAATGTATTTTACAACCTAATTACATTTGATTGCATTCTTATCAAATAAAATGAAGGGAACTGGATCACGTAAAATGTGAATTATAACATACACCCAATGCAAAACATTTATAGAAATATAATAGAATTTTTACTTATAAAAACTTATATTTTGTGATTAATAGAAAATTTTAAATACTCAACATTAGAAAAAAATCTAGATTTAATCATATAAATACTATTCGATTATATACAAAATTAATTCTATAATTTCTTTAGTAAAACTCACATTGCATTCCTTGATATTGCTTATAAGAACAAATTTGAATCACATGTTTGAAAAAATTTACTAGAAACCTTTAAAATTATGTGGATTTTATCTTAGATAAAACGAAGAAAACTTTATTTAAATGAGTTCTTAATTCGGAATGTGCGTGGATTACTTTGATGAAAGTGCCATTTCCGAAACTGTTGCCATTAAGAGTTTAGTAAAATGTGAACAATATTATCGTAAGTGTCATTAGTGAAGTTTTTATTGCGAAACTATGGCTATAACGAAAAATCACTGAAGTTTCGATAACGTTCAACACTCTTTATTAACGGAAGTGGGGTTCTTTTACTCTTCCATTTGAAATATCTGTAATGATTGAAGGATGGCACAGATAAGCCTTTAAGTTTGAAATGATAAAGGAATCTCAGGCACTCGCGTTATAAAGCTTTATTATATACTTTAATAAGTTTAGTCGTAGATCAGAATTTAAAAATTATGGAAAATATGAAGTTATTAAAATATTAGATGTTCTTATAAATATTTTTCAATTGCATTACATTATGAAATTTTTAATATATAATACATTAGTCAACAATATAATGTATGACACAAATCATATAAGTAAAACATTCTTATTCATTTTATCTTAAATGTGTGTGTGCTTAATCTTTGTGTCCAAAACAAATCTTCAGTTTAATAAATTGTTGTTCTTTACTAATGACACTTGGACAAACCAAGCTCGCTATGCTATGCGAATTTAAGTCAGTTGGGAGCGTCTTTCGTTTTCAATCAGAGCACCATGAAGGTGAAAAACAGATTTCAATACACATTAATCCCGGATTTTAATTCAATTACAAACGCTTTAATTTAAGTTTCGAAATGAAATGTTTTTTGCTTTAAATTAGCCAGAGGACATTTTGATAAGAGCTTCATTCCAATCCATATTGTTATTCTCAATTCAACTCCGCAAGAAATTTCGTCAGAAATACAGAATAATTATTCTTCTGTTGTTATTGTTGTCGTGGCAATATGGGGTGCGCTGCTCCACTTTTTCAACTGAACCATATTTGGTGTGGAGTCCGACTTCCTCAGTACACACATGCCATAAGGACCCGTTTATAGGGCAGGCAACCATTCACAACACATTCATTCACGAGGAAAGGACAAAGACAGGATAGATAGAGAGAGAAAGTACATCTATGCCGGAACCGGGATTCGAACCCAGGACCTCTTTATCCGTAGTCAGGCACGCTGACCATTAGACAAGTTGGTCGGCAGTTTAATATAAGCATATCGGCACTCATGAAATCACATTTTACCAGATAAATATGTTTACATAAGCTACTTATAAAATATTATAAAAAAATTAATTTAAAAAAATACGAGTAAGAAACAGGATTTTTTTAACAGTTTTCTTCAGGCTTATGAAATTTTGCTCTCTCGAAATCTTGATTCAGCAAATTTTGACATCAAACCAGATACAAAAGAGTATATATACATTTATTTAGACATTGTAAACTAAATTTTTTTAATAAAAAAGCTGAGTTCTATACAAAGGTTGGAATTCATTTTTCATACATTAAAATATTTCAAGAAATATGCAGGATAAAATTAAACCATTACAACAATTTGCTTTAACAGTTACAATCTGTCCCAAACTTTATTCCAGAATTGTTGTATCCCAGACCAGGACAGTCTTGTCGATGGAATTTGGTGATGGTAGAATGCATTAGAAAAAAAAAAGAAATTTATGAGCAAAATTATAAAGGTTTATGATTATAACTAACCTATTAAGGTATCCGCGGACGGTGAAAAGTTAATTTTTGACTACATGTGTCAATTTTTTTATTCGTGAACCTATTACCCAGAACTTTGTAGTTTCATAAACCGTTTTTCGTTTTATTGTATGCCAAATAGAAATTAAGCTAAAGGAGTTTCAATAAACGTCGCGTATTTTGGAAAACGAAATAGAAAATTCCACTTTCAAACAGGAAATGAAAATTATCATATGAATGAGACCGTTATTTTGCTTATACATTCAGAAAGCAGAGACAGCACAAGCGAAACTATGGCTTTAAAGGTGATTTTCTCCACTGGAAGGCGATTCACTTTAAAGATGATTTTCTCCTCAAAATCTCCGACCCGTTCCCAAGATATCTCAATAAATAATGAAACTTGGCCGGCCTCTACGGTTTAAGTGTTATTATCGATTAAATGAAGCAAAATTTTGATATTTATATGAAACTTGGCCTACATGTTTTAAAAGGTATTATCATTGAAGAAAATATCTGAAGAACTTTTTCATTTACAACTATTTTTGAAGTTAATATGCAATAAATATTCCTTAAATATCCACATTGCTGTATATCCTTAACAATATTTTTTATAACTCAATATATTTTTTAAATTTTACTTCATGATAAAGAACATTGTCACGTAAACCTTATACTCTAATTAAATTAAGATAAATGCTTTACAATTATCTGTAGAGCGATAGTCGTTTTGCTAAAATTTCCCAAAAAGTATGCTATGAAAATATGGCTAATTTTATGTTTTTACGACATAAGTAATCTAAAAACAAGATTAAAGTAAATTATAGTTGGTTTTTAAGAAAATATTGGTTCGAACATAAGCGGATATCTTAAGCTTCTTTTGGTAAAAATTTAAAAATGTATCAACATTTAAAAAATTAAGTTTTAGATTTATTTGTATATATTTAAAGCCAAACCTACTAACAGAGAAAAGACAACGAATGAATTAAATAAACAATGAAATGTTATAAGTTAAATAATAAACAGCTTTAAAAATTATATTTCCTCGATAGAGAATTTCTGGAAATAAAGCAATTTTATCTCATCAATAATTGGACTAGTTGATGGAATTTGATGGTGGTGAAATGAACACGTTAGAAAAAAGGAATTTATATGTAAAAATATAAATATTTATGATTTTTACTAACCTAATAAGTTTTGATTGGTAAAAATATCAAAATTGAAAAAATACAAAAAATTCAAAACTGTGCAATTATAAAAAAATTTAATTTCAATTTGTATAGAGATTTATTTGAAGTCTGACTCACGAATTCATTAAAGACAACGATTGGATGTTGGAAGGATTTAAATAAATATTAAAAAAATTAATAACTTAGTTTATTGAGCTCTATTAGTCGACACTGAACGGACTATATCGCTACAAATACAATTCTGAATCAAAATTTTCAGAGTAAAACAAGAGCGTAGGAGGTTGACATAATTGACGCACTTTATCGCCAGACGAACAGTTTTTCAAGGAGTCAACATATGTACTAAATTAACAATAGAACATCGCATGTCAAACAATTATATTCCCTTGACAGGGATTTTCTGGAATGATAGTAAATTATAAAACGTTGTATAAAGGAAATCACATATCGTAGTTCCTTAAAAGTAATCTGTTCTTGAAATTTACACATTGCAATGAAATATAACAGGGCACTTTTATTTAATGTCGCAATTGAACCTAACTCAAAATTTAATAGTG
Source organism: Latrodectus hesperus (assembly GCA_037975125.1). NCBI lineage: Eukaryota > Metazoa > Arthropoda > Arachnida > Araneae > Theridiidae > Latrodectus > Latrodectus hesperus. The sequence continues at coordinate 8,771,832 of CM075853.1, forward strand.
CCATCTAACAGTAGGATAATTATTAGAAATCATAATCAGCAAATAATGTACGAAAAAATTTAATCAAAACTGTTTTCGTGATAAGTTTAACTATTTTCAAATATTCCTGTGCTAATTTCAAGATCTGTGAATCTGAAATAATTTTTCAAACTAGTATCTAAAATTTAAATGATTTTGTTGAAATTAGTTTTATTTATTTTCTATTTATTGTTTTTTTTTTCATTAAATACTAAAATTAATGTATCAAAAAATGTGATGCATAAGACATAATGAAAAATGCTAATTAAATTGCATTATATTTTCATATTAAATTTGAAGCTTATTGAATTTCATAGTTTGTCAGAAAATAAGAATGGTTTTCATTAGATAAAAATATGATTGGGTGTTCAAAATGCACCAAAATGTGAGTCAAATAAATTTAATGATCTTGTTTATCAGAGATCCAAAAATATACTAAAATAGAAAACAAAACAGGAAACAATTCGGAATTGAAATAATGATTCATGATATTATTTATGTCTGAAAAAAGAAACTTTATGAGCAGTTAACTGGCAGTATCAGACAATGGTTAAATTGTCCTTGATATTTTATCTTATATAATGGTACTATATTTTACTAGATATTTTAGAGCAATGACGAATGATTTCCTGCTGAAAATACAAAAATACATACCAGTTTTAGATTGATTTTTCAAAAAAATTATTATTTACAAAATACTTCTAAGAAATTTTCCAGCGAAAGTTTGTCATTAAATATTTTTAATCCTATCATTTTTTCAAAATATTTTGATATTCAGATGCTAAAAGTATTTAAAATTGAGGTCTTTATTCATTACAAAAAGCATAGAACTTCAGTTAAAAGTTAATAATTTTAATTCTTTTTTGTTAATTATTATATTTTAAGCCATTTTTTAATTTTTTGTTTATTTTGTGTTAGTATTCGATCATATGTATTTTAAACCAATTAATATTGAATTTCAATATAATATTAGGCTCATATTTTCACATGTCACAATAAATTATATGGATCACAATATATTAGTATAACATAACAGAATTGTTATTAAAAGCAACATTCTTCAATTAAAACAATTTTATCTGTTGTGTGCACGGTTTTGTGCTAGTTACATCTGCGTTATTTACACTGTGCTTTGCTTGATTTGTTTATTATAAGAGCTATATGCTAAAAATAATTTTTATAACTATTCTTTTCATAGGAAACAATTGAGAATTCTCAAGATTATTGTTTACGATGATCCACAATTTTAAGTTAAAAATATAAGACTTAAGATCCTCTGGTGGTGCCATCTATCGGAGAAATCTTAGAGAAAGACGTGCTTTCACCTTTGTGGTGACGCGACTAAAGACGCACCGTTCTGAACTAATTTCATATAATCGTCGGCTTGCGAGCTTCGCTCGTCCAAATGTCATAAGTAACAAACTTTTTCACTTAATGTGCGTAATAAATTTATTTTTTATTCGTGCGTAATTTTTTATTTGTGCGTAATGCCTAAATACATTTATTCTGGAAAAAAGAGGTTAACAGATTTGGGAAATAGGTATGTAAGATTTAAGACAACTTGGGCAACATTTAAAAATTGTAAAATTGTTTGATGAATAGAGAACCATTAAAGAAAAACATAAAAGGATACCCTCTGCATAAAATACTGTGAATCTAAGTTAAACTATAAAAAAATGTACACTAAAGCACTTAATATCCTACAACAAATTAATAAAGAGTTTTCATTTTCTCCACGAGAAGAAATCAGATTATGTCAAAGACGATCACTCAGAATATTCTTTCTGAAAGGGATCAATAATCAACTGAAAGCTCATAGGGTTGATAATATTAACCATCTAAAAAACAAAAAAGAATGTTGTGTAATGATTACACTAATATGTCAAAGAAGCAATTTAGAAGCAAACATCTAGATTTAGTTGAGTCTAAAATAAAATAATTTAATATTTTAACACTCTTACTATTACTTTCATGGGAATTTGTAGAAGTATCTAATAAAAAACATATTTTCTACAGCAAATATCCAACTTGTACACATCATTGCTCAAAATAAAATTTGGTAGTACATTAATTATCTGTAAGATTTCAAAATTCAATATTTATGTTATCTCTATTTTTGGTAAAGACAAAATTATTAGAGCAAAATTTGAATATTATGTAAAGATGAAAATGATCTAAAATAAAATATATCACAAAATGACATGCTTTTTTGTTATCTTTATATTAGTTCAAAATTGTTCAAAATTAAAATTTTGAAAATAGCTTTTAATTAAGCTCAAGCATTACTATAAGTTTATTTCAAACTTTCCTGCCTGAATTTTGAACTCTGAGCTAAAACTAGTATGTGATATGAGCTATATTTATTAAAAAATTTATCAGTATAAATTTTTTAATATAAGAAAAGAGAACGTCTTATAATCGGGCAACTGTTTGAAATTATTTCCATAAGTTTTCAAGTATTTATGTGAGTTTTATTTCTAATTATAAAAAAATATGAAAAAGACTGAAAAAAACTCTTGTTATCTTTAATTAATAATGAAAAGTTTAGTACATAAAATTGCATTTATAAAGTTTTATAATTATATTTTATAACAGGGGTCAATACCTATCATTTCAAAAGTTCATGATTGAAACAATTTATCTAGCTGAATAATTGTGCTTGAAATGAAATAATTCAACTAGCTGACAAACGACTAGGAGAAAATGCATGCATTCAGTTAAACCAAATAATCGTGAATGTCGAGTAATCAGAAATCGCCCAGCAGATTAAACTGGACAGCCAAATTTTGAATGACAGATTTGTACAATTAATTCCCTTAGCTCAATAAAGGTGAATTTCACAATGTACAGTAAAATCCAATTACTTGTTTCTTGATTCCTGCTAATTTCAAAACGGTCAAGTTTGCTTACATTGAGAATTACACCTTTGCTTCATAGTCGAATAAGTTTTTAATTAAAACGAAGCTTGAACAATTCTAATTTGAATTAATTAGAGAATTTCCTTTGAATGAGATAATGCTAATGGTACATTTTCTGGGATTTACTTTAACATGATTTAAATTAAATGAATCCGACTATTAGAAACAAGAGAATATAACTATTTATGCATTCATTATAAGAAATGCATTTTAAAATAAAAATTAAAACCATCGTCGTAATCTTTTCTATCAACATATTTCGTTATAAAGAATAATAATAAATATAATAATTTTCTAAAAATTATAATCTATGTTATTATATACTACAATATATATATATATATATATATATATATATATATATATATATATATATATATATATATATATATATATATATATATATATAATAGTACAGTTTATAAAAATAGTCAAACATTAGATGGAGAATAATAAATTGAAAATACCAAATGGAAAACAATACATTGAAAATACGAAATATAGTAAACAGTTGAAAAAATGTTCAATATATATTTTAAAATTTCAAAGAAAAAAAGAAAATGGAATGAAGTAAAAGACTTTGAAGAATGAAGAAAGCATAGGGACCACGTCTTCATCAGATGAAGGCGTGGTCATTATGCTCCCTTCTTATCATTTGCATTGTATACTTTAGTAACTTTCTGATTTTGTGTTTCTGATTTCAATGTTAGTCATGTTTTATCTAATTTATAATGGCAAATCTTTCTTTAGCTGCTTTTGCGTTAGTTTGATTTCCTGTAATATTTATGCATCATGGTTCATATTTTATTATATTGTAATTTCAGTATTGTATTCATTACTTTTATACATTTATTGCCTTATTTTTAACATATATATAACTATATATATATATTAAAAATTATTATGCTTCGTATTTCTTTCTGTATTCTGATTATAGTCATTAAAATGAGTTTGACTGATAAGTTTTTATGTTGTACTTAAAATAATATTTTGAATTTGAACATATAATTTCATGCGTATTTCTCACACATTTAGGTTTAGAAATAAACAAATAAGCAAAACTAAATGAATAAACTTCAGCATATTAGATTATATTAAATATTTTTCAGAGATATTTAGTTTAAATGCATTTGTGCATTGTTTAGTGAGATACATAATTTATTTTTATGTAAAAATAAAATTTTAATTTCACTAATAACAATCTAAGCCGACCGATTGGCTGAGTGGTTAGCATTCCTGGCTCCTAAGCTGTTGGTCCCGGGTTCGAATCCCGGTTTGGGCTTGGATATTTCTTTCCTTTACTGTTCTCTCTGTCCTTTCTTCTGTGTTGTTGTATGAATGTGGCCCGCCCTATAAACGGATTTGTGGTAGTATGGCGCGGGTAACGCTACTCGCCTCCGTGACTTGGTTCACAGGTGCCCGCTAGGTAACTACAAATGAGTAGCAGTCTTGCCTTGTTGTGGCATAAGGTTCAACCCTCAAGTGCCCGCCATTTGAAAGAAAAAAATGACAATTTAAGGAATTTAAATGATGGATATCTGCTTATTTAATATAAATTATTTTCTTAAATTTAATTTTTTAACATATTTTTTATTATTTCCTAATTACATTATTTGAAATTAATAATATTTTAGAAATATAATGCATTTATGTTCTTATGAAATAATAACTCTGAAGAAACAAACTCAACAATTTTTTTAAAAAAATTGATAAATTTTAAATTTGAATAATATTAAAATATGCGACATTTGCTTAAATCTTTAAAATGTATGAATATTGCTAAGCATTCTTAATATTTTGCAAGTTAGAACATTTTCTCCCCTATAATTATGTATATATATATATATATGTACTACATTACACCATTACTTTATAATTAAATAAGAACAATAACATAATAAATTAGAGTAAAAGTAAGTAAACTTGTAGTTATACATTTGATATTCTTATTGAGTAGTACTAGACATTTTGCAAGCACAAAACAGTTATAGAAAGTACAAGTTTTAATAATTTTGCAATACTTTAAAGGCATTACAACTATTAATGTCAGAAAAATTGAAAGTGATATCTATGAGTTAATTTAAAGTAAGAAAGAGAGTGAGATAGCATTTGCAACAAATAAATTTTATAAATTTTTACTTATTGTTAAACAATGTATTTCTTAGACAAAAGCGCAACTATGAAATCATTAATCGTTGTGAAATAATCATGATAGCCATTGTAATAAACTGAAAGAAGTTTTTATTTCATCTTATATTAAAATTACATTTATAAATCTAAAGATTATTTAATCTTTTACAAAGCATTCATTATTTCTTAAAATTTTAAACGTTATTTTTAGTATAAATTTTGCTTAATATTTAATCATTAATATGTAAAAAATAATTTGCAAATAATTTATAACCTATAATTTGGCTTGCATTTATATTTTTCGTTATTTTTCGAGAAGAAATTTCACTCGTTTTGTGCATGGTTGAGTGCTGAAACTTTTTTTAAATGAGATGTTATAATTTATCACAAATAACAAATAATAAAACATACGTAATTCATGAGATTCTGGGATTAAATCTAACTTTGAAACTTTATAAAACAAATAATGTATATTCAATTGATGACCAGAATAAAAAAGTAAAATGACAAGCGTTATAAAATTTCTGCTTTCATTATTTGATACATTAACTTAAATCTAGAAAGGGAATAGATTAATTTACCTTTGAAAATAATAATTTGAAAGAATTATTTTCAATTCTATTCTTTCCTCTAACTACAATTTAAGGAGTTATTTATGATTATTCATTTAATGTTATTTAGAAGGGTTGTTTCATATACATGAAACAACCTTTCATACTATCATAATTTAAACTATTTCTTCGAATTCTTACTCATATAATTGTGAAATGAAAGCCAATTTTTTGTCTCCATTAGAAAGGTTACAAACAAAATCGGTTTTAGTTCAACTAATTGATTTTCATTAATTCCAATTTAAATATCATAATTGGATAATATTTAGTTGTTCGGAAAGTTGTTTCGTTTTTTTATAAATATGAAAAACGTATATAGCAAATGAAAATTCAATTGAATTATATATTGTAAATAATAGTGCAATAACTGTTGCCCTTTTTTTGGTAGTACCATGAATCCACACTCTCAAAATGGTTGGTTTTTTACTAGCAAAAAAATGATCCAGGTGTTAAATACGAAATTACTTTCCCAACAACCAAATATTTAAATTTTTTATGTTAGTTAAACTAAATGACACAAATGCCTTATAATCCTGGATGCTAAATTCTAAGTTGATAATTTTTGGCGGATTTTCTTATGTATCTGGCAACCTGGTTTTTATTACGTTATAGATATGGAGATCTATAAAAATTATGCAGAAAATTCTATTTTGGCAACCCACGCACGTCACAATACATTGTTTTGGCAACAATTTCCCATCGCCAAAAAAATTTGGAATTTGAAATCCTGGATTATAGGGCTTTTGTACCAACTAAATAAATGTGTAACAATTTATTTTTTGAACAGCTTAATAATTAACGTCTATTTTTATTCAATGAGTGATATTGGCTTCCAAGAAATCTTTTCACAGAGGGCCGAATTTATGTCTTATAATTGGAAACCCGGAAAATTATAAGACATCGAACCGATGCAATGCACACAGAAAGCTGATATGCAATAAATATCTTCCCCTAATAAACAGTGGTTATGATTGAACCTAGCCACAGTTTCCAAGAGCGCTTTCCAACAACAGTTACTTGGAAGTTTACAAGAACACGAGTGAAGTGAAACTTTTATTAAAATGGAGAAATGGCTTTATTGATACTGATAACTTTTAAAAAAAATTTTATAATAACAACTGTTTTTCTAATTCATAATGAAAATTTTATTGATATTATGAATGTTTTACTGGTTACGTAAAATGTATGATCAAAAGATATAAAATAAGTAATATATAATATACCTCAGGCAATTGGCTGCAATACCATTATGTCCCGTTATATTGACACAAGGGACAGAAATAATGGCGCATTTATAAGATAATAAGGGCGCTTAGTGGACGTGCCATCGTGACCCACACCCAGAAGTGTGGTTACGTAAAATGTATGATCAAAAGATATAAAATAAGTAGTATATAATATACCTCAGGCAACTGGCTGCAATACCATTATGTCCCGTCATATTGGCACAAGGGACAGAAATAATGGCGCATTTATAAGATGGGGCGCTTAGTGGACGTGCCATCGTGACCCACACCCAGAAGTGTGGTTACGTAAAATGTGTGATCAAAAGATATAAAATAAGTAGTATATAATATACCTCAGGCAACTGGCTGCAATACCATTATGTCCCGTCATATTGGCACAAGGGACAGAAATAATGGCGCATTTATAAGATGGGGCGCTTAGTGGACGTGCCATCGTGACCCACACCCAGAAGTGTGGTTACGTAAAATGTATGATCAAAAGATATAAAATAAGTAGTATATAATATACCTCAGGCAACTGGCTGCAATACCATTATGTCCCGTCATATTGGCACAAGGGACAGAAATAATGGCGCATTTATAAGATGGGGCGCTTAGTGGACGTGCCATCGTGACCCACACCCAGAAGTGTGGTTACGTAAAATGTGTGATCAAAAGATATAAAATAAGTAGTATATAATATACCTCAGGCAACTGGCTGCAATACCATTATGTCCCGTCATATTGGCACAAGGGACAGAAATAATGGCGCATTTATAAGATGGGGCGCTTAGTGGACGTGCCATCGTGACCCACACCCAGAAGTGTGGTTACGTAAAATGTGTGATCAAAAGATATAAAATAAGTAGTATATAATATACCTCAGGCAACTGGCTGCAATACCATTATGTCCCGTCATATTGGCACAAGGGACAGAAATAATGGCGCATTTATAAGATGGGGCGCTTAGTGGACGTGCCATCGTGACCCACACCCAGAAGTGTGGTTACGTAAAATGTGTGATCAAAAGATATAAAATAAGTAGTATATAATATACCTCAGGCAACTGGCTGCAATACCATTATGTCCCGTCATATTGGCACAAGGGACAGAAATAATGGCGCATTTATAAGATGGGGCGCTTAGTGGACGTGCCATCGTGACCCACACCCAGAAGTGTGGTTACGTAAAATGTGTGATCAAAAGATATAAAATAAGTAGTATATAATATACCTCAGGCAACTGGCTGCAATACCATTATGTCCCGTCATATTGGCACAAGGGACAGAAATAATGGCGCATTTATAAGATGGGGCGCTTAGTGGACGTGCCATCGTGACCCACACCCAGAAGTGTGGTTACGTAAAATGTGTGATCAAAAGATATAAAATAAGTAGTATATAATATACCTCAGGCAACTGGCTGCAATACCATTATGACCCGTCATATTGGCACAAGGGACAGAAATAATGGCGCATTTATAAGATGGGGCGCTTAGTGGACGTGCCATCGTGACCCACACCCAGAAGTGTGGTTACGTAAAATGTGTGATCAAAAGATATAAAATAAGTAGTATATAATATACCTCAGGCAACTGGCTGCAATACCATTATGTCCCGTCATATTGGCACAAGGGACAGAAATAATGGCGCATTTATAAGATGGGGCGCTTAGTGGACGTGCCATCGTGACCCACACCCAGAAGTGTGGTTACGTAAAATGTGTGATCAAAAGATATAAAATAAGTAGTATATAATATACCTCAGGCAACTGGCTGCAATACCATTATGTCCCGTCATATTGGCACAAGGGACAGAAATAATGGCGCATTTATAAGATGGGGCGCTTAGTGGACGTGCCATCGTGACCCACACCCAGAAGTGTGGTTACGTAAAATGTGTGATCAAAAGATATAAAATAAGTAGTATATAATATACCTCAGGCAACTGGCTGCAATACCATTATGTCCCGTCATATTGGCACAAGGGACAGAAATAATGGCGCATTTATAAGATGGGGCGCTTAGTGGACGTGCCATCGTGACCCACACCCAGAAGTGTGGTTACGTAAAATGTATGATCAAAAGATATAAAATAAGTAGTATATAATATACCTCAGGCAACTGGCTGCAATACCATTATGTCCCGTCATATTGGCACAAGGGACAGAAATAATGGCGCATTTATAAGATGGGGCGCTTAGTGGACGTGCCATCGTGACCCACACCCAGAAGTGTGGTTACGTAAAATGTGTGATCAAAAGATATAAAATAAGTAGTATATAATATACCTCAGGCAACTGGCTGCAATACCATTATGTCCCGTCATATTGGCACAAGGGACAGAAATAATGGCGCATTTATAAGATGGGGCGCTTAGTGGACGTGCCATCGTGACCCACACCCAGAAGTGTGGTTACGTAAAATGTATGATCAAAAGATATAAAATAAGTAGTATATAATATACCTCAGGCAACTGGCTGCAATACCATTATGTCCCGTCATATTGGCACAAGGGACAGAAATAATGGCGCATTTATAAGATGGGGCGCTTAGTGGACGTGCCATCGTGACCCACACCCAGAAGTGTGGTTACGTAAAATGTGTGATCAAAAGATATAAAATAAGTAATATATAATATACCTCAGGCAACTGGCTGCAATACCATTATGTCCCGTCATATTGGCACAAGGGACAGAAATAATGGCGCATTTATAAGATGGGGCGCTTAGTGGACGTGCCATCGTGACCCACACCCAGAAGTGTGGTTACGTAAAATGTGTGATCAAAAGATATAAAATAAGTAGTATATAATATACCTCAGGCAACTGGCTGCAATACCATTATGTCCCGTCATATTGGCACAAGGGACAGAAATAATGGCGCATTTATAAGATGGGGCGCTTAGTGGACGTGCCATCGTGACCCACACCCAGAAGTGTGGTTACGTAAAATGTATGATCAAAAGATATAAAATAAGTAGTATATAATATACCTCAGGCAACTGGCTGCAATACCATTATGTCCCGTCATATTGGCACAAGGGACAGAAATAATGGCGCATTTATAAGATGGGGCGCTTAGTGGACGTGCCATCGTGACCCACACCCAGAAGTGTGGTTACGTAAAATGTGTGATCAAAAGATATAAAATAAGTAGTATATAATATACCTCAGGCAACTGGCTGCAATACCATTATGTCCCGTCATATTGGCACAAGGGACAGAAATAATGGCGCATTTATAAGATGGGGCGCTTAGTGGACGTGCCATCGTGACCTACACCCAGAAGTGTGGTTACGTAAAATGTGTGATCAAAAGATATAAATATAAGTAGTATATAATATACCTCAGGCAACTGGCTGCAATACCACTTATGTCCCGTCATATTGGCACAAGGGACAGAAATAATGGCGCCTTTATAAGATGGGGCGCTTAGTGGACGTGCCATCGTGACCCACACCCAGAAGTGTGGTTACGTAAAATGTATGATCAAAAGATATAAAATAAGTAATATATAATATACCTCAGGCAACTGGCTGCAATACCATTATGTCCCGTCATATTGGCACAAGGGACAGAAATAATGGCGCATTTATAAGATGGGGCGCTTAGTGGACGTGCCATCGTGACCCACACCCAGAAGTGTGGTTACGTAAAATGTGTGATCAAAAGATATAAAATAAGTAGTATATAATTTACCTCAGGCAACTGGCTGCAATACCATTATGTCCCGTCATATTGGCACAAGGGACAGAAATAATGGCGCATTTATAAGATGGGGCGCTTAGTGGACGTGCCATCGTGACCCACACCCAGAAGTGTGGTTACGTAAAATGTATGATCAAAAGATATAAAATAAGTAGTATATAATATACCTCAGGCAACTGGCTGCAATACCATTATGGCCCGTCATATTGGCACAAGGGACAGAAATAATGGTGCATTTATAAGATGGGGCGCTTAATGGACGTGCCATCGTGACCCACACCCAGAAGTGTGGTTACGTAAAATGTGTGATCAAAAGATATAAATAAAGTAGTATATAATATACCTCAGGCAACTGGCTGCAATACCATTATGTCCCGTCATATTGGCACAAGGGACAGAAATAATGGCGCCTTTATAAGATGGGGCGCTTAGTGGACGTGCCATCGTGACCCACACCCAGAAGTGTGGTTACGTAAAATGTATGATCAAAAGATATAAAATAAGTAATATATAATATACCTCAGGCAACTGGCTGCAATACCATTATGTCCCGTCTTATTGGCACAAGGGACAGAAATAATGGCGCATTTATAAGATGGGGCGCTTAGTGGACGTGCCATCGTGACCCACACCCAGAAGTGTGGTTACGTAAAATGTGTGATCAAAAGATATAAAATAAGTAGTATATAATTTATCTCAGGCAACTGGCTGCAATACCATTATGTCCCGTCATATTGGCACAAGGGACAGAAATAATGGCGCATTTATAAGATGGGGCGCTTAGTGGACGTGCCATCGTGACCCACACCCAGAAGTGTGGTTACGTAAAATGTATGATCAAAAGATATAAAATAAGTAGTATATAATATACCTCAGGCAACTGGCTGCAATACCATTATGTCCCGTCATATTGGCACAAGGGACAGAAATAATGGCGCATTTATAAGATGGGGCGCTTAGTGGACGTGCCATCGTGACCCACACCCAGAAGTGTGGTTACGTAAAATGTGTGATCAAAAGATATAAAATAAGTAGTATATAATTTACCTCAGGCAACTGGCTGCAATACCATTATGTCCCGTCATATTGGCACAAGGGACAGAAATAATGGCGCCTTTATAAGATGGGGCGCTTAGTGGACGTGCCATCGTGACCCACACCCAGAAGTGTGGTTACGTAAAATGTATGATCAAAAGATATAAAATAAGTAATATATAATATACCTCAGGCAACTGGCTGCAATACCATTATGTCCCGTCATATTGGCACAAGGGACAGAAATAATGGCGCATTTATAAGATGGGGCGCTTAGTGGACGTGCCATCGTGACCCACACCCAGAAGTGTGGTTACGTAAAATGTGTGATCAAAAGATATAAAATAAGTAGTATATAATATACCTCAGGCAACTGGCTGCAATACCATTATGGCCCGTCATATTGGCACAAGGGACAGAAATAATGGCGCATTTATAAGATGGGGCGCTTAATGGACGTGCCATCGTGACCCACACCCAGAAGTGTGGTTACGTAAAATGTGTGATCAAAAGATATAAATATAAGTAGTATATAATATACCTCAGGCAACTGGCTGCAATACCATTATGTCCCGTCATATTGGCACAAGGGACAGAAATAATGGCGCATTTATAAGATGGGGCGCTTAGTGGACGTGCCATCGTGACCCACACCCAGAAGTGTGGTTACGTAAAATGTATGATCAAAAGATATAAAATAAGTAATATATAATATACCTCAGGCAACTGGCTGCAATACCATTATGTCCCGTCATATTGGCACAAGGGACAGAAATAATGGCGCATTTATAAGATGGGGCGCTTAGTGGACGTGCCATCGTGACCCACACCCAGAAGTGTGGTTACGTAAAATGTGTGATCAAAAGATATAAAATAAGTAGTATATAATTTACCTCAGGCAACTGGCTGCAATACCATTATGTCCCGTCATATTGGCACAAGGGACAGAAATAATGGCGCATTTATAAGATGGGGCGCTTAGTGGACGTGCCATCGTGACCCACACCCAGAAGTGTGGTTACGTAAAATGTGTGATCAAAAGATATAAAATAAGTAGTATATAATTTACCTCAGGCAACTGGCTGCAATACCATTATGTCCCGTCATATTGGCACAAGGGACAGAAATAATGGCGCATTTATAAGATGGGGCGCTTAGTGGACGTGCCATCGTGACCCACACCCAGAAGTGTGGTTACGTAAAATGTGTGATCAAAAGATATAAAATAAGTAGTATATAATATACCTCAGGCAACTGGCTGCAATACCATTATGTCCCGTCATATTGGCACAAGGGACAGAAATAATGGCGCATTTATAAGATGGGGCGCTTAGTGGACGTGCCATCGTGACCCACACCCAGAAGTGTGGTTACGTAAAATGTATGATCAAAAGATATAAAATAAGTAGTATATAATATACCTCAGGCAACTGGCTGCAATACCATTATGTCCCGTCATATTGGCACAAGGGACAGAAATAATGGCGCATTTATAAGATGGGGCGCTTAGTGGACGTGCCATCGTGACCCACACCCAGAAGTGTGGTTACGTAAAATGTGTGATCAAAAGATATAAAATAAGTAGTATATAATTTACCTCAGGCAACTGGCTGCAATACCATTATGTCCCGTCATATTGGCACAAGGGACAGAAATAATGGCGCATTTATAAGATGGGGCGCTTAGTGGACGTGCCATCGTGACCCACACCCAGAAGTGTGGTTACGTAAAATGTGTGATCAAAAGATATAAAATAAGTAGTATATAATATACCTCAGGCAACTGGCTGCAATACCATTATGTCCCGTCATATTGGCACAAGGGACAGAAATAATGGCGCATTTATAAGATGGGGCGCTTAGTGGACGTGCCATCGTGACCCACACCCAGAAGTGTGGTTACGTAAAATGTGTGATCAAAAGATATAAAATAAGTAGTATATAATTTACCTCAGGCAACTGGCTGCAATACCATTATGTCCCGTCATATTGGCACAAGGGACAGAAATAATGGCGCATTTATAAGATGGGGCGCTTAGTGGACGTGCCATCGTGACCCACACCCAGAAGTGTGGTTACGTAAAATGTGTGATCAAAAGATATAAAATAAGTAGTATATAATTTACCTCAGGCAACTGGCTGCAATACCATTATGTCCCGTCATATTGGCACAAGGGACAGAAATAATGGCGCATTTATAAGATGGGGCGCTTAGTGGACGTGCCATCGTGACCCACACCCAGAAGTGTGGTTACGTAAAATGTGTGATCAAAAGATATAAAATAAGTAGTATATAATATACCTCAGGCAACTGGCTGCAATACCATTATGTCCCGTCATATTGGCACAAGGGACAGAAATAATGGCGCATTTATAAGATGGGGCGCTTAGTGGACGTGCCATCGTGACCCACACCCAGAAGTGTGGTTACGTAAAATGTGTGATCAAAAGATATAAAATAAGTAGTATATAATTTACCTCAGGCAACTGGCTGCAATACCATTATGTCCCGTCATATTGGCACAAGGGACAGAAATAATGGCGCATTTATAAGATGGGGCGCTTAGTGGACGTGCCATCGTGACCCACACCCAGAAGTGTGGTTACGTAAAATGTGTGATCAAAAGATATAAAATAAGTAGTATATAATATACCTCAGGCAACTGGCTGCAATACCATTATGTCCCGTCATATTGGCACAAGGGACAGAAATAATGGCGCATTTATAAGATGGGGCGCTTAGTGGACGTGCCATCGTGACCCACACCCAGAAGTGTGGTTACGTAAAATGTATGATCAAAAGATATAAAATAAGTAGTATATAATATACCTCAGGCAACTGGCTGCAATACCATTATGTCCCGTCATATTGGCACAAGGGACAGAAATAATGGCGCATTTATAAGATGGGGCGCTTAGTGGACGTGCCATCGTGACCCACACCCAGAAGTGTGGTTACGTAAAATGTGTGATCAAAAGATATAAAATAAGTAGTATATAATATACCTCAGGCAACTGGCTGCAATACCATTATGTCCCGTCATATTGGCACAAGGGACAGAAATAATGGCGCATTTATAAGATGGGGCGCTTAGTGGACGTGCCATCGTGACCCACACCCAGAAGTGTGGTTACGTAAAATGTGTGATCAAAAGATATAAAATAAGTAGTATATAATATACCTCAGGCAACTGGCTGCAATACCATTATGTCCCGTCATATTGGCACAAGGGACAGAAATAATGGCGCATTTATAAGATGGGGCGCTTAGTGGACGTGCCATCGTGACCCACACCCAGAAGTGTGGTTACGTAAAATGTGTGATCAAAAGATATAAAATAAGTAGTATATAATATACCTCAGGCAACTGGCTGCAATACCATTATGTCCCGTCATATTGGCACAAGGGACAGAAATAATGGCGCATTTATAAGATGGGGCGCTTAGTGGACGTGCCATCGTGACCCACACCCAGAAGTGTGGTTACGTAAAATGTGTGATCAAAAGATATAAAATAAGTAGTATATAATATACCTCAGGCAACTGGCTGCAATACCATTATGTCCCGTCATATTGGCACAAGGGACAGAAATAATGGCGCATTTATAAGATGGGGCGCTTAGTGGACGTGCCATCGTGACCCACACCCAGAAGTGTGGTTACGTAAAATGTATGATCAAAAGATATAAAATAAGTAGTATATAATATACCTCAGGCAACTGGCTGCAATACCATTATGTCCCGTCATATTGGCACAAGGGACAGAAATAATGGCGCATTTATAAGATGGGGCGCTTAGTGGACGTGCCATCGTGACCCACACCCAGAAGTGTGGTTACGTAAAATGTGTGATCAAAAGATATAAAATAAGTAGTATATAATTTACCTCAGGCAACTGGCTGCAATACCATTATGTCCCGTCATATTGGCACAAGGGACAGAAATAATGGCGCATTTATAAGATGGGGCGCTTAGTGGACGTGCCATCGTGACCCACACCCAGAAGTGTGGTTACGTAAAATGTGTGATCAAAAGATATAAAATAAGTAGTATATAATATACCTCAGGCAACTGGCTGCAATACCATTATGTCCCGTCATATTGGCACAAGGGACAGAAATAATGGCGCATTTATAAGATGGGGCGCTTAGTGGACGTGCCATCGTGACCCACACCCAGAAGTGTGGTTACGTAAAATGTATGATCAAAAGATATAAAATAAGTAGTATATAATATACCTCAGGCAACTGGCTGCAATACCATTATGTCCCGTCATATTGGCACAAGGGACAGAAATAATGGCGCATTTATAAGATGGGGCGCTTAGTGGACGTGCCATCGTGACCCACACCCAGAAGTGTGGTTACGTAAAATGTGTGATCAAAAGATATAAAATAAGTAGTATATAATTTACCTCAGGCAACTGGCTGCAATACCATTATGTCCCGTCATATTGGCACAAGGGACAGAAATAATGGCGCATTTATAAGATGGGGCGCTTAGTGGACGTGCCATCGTGACCCACACCCAGAAGTGTGGTTACGTAAAATGTATGATCAAAAGATATAAAATAAGTAGTATATAATATACCTCAGGCAACTGGCTGCAATACCATTATGTCCCGTCATATTGGCACAAGGGACAGAAATAATGGCGCATTTATAAGATGGGGCGCTTAGTGGACGTGCCATCGTGACCCACACCCAGAAGTGTGGTTACGTAAAATGTGTGATCAAAAGATATAAAATAAATAGTATATAATATACCTCAGGCAACTGGCTGCAATACCATTATGTCCCGTCATATTGGCACAAGGGACAGAAATAATGGCGCATTTATAATATGGGGCGCTTAGTGGACGTGCCATCGTGACCCACACCCAGAAGTGTGTGGGTCTTCGCATTTTTGAAGCAGGAACCAAGGGAAAGACTTCCGGACCTGGCCTGCCACCCCAATGGAATCATTTCATGCGGAGACTACGACATATTTCACTTACTCCCGCGCTGCCCTTAGTGACCACAATGAATTTTAGGTAGGGTCAGGATTCGAGCTCACTACCTTTCGATAACGACTACGAATTTCTAACGAACCAGGCAGCATATATAATAAAAAATAATTTACAGAAATCGTAATCCGCTTTGAATTTTAATCACATTAGGAAGGTTCTCGTCCCACACGCTAATATTAATAGTAACTCCTGAATCTTTCGTTTATGAAAATTATTTTTCCTTTTCTGTTTTCATAAAGAAAATAGTATTAAAAATTTAAAACTTTCTCTTATGTGAACAGTATAGTTAAAGTAATTTCAGTTTTGTATTTCCCAAATGCCATCATTAAATACTATGATTGATAATATGTCAAGAAATCATTATTCCTTAGTAAATAACAGTGTAAATACTTTTCTTTCCAGTAACATTTATATTTTTATACATAAATAAGTACCTAATAACCTGTATCTCATGCTTACATCAATACGAATTTTTCAATGATATACTGTATACATCAATACGATTTTTTCAGCAAGATACGCTTTAGGACTTAGGAAATATTTATAGGACTATAGACATAAATTCACCTTTCGAAATCATCATCATAATCAAATGGAGGTGATTTTCAAAATCATCTTTGAAAATCCTCACCTCTGGGAACTGTCAGATAAATAACACATGACGAAACATTTGCTTTGAAAACTGTAAACCGTTTATAAATTATTCATAAATTGAAAATTTTAAGCATTCCTTTTCATATAATATAAAGTAAAATAAGAAATTCCTGCTCCAACATATCGAATTATAGTTCCTTTTACTACACTTTGATTAGCAAAGAAATATATTTTTGTGTGAAATATACACTCTTTCAAATTTATCTAATATTATTTTAAACAAATATATATATATATATATATATATATATATATATATATATATATATATATATATATATTATGTGAATACAAATTATTTTTCTATATAAAGCATTTCTCCATAAATCAAGATTTAATGAATCATGTGTCAGTTTTTTTTCTGATATTTTATATCTTTATTGATTGAGATGATAAGTTTGACAATAATTTACTTAATCCCAAATACAGACTTTTAATTTCACATCTTGAAACATATGCAGTTATAAATAAACACACATAAAAATATTCAAAAAAATTTTATAAAATCATTTTGAATCTCTTGATGGATTGATGAATGAATTGATTATGGGGTCAAGTTTCTAGCCACAGTCACTTTATCAGACGCCAAGATGATGAAAGACAATCCTTAAATCGATATCTGAATCGATGGCATTGTCCAATATTCTTACACCAAAATAAACAAAATGTATCTATCATTTTATGATTGGACTAAGTGGATAGATTTAATGACTGCGTAGTTCCCAATGGAAAGGAACAGTGATCTTCAAATGAATGTTTGAATTCTAATATCCATGCATAAACGTATTAAATGAAATAGACAATCTAACACAACACAAAGCAAATTCATACCTCTACATCAATGCAATGCGCAACAATAATGAGTGGTAAAGTTTTTAGCCGTTATTACTTAATCTTCTTAATTGGATTCGACAGTCAAGGTAACTCTGCTAAAAGTATTTTGTATCAAGCTCGAAATGCTAAATAACCTAGCTCAGTTTGTTTGGGTCTCTCACTGTGTTTATGAAGTCAGTAAGGGTTCTTTATGCAACTGAGATGTATTGTTTAGTAGCAAGGGTATCTAAAGTGATCAATGATTAAGTGAAAGAACATGACATTCGTATACAATACGATGCGCTGTTTCCTCGCTCGGTTTCGGTATAGATACCGGTACCCCGTGGTTTAACAAAAAAATTGGTGATAAATATTGGCGATAAATTTTAATTTTTGATAACCCTGGTATTTTCAGTGCTTTAACTAACGATGTTTTAGGGTTACCATTTTGTTATTCACATTTTAGCGGCTATCTTGTCGTCAAAAAAATCAAGAACTACCAAGTAAACTCTTATTTTATGACAATTTTTGCGCACTGGTTCTTTTTGAAAAAGTACCTCGTATGAAATTGCTTTCTAATATAATAATGGCCAGCAATGATTCTTAAAATTATTAGTATGTGTTGGTGTCTTTTCATTACAAATTTTATCTCTGTGTGTTTAATGCTTTAGATTTAAATGCATAACATGATATCAAAAATGTTTTCAAACAATGTAAATTTAATTATTTATGTTTTAAAAATCATTATGTATATATATATATATATATATATATATATATATATATATATATATATATATATATATATATCACACACGTGTCACAGTTTTCGTTGCCATACTCCTCCGAAACGGCTTGACCGATTTTGATGAAATTTTTTGTGCTTATCCGGTATCTATGAGAATCGGCCAACATCTATTTTTCATCTCCCTAAATGTTAGGGATAGTACAACCCTAAATTTTTTTTTAATTTTTTTGGTTAGTTCTGTAAGTTCCTAATAGATGGCGGTTTAGCATCTAAGTTGCACAGGTATTCGGCAGATGGCGACGTGTTTATTTTTCTAGATTATACCATCTTCGAGAAAATTATAGTGCGCGCGCAAGCGCGTTGTTAAATATAGAATTTACATATATTTTCATGATGTATAATGATACTATAACAATTTTTCGTGAATCATTTTCATAATTATACTTTGTATTGTGTTATTATTGTGCAATATTCAGTTTGAATATTTTTAATATTATAAATAGTAAAATAAAATTTTATTTATTACTGATTTTCTCTACTAATTTTCATACCACCTCGAAAATATGTAAGTATTTCTTGATAGCCTTTTATTATTTTTTATTTTTATTTTATAATTTGATAATTATTAATTTATTCAGTAGAACAGTTTGATCTAATTTATTTATTCAAATGATAAATTCTTTTAATTTTTTTTATTTCAGTATAATGCCACGGAAAAAATTTTTAGTTTTAATATAATTTAAAATTAAAATAATAATAGTTCGATGTCAATGTTATCTACCTCATTTATAACAATTTATTTTTAGATGTCTTTAATTTATATAGTATATTTTATAAGTAAGTCACTGATTACAAACTATAATTTAATATAAGATGAATAAAATGTAAATTCAGAAAGTATATGTTGATTTGTGCTTAATTTCAAAATTTCGATACTTTACCTATTACTATTAAATTTTGGTGAAACGTTTTATTTTTAATCTCCTATGAATGAACCTATTCTAAATTTTTTTAGAAAATATTAATTTGATTGAACCCAAGAATTAGTAAAAAATTGATTCAATGTATTTTAAAAACTCAGCCACTGCAACGCGTGGCTGGTTCAGCTTGTATATATATATATATATATATATATATATATATATATATATATATATATATATATATATATATATATATATATATATATATATATATATTAGAATTTGACAATCATATTTCTTGCTTGGTGGTAAAGAAATGTTCTTTATATAATGATGTATATGTCATTATATGAAGAGTTTTTTAATGCTGCCAATCATGGAATGTAATAATAACTTTTGATTATCAATGTTCAGAATAACTACTAACCAATGTAGTTCTCATTCAGATAAAATAATTCTGAATCTTTTTCTTTACCCGCTTAAATAACTGTGGTCACGTAATTTCAAATAAAAAAGTAAAAAGGAATGGTACTCATTCATCAATTATTGAATGATAGAAAACTAACTTTTATATGTCCATTTCAAGAATTATCAGGTCCTTCAGAAATGGACTAGATCGCCATGTGTCTGGTGATTCAGCCTTAAGTTAAGTTGTTCCATTGATTTCGTCCTCCTTAGAAATGGACTGAATCGCCATGTGACTAGTGATTCAATTCGATCTTAGGTTGTTCCGTTGATTTCGTCCTCCTTAGAAATGGACTGAATCGCTGTGTGACTATTCATTCAATCTGATCTTATGTTGTTCCGTTGATTTTGCCCTCCTTAGAAATGGACTGGATCACCATGTGACTAGTCATTCAATACGATCTTATGTTGTTCCGTTGATTTCGTCCTTTTTAGAAATGAACTGGCTCGCTATATGACTAGTCATTCAATCCAATCTTAATTCGTTCCGTTGATTTCGTCCTCTTTAGAAATGGACTGGATCACCATGTGACTAGTGATTCAATTCGATCTTAGGTTGTTCCGTTGATTTCGTCCTCCTTAGAAATGGACTGGATCACCATGTGACTAATCAATCAATACGATCTTATGTTATTCCGTTGATTTCGTCCTTTTTAGAAATGAACTGGATCGCTATGTGACTAGTCATTCAATCCAATTTTAATTTGTTCCGTTGATTTCGTCCTCTTCAGAAATGGACTGGATCGCCATGTGACTAGTGAATTCGATCTTAGGTTGTTCCGTTGATTTCGTCCTCCTTAGAAATGGACTGGATCACCATGTGACTAATCAATCAATACGATCTTATGTTGTTCCGTTGATTTCGTCCTTTTTAGAAATGAACTGGATCGCTATGTGACTAGTCATTCAATCCAATTTTAATTTGTTCCCTTGATTTCGTCCTCTTCAGAAATGGACTGGATCGCCATGTGACTAGTGATTCAACCCGATCTTATTTTGTTCCGTTGTTTTCGTCCTCCTTAGAAATGGACTGGATCACTATGTGACTCGTCATTCAATACGATCTTATGTTGCTCCGTTGATTTCGATCCTTTTTAGAAATGAACTGGATCGCTATGTGACTAGTCATTCAATCCTATCTTAATTTGTTACGTCGATTTCATCCTCTTTAGAAATGGACTGGATCGCCATGTGACTAGTGGTTCAATCCGATCTTATGTGGTTCCGTTGACTTCGATGCAAGAATGCTATGCTGCTATGAAGATAGATATTCACTTAAGGATTGCTGAGGATTTTGTTTGATATTTGGATATTGTTACTGTGAGGTTTTTGATGATTAGACATTAGAAACTTTTGACGACCAATTTATTTAGGAGCTTATTTCAGATATTCCTCTTGACTGAATCATACCACGAAAATGCAAATTTTTACTAAATTATCTCATTGTGGCAAACTTTCATCTAATAATCACACTTTAACAGAAAAAAGACTGAAAAGTGCAAAAACCCATATCATTATTTTTCATCCAAAACCTTCTCACATTTCTCGTGACTATGATTTTTACCAACCAAATGACAATTATCTTTTATTTATTTGTTATTATTCCTATAATCATTTCAAATTTTTGAAAGAACAGGATCTTTAATTCTCGCCAACTTATGAAACAATGCATGTTGTTTACACTACGAGTATGAAAACAAACGTGATTATGGATGCAGGATATAGTTTAGTTTCAAATCCATTTGTCATTGCTTAAATAGCAATCATCAATTAACCGGCAAATAAATATTTAATAATAGATGAATATGTAATTCATTTCATAAGTAAACATGTGTAAGTTTAAATTAATTACATACGTTTAGCGTTACATAACATTTTATTGAGCAATAAAATAACTTACATCAGCACAATTTATTCTCAAATATAATTAATTTAAATCTTAAACATTGAAATAGACATTTAAATAGCTAATGATACTATCTTCATGAAAATGGTAAAATCTTTTATTTTAAAACTTTAATCTTTTATTTAAATTTCTTTGCAATTTTATTCTTTAAGTTTAAATTTGCAGTGCTCATCCTTGTAAATCATTGCTTCCATGCAGTAAATATTTTTGAAGATTAAGAAATTCTACATAAAAATGCTATTTAGAATCACGTTCCGAATTTCAAATGAATGGAATATGGTTTAACATTATATTGCTCATGCCAATACTCTTTCATTTCTTTTAAATTCCTTCGACGAAAGTAAATAGAATAGAAAACAAATGCGTCGTATGATTTTAAAATCCACGCATCTTAAGTGCAATCGATTGTATCGCTCATTTTAATGCCTTTTAAAAGGCTATTTTCCAAAATTTATGACTAAAAAAATATATACTTTAACGTAATATTTCAGGCACTTTTCCCACTTTTATTTTTCCAGTCTGCAAATTTATTTGAATGTACGAAATATTATAATCATTTTTTACACAGATATTCTTTAAAAAAAGTTCTAGGAAATAAAAAAGATTTACTGGTATCACTTAAGCTAAATTATTTTTATATGCATGATAAGAACGTTTTTAATTTAAAAATTAAATTACAGATTGCAAGCCCATTGGGAAAAAAATGAATAACGTTACGATTGTTAAATATTTTTGACAATTAACAAAAAGCAATTTCAAACAAAACAAAAATGCAATTGTTTATACATCTTTAATATTAGCTTCTTTTTAGATCTGAAAATAATTTTATAACAAGCTCATTTGGAGACAATATAAAAGTGTGATAATTATTTTATGCATTTATTTAATTTACTTTTTTGATTATTTATTTTCTTATACATTTTTATGAATTTATAAGTACATTCTCAAATAAAATATACGTATGCAAATATAAATAAATTAAAAAATATTCAAATAATCGTACACATATTCTATGATAAAGTTTCATATTGCTTATTAGAGAATAATTTTATAAAGGTATAAAATAACTGAATAAAATAATTGCTTAGAATAATGCAATACATAGTCATAAACTATCTACAATAATATAATCCATGAAATGTAAAAACATTGCTCCATAATTATTTGTGATTTTGCCCAAATAAGTTCTACTAAAAAATAGTGCAAAATTATATATTAACAATCATAACATAAGTTAATTGAATTAATAGCATTTTTTAAGCCTCCACCTCTAAAAGTAAAATCTGTAAGTTTATGCACAATTGTAAATCTACAGAAATACAGGAAAGATTTTTTCTTTAAATGATGATCTAAAATTCTAATTATAATCCGAAATTTTATCAATATTTAATTCAATTAAAATTCCTGAGGACAGTAAAATTCCAATCTCTTATTTCTTAAAATATTGTATTATTTATTTATCCTCAGATAAATTTGTACGTAATTTGAAATACCAATCAAATATAAATAAACATTATTCCATTCTATAAACTTTTAAGATATTCCTGCCATCATTATATAATTTAATAATAAAAATATTAGAAAAAATATCAAAAAGTAAAAATGATGTTTAATTTTCGAAATAAATTTCGAGAAAAATCTATATTTTCTTTCTCTTTCGAATATGCTATTTAATTTTTCCTGCATTTTCTTCATTTTAAGATTCCCGATATCAGATACTTAAAATAAAAATTTAAAATATAATTAAAATATTAAATCAGTAATAAATTCACTATATCAAATAATGTGAAACTGGCAAAATTGTTAATCTAGAAAACCTTCAATCATAAAATGATTCATATTTCAATTTCTAAAATATTTTTTTAGATTTCAAATTCAAAGCATTAGAATATTGAATGTATTATAAAAATAACTTTTAAAAATTTTAAAAACTTTAAAATCTTTGATATTTGATAAACTATTGAAAACCATATTTTGTTTTAAAAGCTATTAAAAAACTTATGATGAGTGTTATATCATCATTTATAAGTTTAAAAAAATTGGTAAATTCATTCATAAGATTTCAGGCTCCAAAATATAAATGCTTTAGACTTATTATTGAATTTCAAATGGATCATTTTTAAGTGAAATGAAAATTGAATTCAATTTAAAAAAAGTCAAAAACTGAGCTTTTGGAAAATTTTAATTATTTAATTAAACTCTTTCTTAACTTATTACACTTAAAGTAGTTATTTTTTATTTAAAAATTCTATATACCATATATACTTATATGTGTGTGTGCATGTGTGTGTGTGCATGTGCGTGCGTGTGTGTGCGCGTGTGTGTGCGTGCGTGTGTGTGTGTGCATGTGCGTGCGTGTATGTGTGTGCGAGTGTGTGTGCGTGCGTGTGTGTCTGTGCGTCATAAATTGTGTGTGTGTGCGTGCGTGTGTGTGCGTGCGTGTGTGTGCGTGCGTGTGTGCGTGCGTGCGTGTGTGCGTGCGTGCGTGCGTTTGTGTGTGTAACTTGAATTTATTTAAGGCTTTTTATACATTGAATTTATTTAATGCTTTTACATATGAAAAGAAAATGAATTTAATATAGTAAATAAAGCTTTTTACTATATTAAATTCATTTTCTTTTGTTAAATAACGTCTTAATTAACTTGTTGTAATCATATCATTGTGTTCCATTACGTTTAGGAAATAAAAATTCATAATAAGTTGTAGATGATTCTTTATTGTTAAAAATATACAATTTAAACTTCTTTTACTACTTGGAAAAATAAATTTTTTGTCATTTGCTTTACATTACACTTTCTGACTATTGCTTAGAGATAAACTATTTATCTTTTACAGAAAACTAATTATCTATTTTTGGCAGACATTTATTAAATGAGCTTGACTGAAACATTGGATGATGTATTGACATTTCAATATGTCCCAGAAAAATCAACTATTATTAACTGCATTATGTCTCACAGCTAGTAGCTTGTCATAAACTTTTAATTCCTCATTTTCACATTAAAAACAAATAACAATCTAGTTATTATTTAAAATTATATATACTTATGTTTTTGAAAAAAAATAATTAGTTTTCAATTGCTTTTAAAACTTTCATTCTTATGAGATTTAAATGAGTAAAGAAGAGTTTATTAATTATTGTCAGCCTTGAGTACTTTAAAATGAATAATTTAAAATACTTAGCCATTTTGAAATATTTCAGAATAAATCATATATTTTCTCCTCATAAACTCTATCTTATACACAAATTCAGAGGAATATAACTTTCATCCCCTATCCCTTTCTAAGTATCTGTAACTATAAATTTGAAAGAAAACTTAGTTTGTAAAACATCTAAAGATTAAACACAAAATTTGTAAATGTTTCATCAATTTTCACTGATTATCTATTTGTAACATATTTATGCATAGTTAACTTAATATTTTAAATACAGGCTTTCATTATAAATGTTTATAGTTTTGAAAATATATCATTTATTAAAGCCCAACATTTTATATATATACTATTTTTCAAAACTTTAAGTAATGTAACTTTTATAAATTTTCCCTTAAAATTTTATTTAAATAATGAAACCTTCATATTCAAGAAAAGATTTGGCTTTTATATTTAATGAAATCCATAGATAATGATACTATTAAAAAGAGTAAAACAATATAAATTGTTATAAATTAATTTTTATTATTCAATTGTAAATTCAATAGGTTTTAACTATATATTTTTATTTTTATGAGCATTTGTATTAAAAGATATACCGGAATGGCAATATTTAACTAAATAACCTTGAAAATATTTTAACAGCTTAAATAATTAAAATTCTAAATAAAATTAAAGAATTAAATAAACCAAAACTGATAGTAGTTAAATAATAATCCAGTGTTTTGTTTTTGCAGGGAAATTTAGAAAGTTTATAATGTACATTGCTCATTAAAAATAAAGTGGTTTTTATATTCTAGTTTCTACCTTTTTATACATCTTAAAAATTTTACACATTGTATTTAAGCAAATTTAGTAGTTAAATAATAATCCAGCGTTTATAATTACAGACTGCAAAATTTTAAAGTTAAAAGAATGGGTTCTTAATGAAATACTTTCCTTTGTTAAAAAAATTATTGTTTCACTAACGTAAGCACTCATTAATATCATTAAAATACTTTCCCTCTAATTAAGCCTTCTCTGTATACATATAATTTAAAAATAGCTCTTTCATCCAATTAAAGAAATAGAATGTGTTGACTAACTATTACTTTAACGAATGTCTCTTTCAGTTAATCTCTCTTTGACGAGCAATCGTCCACAAACTCTGTTTTGCCATATTGAAATTTAAAGTTAATATTTAATCCTAAATCTTATTAAACAGGCGGTTGGAAGGGAAAACTTTAATAGAAATTCTTTGTTAAAAATGAAAAATTATTTTTAGGGATGTATTTTCTGTATTAGTATTGCAATAGGTACAGTCAAATTATGCATGCATTATATGAGACAAAAATTAATTAATTTAACTAAAAATTTAAAAATAATTGAAATACAACTAATTTTTTAAAAAAATCGTAAAGGCATTATTTAATTTAATTAAAAATCGTTGTTGTTGTTTGTTTTTCAAATCTCAGATGGTGTAGCTAAGCTAAATCATCTCCATAAAACTAAAAATCATCAAAAAGTCTAAAAATAAAATAGGATTCTCCAAAACCTCGTTCACAGTAAAATTTAGACAGTCAAGAATATGTGTTGGGGAGGCCTGATCAGCCTTGCACCAGTGGCATTCCAGAAAGACTTTCTGGCCCTGTTGAAAAGAAAGGGACCTAATGTGATCACTCAAAAACGTGAAAGGGCAATCTGCTGTATCCTGGGGATACTGAGCTGGTGCCACCAACGAAGCTTCTTCCCAAAATACCAAGAGTGAGTGGGCTGATCTCTCCAAATTGCGTTTAATTCCATCTTTTTAATAGTGGAGACTTCTGAAAACGTTAGAATAGCGTTGGCCTGCAAGGTGTCAGCAGTGGCAGACTATCTGCCAAGCTATCTGCAATTTCGTTACCACTCAATCCAACATGGAAAGGAACCCCTTCAAAATGTATAGAGTGTTTAGTAGAAAGTCGTATCACAAGGTCTAAAATATTCAAACTTGTCTTATCCCCCATCCAACAAGACAAGTGCTGTTTAGAGACACGACTCTCAGTTAGTATCCAGATGTTTCTGAAAAGAGGTTCAGAGGTCGTCTCTATATAATTCAATTCCTCATAGATAGCTATATAAGTTCCGTCCAACAAGACAAGTGCTGTATAGAGACAGGACTCTCAGTTAGTATCCAGATGTCTCTGAAAAGAAGTTCAGAGGTCGTCTCTATATAATTCAATTCCTCATAGATAGCTATATCAGTTCCGATCTAAAAACCGAACAATAGTTAGCATTTCTAACTCTTACGACAATTCTACCATCAGATGACTCAATATGCACACCGCTTCCAGAAATACCGCCGTAGCCCTTGCTGCTATCCATTTAATTCATTCATTCATTGACATGTACCAGCTAGGCTGGCAACATGTGGTGCGCTGATCCACTTTTCCAACTGTTCCATATTTTGGTGTAGAGTCTGACTTCCTCAGTACACACATGCCACAGGCACCCGTTTATAGGGTAGGCAACTATTCACAACCCATTCATACAAGGCAAGGACAAAGACAGGATAGATAGAGAGAGAGAGTACATCCATGCTTGAACAAGGATTCGAACTCAGGACCTCCTTATCAGCTATCAGGCACGCTGACCACTAGACAAGTTGGTCGGCGCTGCCATCCCTTTACTCACTGTATTAAGAAGCTCTAAATGAAAATGAATTCGATCAGAGTCCAACTGAAAACAGGGGAAAGGCCTCAAGGAATGAGATTCCACTTCAAAAGAAAACAAGCCCATATCATAAGCCTTAGAAAAAGGACTATGTTTCTTTAAGCGCTTGTTATTGCTCCAAGATATGAGGTAGGCAGAATTAAAACTCGTAGTAAAAATATAGTTTAATGTTTGTGTGAAATCTCGTTCTTATTTTTTATATATGTTTATATGAAAAATGGTAAGACAAAACATTTTCAGATATAATAAAAGGTAGATAATTTAATTTTAAATCAAGTCTAACATTTAATGGCATGTTTTTATGTTGGTATTGTTTACTTTTGTTAAGACATTTTATATTATTAATGGGAACTTCCTTCCCATGGTGTTCCAGGTACTTTGTACTAAACGAAGCTGCTCATTTTCACCTTGGCTATGAATACTTCGCTTTGGCTCTACAGTTTTGGCACTGGACATTTAAAAACCCTTCAATATTTTACAATGTCGCTAAGACCTTCCGAGTTTGCACTGAATGCCACATTGAAGAAGCCTATCCCAAACATCTTTTAGACTGCGCTGGTCTGCTTCGTGAGGATCCCCTAAAGGAGCCTGGTTTGGCTGTGTTGAAATTAAAAGCAGACCACCTCATGGATCTGATCTGATTTCAGATCAGTTGGATTAATAATAAGAAGAAGATATTATTATTATTATTATAAACGGAGTTTTACTTTTTTTAAAAGATATTAATCGAAAAGAAAAGTTTAAGAAGTAATTCATATTTTGAAAACATACATAGTTTGTCTGTAAAAAGAAGAAAAAGTTTGTTGTCAGTAAGCTGTAAATTGTGTAGAAATAATCTGAAAATATCATAAGAAGAAGCAATTTAAGAGTAATAAAAATTTAATATTCAGTTTATTCATTGTCGTGTGCCAGCTAGGCTGGCAACAAGGGGTGCGCCGCTCCATTTTTCCAACTGAACCATATTTTGGTGTGGAGTTCGACTTCCTAAGTACACACGTGCTTTAGGGACCCGTTTACAGGGTAGGCAACCACACCTCATTCATACAAGGAAAGGGCAAAAACAGGATAGATAATGAAAATACATCCATGCCCGAACCGGGATTCGAGCCCAGAACCTCCTTATCCGTAGTCAGGCACGCTGACCACTAGACAAGTTGATCGGTTAATATTCAGTTCCTTTAATGAATTAAAACTCTTCCCAATTTAATTATATTATTTGTAAGAAAAATATTTTTTCTTTCTTTAAATTTATGATTAATAAATATTAATAGAAATAAATTTTGTTCGAAGAAAATATGTATCCGGTACAATTAATAATATAAATTCAACGTTTTAAATTTTGCAATTTTTAATTACTTAGCAGGACGCAGAAAAAGCACTTTTAGTCAGCAGTAGCCAATCATTTGACAGTAAAAATATTTTTTCAAATACATTTCTCTTTGATAACTAATTTCTCTGCCTATTTCAAATTCCTTCATTTTATTTGTGTATTATTTATGTGAGAAACCTATTTCTAGAAAGTTTACAAGAAAAAAATTTCTTCATATTATACATTGGTATAAATATAATGGTATTCAAATGAAAATGCATTATTCGAATATTTCATTTCTTATTACATATACATTTCAAATTCATAGGCAAACAGTTATTTTTATGATAATTAAAACGAATTAATCTTGGTGCATCCTTAAATGAAACATTGTCTTCTTATAAATCGGTTTATTAATAGAAAGACAATCTTCTTTGAACTACATATTTCAGTTATTTTTGTTATAACTTTTATTATTGTGAGGTCCATTTAATAAATGTATTTTTCAAGCTCAAATCTTACATAAAAATAAAAGGTATTTCTAAGTTTTTTTAAGGGTTTGGGATGCTTTCCAAGTATTTTGGCAAAATGTTTGTTTTCATTATTTGGCTTAAGAACAGAAAATAGTATTTTTGCTTTCAACAAGAGCAAGAA
The DNA here is from genome assembly GCA_037975125.1 of Latrodectus hesperus. NCBI lineage: Eukaryota > Metazoa > Arthropoda > Arachnida > Araneae > Theridiidae > Latrodectus > Latrodectus hesperus. The sequence goes on from CM075853.1 coordinate 8,801,802, forward strand.
AAAAAGAGCGAAAAAGAATGCCTTATGTACAATGTTTGCAGTTCTAATATATGTATGTATAATATAAAGGAACTCCTAAAAATAAATTTATTTCTGTTAATTAAAATACCAACTTGTTTTATTTCATCCCATTTGCTAGTTAAAATCATCTGTAAATACAAATAAAAATCACTAATATCAAATAAACATTTTTAAACATAATAAAACATTTTACAATGTTTTATTGGATTGCATTGTATGGAAATTTGCATTGATTTAAGTCGCAATTCAAAATCTCGGAAATGCATCTTTCATTGACAAGCTGTCACTTATTCAAATCAGGCAAAGCTGCAAAAATTTGTCCATCATTCGTTTCTCAATTATTTAATTGTGTGGGAATTTTCTCTTGACAATCTATTTGAATATGGAAACTATCGAAAACAGAGGGTGTAATAAATTAATATTATTTTTTAAAATTAAATCTAATTTAATCAATGGAAGTTTAAAAACATTTACTATGATAAACACTTAGTGCATTTGAAAAAATCGAGATTAAAAATTTAAAATAAAAACATTTTTCCACAATTAGAAATTATTTAAATTATTTTTTTAAATTCTATTTGAAATCCCTATTGAAAATTGCATATTTTATGGAAATAATGTTCTTTTTTTACATTTACTTATTAAATGTTTTAACGTTTCAATTTTCACAAATTAAATATCAATACAGTAGAACTCCAATTATCGGAACTTCGTCAATCTGAATCGCTGATTATCCGAATCGCTTTCAGAATTTCTGAAAAATAAATTACACTGAAGAAAGGATGGAATATGAGAAAAAGAAAACGGAAAGGTAAAAGAAGTGAGACGATGAAAAAGACGTCTCACTTGAGAAAGTCAAAAACATTCTTTTAAAAATTCCTGGTTGTTCAGAAGTTAGTGCTTAAGAAATAAGAGAATGGATTATGAGCCAAACCCTAGATTTCAAATTGCAAGAGACAGTAAACTATTTGAATCCGTCGAAGAAGAAGATGACAGTAATGTTCAAGTTGACCATCAGCTAGCAAAGTATTTGCAGGCTTTGAAACTGCTTTGAAGTGGATAGAGCCTCAGCCCGAGTATGGCCACATACAAATTCCCATTGTGAAGCGGATACGCGAGTGGGGTGCCCGAAAACGGATGAAGGCAGTGAAACAGCTAAATGTGACCGAGATCTTCAAAAAATAATGGCTTTCAAGTACTGCACTGTACATACATACTGTATTAATATACAGCATTTGAAAGTACATTAACATGTAAAAGTATTGCCTTTCCATATAATTGATACATTCTTTTTCTTGAAAAAAATAAGTGGTTTCGTCTCCCATTTTCATCCTACAATAATTAATTAAAACAGACACTTTCTTCGGGATATCCAATTAACCGAATTTTTTATTATCCGAATGGAGTCTGGTCCCAATTGATTCGGATAATTGAGGTTCCATTGTATTTTCATTTCTAAACACAAATTTAAAAAAAAACATAGATTTTAAATTTAATAACTCAAATATCAAGCATTGTTATTTAGTATCAAGCATAAATCAACACCACAAAAATCCTTTAACTATTATAGTCTTTAAAGCAAATCTATTTGTATAAGCAAATTTATTAAAAAGTTGATATTCTGAAATTCATTTCAAACTCTATTGAGACAAAGAATTTAAAACTATTTATTTAATTGTATTTTATATAGATGTTATATAAAACAAATTTGCCAAACTTTGAACTAAGCCTTAAAATGAAAAAATATTCAATACTATTTTGAATTATTTTTAGTTTTCATTTAATCGCACTAGCATAAGAAACTGTGAAAATTGAATTTTTTTTATTTTTAGATCAATGAATTATTTTATTTAAAAATCGGTGACTTTTCTAGTGTTGCTGGCGACAACCTTATACACAAATCTGAAAATAACTCTTATTCTTGATTGGAATGTAATGGATAGCATGATCCAAAGTTTGTGTTATGTAATCATGCACCACTTGTAAATAACATTTAACTGAAATTACTTTGTATGAACTACCTGAATTATGTCTGGAGCAAATGGTTTATTTAATCTAGAATTATATTGTTATATAATCTTATTTACAAGGTTATGTATGTATAATCAGACAACTACTTACCTTTCTTATACACTACTGGCCATTAAAATTGTTACACCAAAAAAGCGGCACACTACACACATGAAATTTGCATGACAGGTAGAACTTGCTGTGATATACAAATGATTAGATTTTCAACGCATTCATACAAAGCAGGCGACAGTAGCGACATCTACAATGTGTATAAAACCAGAGATTTGATAGCAGTTTTCTCATACTCAATTTCCGTTTCAACGTTGTTTTCGGCAAAGAAAGCTGTTGTAATGCCTCGTGTAAGAAGAAGAAATGCCTATCAGCACGTGTCTGACTTTGATCGAGGAAGGATTATAACCTACTGGGATTGCGGTTTATCGTACCGCAATATTGCTACTCGCGTCGGTCGAGACCCAATGACTGTTAGCAGAATAAGGAATCGATGGGTTCAGGACAATCATATGGAACGTCTTGCAGGATCCCAGTGACCCCCCATCACTAAGAGCAGAGAAGACAGACATCTTATCCGCATGGTCACAAGGGATCGTACAGCCACGTCACGAACCCTGAGTCGAGAAATGGAGTCATTTGCAAGGCAACAAGTTTCTGCTCGAACAGTTCGACGACGTTTGCAGCAGCATAGATTGTCTGCACGGCAACCATGGTTTCGGCTACCGTTGACGCTGCGTCACAGACAGGAGCGCCTTCAATGGTGTGATCAGCGGCGAACCTGGACGCGGGAATGGCATCACGTCATCTTTACAGATGAATCTCGGTTCTGTATACAGAACCATGATGGCCGCATCCGTGTTTGGAGGCATCTTGGAGAACGCGCATTGCCAGCTTGCATTGGACATCGCCATACTGGCCCATCTGCTGGTTGGTTGGTTGGTTGGTTGGTTGGTTGGGTTTTATGGCGCAAGGTCCAAAATTGGACATGCTGCGCCAAGGCCCATCTGCTGGAGTGATGGTATGGGGTGCCATTGGATACACGTCTCGATCACCTCTTGTTCGCATTACCGTCACTTTGAACAGCAACCGTTACATTTCCGATATGTTAAGGCCCGTGGCTCTGCCCTATCTTCGAGGCCTCCCTAATGCTTTGTTTCAACCGGATAATGCACGACCGCATGTTGCCCGTACTGTTCTGAACTTCCTTGTTACAGAACAGGTTCGACTGTTACCCTGGCCAGTACGTTCTCCTGATCTGTCACCAATTGAGAACGTGTGATCAATGGTTGCCGAGCGATTGGCACGCCATCACTCACCATCCACTACTGTCGATGAACTGTGGCATAGTTTTGCAGCTGCATGGACTGAGATCCCCGTACATGCCATACAATCTCTGTTTGACTCCATGCCTAGGCGGATAAATGCTGTTATTGCAGCCAGAGGTGGCTGCTCTGGGTACTGATTTCTCAAGATCTATACATCCTAAATTCCTGTAAATCTAATCACTTGTTTTTTCCACTATAATGTATGTGTCCAATGAACATCGTTCTGTTATTTGCATTCCTTCTTGGTGTAGCAATTTTAATGGCCAGTAGTGTATATACGATACACGGGGGATGTTGGGGCTGAGGAAATTATTCATAATGATGAAATGCTGTCATTAAAGAAAAGTGAATTTATATTACGTATTTATGTTGAGTGTCAATAGATAGAATGCAATTTAACGAATTCTCTATTAAAATATGTATGTTAATTAGCGCATTCGCACATTAATGAAAAATTGACGTAGCATTTGTAGACTTCAAGTTATCAACAATTACTTCAACAATATTTTCTACCCTAATCTGAGTACATTGGAGCCACTTTCTCAATGTTTCTACAGAATAATTCTCCTACGCATTCAAAGCATGCATTTTTGTAATTTCTTTATACAGTGGGTGATCGGTTAACGAACAGTTCGGACTGTGAACAAATCGGATAACGAACTCATTCACAAAAGATTTTTGTGTTCTGACAACGAACACGTATTCTGACAACGAACACTTCTAGGATCTCGGAGTATGATGTCCAGGGTTGTCAACCCCCCCCCCCAAAAAATTTTTTTTCATCTCTCTTGAATTCTGTTGTTTGCCAAAGAAGCTTCAATATTTCATATTGGAAAAAATTTCTAATAGAACATTTATAGCCAAAGTACACCATCAATTTCGGTTTTGATTTCATTCCAAACCGAAATTGATTTCATTTTGAGAGACACATCCTCGTTTACTCGTTGAAACAGTGGGACGTAATCAAAGAATGGTCTTAAAAGGGACTCAAACCAATTAAACTTTCTGAAAATTTTAAAAAAGAGAGAACAGCAATCGACATTGGACATGTTCTTTAATGCCCCATAAACAAAAAATGAAAAGGACCGATTAATATGCAAGGCTATACGTATACATTATTTCTGTAATACATTTATTGGGGCAGTGACAGCATTGTGTTTAGAACATCGGTTTTCCGTCCGTAAGGACGGATTCCGATTCCCAATGCCGCCAAAGACCCTCCGAGTATATACGATACACGTGCTCATTAAATCTGTGGAATTGAAAGTCCTGTTGTCAGTCGTTGAGAAGTTACAATAGAAGTAATAGTTTGTAAAAAATTTTCCTTTCCCTCCAGATCAATGTCAAAATTGAAGAGTGGATCCTATTGTAATGCCATCTATCGGAGGAATATTATAGCAAAGTCATACTTTACCATTGTGGTGCTCAGGTTAAACGAAAGACCCACCCTACTGACTTAAATCGCATAGACAACGGCATAGCGAGCTTGGCTTGTCCAAGTGCCATAAGAAACACTAACACACTCTGCGATGGATTATATATTTTATATCTACGTTATCATCATTAGCACAAATAAAAAAGATAGTAACGTGTCAAATTCTGAATATGCTTTGCTTAAAATAAAATAAAAAGCGTTTTACGGAGGGGCATGTTAATAAAAGTAAAAGGTTGCATTCTTGATGTGATCAAAATAAAAATGAATAAGTTTCTTAATACTTTAATTTTGTAGAAATAAATAAATCATTCCTTTTAGTAAAGGTATATACATTGTGTGCAGTTTAGACAGTACTTAAATTTTTAACACTTCAAAATAGGAATATTCAGAACAAATTTTTATTTTAATATTAAAAAAAATTAAATTAATGTATAAACTGCGATTAAAACAAAGTTATTTTTAAAAATGTTAATCTATTTAATAACTAGATCAAAGAGAAATTGAATGAATTCAAATTTAAAATACGTCTTTAATATATTTACATAAAATTAATTTATTTGTAAAACTCAAAAATAGTTAATAAAATAACTTGCATTGATATAACATAAATATCAGAAGGTTATATTGGCTGAAATTATTCAATGCTTATTAAATAATGCTAAAAGATTCCAAAATTTTTCAACAATAACAGCTTTAAATTTTAAGATATGATAATCAAAATTAAAAGAAATTTTTCAATATACAGCATTAAAATTATTCTATATTTCAAAGAGAAATGTAAAAGGACTTGACTTAAAAATATTGCTTTCAAAAACATTTACTTTATTTTCAGCATCTTATCGACTGAAGAAATTCTTATCAAAAATTTCATGCATAATGTTGAAAGCTTTTCAATTACTTAACAATTCAAAAAGCAACGTACATATATACATACAAGTTTAATATCTTATTTGCATATATATTAAAACTTCATAGTTTTCATTTATGAAGTTTTTAACATAAAAGTAAGAAATTTGAAATCTTTAAAGATTAGATTTCTAAAAATAACTTGGATTTAAATTTCGTTATTCGTTTCACAGAATTTGATTTCCAACTTATTTCTGAATTTGATAACAATACTAAATCAGATTTCAAACTTCCTTCTATCAATCCAATTTCAAATTCAATTCTAGTTAATGAAAAAAAATTATATAACAATAGTATGATGCAATTTCATTTTGAATTCGTAAATTAAAATATATGAATCAACTTTTTCATATTGTTAAAAGAATCAAGAATAAATTTTCCCATCTGTTTCACAAAAACACATTGATTGAATGATATCTGTTAGGCTTAAAATTTAAATAAGACCAATAAAATACCTTTTTTCCAGCAGGGTTTTTGGAGTCAGATTAATTAAAAGAATATAATTTTATTCTTTTGTTTTTAAATTGATTACTTGCATAACTAATTTAGAAAAAATATATTCCGATTTCAGCATTTGGATTAAATTGGTTGTAATCAAAAAGTTTGGGAAATATAAAAAATCATATATTTAGAAAAGTAATTTGAAACTTAAATTAAAATTTACCGTCTTACTGAGGAATAAAAATCGAAAATTGGAAAAATATCGAATATTTGAAGAATTAGAAATAAATACAAAATTTAATTTAAAGGAGACAACTAATATTATTTCCATAAAATGTTTCGAAAATGTGAAATAGGCCAAACTGATTTAAAAGTAATTTCAATTAATACTAAAATATGGATAAAATAATACACAGAAAAAAGCTTCTTTTTCCTGGCAGAAAAAAAATTTATCGGTTACAATTATTTAGAAAATAATGAGATTTTTGTTTGTTGAAATGCAGAAAAAATAAAATAGCTGAAATAATATTAACTAAAAAAATAATGACACGCTTTTACATCTAAACAATTTAAGTATTGTCTATTATTTAATATAGATTTGAAAATAATAACTATTCACATATAAGATTTACGTAATTCATGAGTCAAACTTTCTATATTTATTTAAAACAAAGATTCAAAGGATTTAAAATATTTACAAGAAAAATGACATGATAACTTGGTATATCTTTTTTGTAATGTTTTATGTTTATACATATTTATCTAAAATTATAAAAATTCTGGGATTGAATTAAGTCTTATTCACTCATACAGAAAGACAAAATCTTTATCAAAACCCCATTATCATCAATACAAACTAAAAGAATGATCCCATTTCTTCAAAGTGTATATTAAACTTAATCATTTTGGAATTTTATTCTAGTATCCATCATTTCAGTTAATATAGATAACTGCTGAATAAACAATAGAGAAATTGAAAATTTATGATTTTTTTTATATTTGTAACTGCTAAGATAATTTTTGTCCAATAACAGTATAAAAAAATAGCTCTTTTTTCGATATGCAAAAATACATTATGAATTAAAAATTATTTTGAAAATAAGCAGTATATTCAGAAATAAAACGTTTCCATTATTATCATTTCCAACTAGCAGGTTTTTCTACCTATATATAACACACAAAGCCAGAAACCAGAAAAATGATTTTTAAAAGATTATCCTTTTTCTGGTTTCCAAATTTTAACTATTATACGGTAATTAAGTCCATTTACTATTATTGATGCTTAAATTGTACTTTAAGAGACGGAGAAGTTTGTGATGAAAACATTAATTTTATTTTACAAGCATTCTCAATACTTCATTCAATGAAAGAAATGTAGTTATTGGTTATCACGGTTAATTTCTGCATGTCAGGCAAATTTTGAGAAAAAGAAGAAAAGATTTTTTTCACAAAATTCGCCAACTGTTATGCTAAACAATCAAACATGTGACTCATATTTCAAAATATTTTAATTTATCTAATGAAACTTACATCAATATTGTATAATTAATATCAATATTGGTTCGTTGTAGAATCGGATACTCTTTAGTTTGAAGATACATCTTGGTGATAAACTTTAATTTCTGGTAACCCTATCTTTGTATAGCTTTTGTGTATCTGCTACTCTCCTGTTGGCGTCTATCTTGGCGTCAAAAAAATCACCAAAGAATCAAGGTGTACCCGAAACTCTTACCCAATATTGTAACAAGATTTAGTTGTTCTTGATACAAACAATTCAGAGAATATTTTGAGAGTGTATATATGTTGTTGTTGTCGTGTTCCAACTAGGCTGGCAATATGGGGTGCGCTGCTCCATTTTTCCAACTGAACCATATTTGGTGTGGAGTCCGACTTCTTCAGTACACACATGCCATAGGAACCCGTTTATAGGGTAGGTAACCATTTACACCTCATTCATACAAGGAAGGGACAAAGACAGGATAAATAGAGAGAGAAATGTACATCCATGCCCGAACCGGGATTCGAGCCAAGGACCTCCTTATCCGCAGTCAGGCACACTGACCACTAGACAAGATGGGCGGCAGACACAAGTTTATTTTTAGATTATAAACGAGATTTTTTCCCTTTTATTACATAAGTATATTTCAATATTTTGAAACAATATAATTTAGTTATAATATTTCAAATGAAAATTTACTTATTAGATATCAATATTAATGTTTACAATGGTATAAATATGGAATTTATAACAAAAGAAAAAGGTTATGATTTTCTTGTAGTTAAGTTTATTAAATGGAACTAGAATATTTAAAAGATATATTTTTCAAATGTAACATCGAAGATTTAATTTTTAATTGGATTTTATAGATCACATTCAAGAGTTAATAATTTTTGATCGATGTTAATTCTTCCAAACTGAACGAATTTCCAATATTATATACATACGTACATATATATATATATATATATATATATATATATATATATATATATATATATATATATATATATATATATATATATATATATATATGTACGTATGTATATATATGTATATATATATATGTACGTATGTATACATATATATATATATATATATATACATATATATATTATATAGATTCGAACCTAGGACCTCCTTATCCGCAGTCAGGCAAGCTGACCACTAGACAAGTTGGGCTGTGAGTGTATATATATCTTCAAGCATTACTCCCTGCCAAAAACAACCGAAGAAGAAACCTATTATTAAAGTTAGGAGTTTTATTAAAAATTAATCAAATAACTAATTAGAAATTTATTAAAAATTAAAAACCAGAGACTGCATTGACTGTCTAAAATAATCATTGTTAATAACACACAGTGTGTACAGTAACATCAACAATAAATAGGGACAATGCTATAGACATTCCCCACAGAAATGCGACTTCTAGAACAACGCAAAGAAACTTTGTGTAGATTAAATATGGTACCAACAGATCAACTACAGCACTTCTAATAACTGCATCCCGTCAACTGTAATGCCTCTTCCAGTGAAGCTGACCTTTCCACATTTTCTAATCGTATAAGACAGTAATTATGATTACAAAATAAATCTTTTAAGCTATTTTTCTAATTTTAAATTTTTTATGAGCTAGCAACCAAAAGAGCTACCAGCTTTTTTAAAAATCATATATTTGGCAATAAAAATACATTTCTTGGAATATGAAAATTATAATTAAACTGCATCCAGCAAACAAAAATTGATTTGAACATAAAGAAAAAATTTGAAATACAGTGCGAAGCAAACAATGATTTTATGCGAACAAAATTCTTTTACAATTTTTATTAGACACATTAATTTTAATGCAAAAGAAGTCTTTTTTGTAATTATAACATTTTTTTATATCAAGAGAGTTGGTAGGGGTTGAATGTAGTTATCTAAATGTTCATCAGTAAGTCTGTGTCTATACTTACTTTTAATAAATTTCACACTAGAAAAATTAATTTCACACAGATATTTGGAATTGAGTTTCCGCTTTGATACGAACCTATACCAAAATTGAGTTATTTTCTTCAGAAACTGAAAAAAATAGCAACCTATCGTTGTGAGAGGTCAAATACTTTCAGAAGTTAAAAAATTCTGTTTTACACAGATAAATTATTTTAAGAAATCAGTCATATCCAACTTCACTGCAGTATTGACTTCCTGGAATTCACAATCTTCCAAGATCTATATATAAATACAGAAATTTTAACTTTAATCTCTATAAAAATATATTTAACAAACTGTACAACAATTGAAAGAACTGATATATTTTAATAGCATAGAAACACAAACATTTTTTCTTTATCAGAAAAAAGTTAAATGACAACTTATTTGCTTGAACATGACATCATTGCAACAAGACTAGCTTAGTACCAGCGCCTAAGTCAAACTAAGTTAGTAAATGTCTAATATAAGCTAGAAAAATTAATCTGAGTGACATCCCATGAATGCAATCATCTATGAAATGCGGCTGACAAAGTTAGTTTTTTTTTATCCAGTAGCGGGCACACAAGGGTGACTGAACCCTTTGCCACAACAAGGCCAGAAACTGCTACTCATTTGTCGTTACCCAGCGAGAACCTGTGAACCAAGTTACGGAGGCGAGTAGCGTTACCCGCGCTATACCACCACAAACCCGTTTATTGGGCAGGCCACATTCACACAACAACACAGAAGAAAGGACAGAGAGAACAGAGGGAACAAGTTCAGTATCCCCATACACTGATTTCTCGCCAAATCTGGTAACCGTTGTTTACGTTGTAGTGTTGCCGATTTCAGCTTTTGTTTTTATTGTTGTGTTGCCAAATTTAGTTTTTGTTACTATTTTTATTTTTTCGTTGCCAGATTCCGTTTTTCTCGTGTTTTAAATAATTTTTACGTTATATATGTGCTTTTTTTTAGTGGCAATAGCTTTTTTAGTTTCACTTCGAGAACTTTCCAGAACTTTCTTTGCTAATTGTTCTACGTTTTAATTGGTAGTCATTATAATTTCGTTTACTTTTGCTGCTTTAATCAGTGGATTTCCCGCTGTTGTGTTTCGTTGTCGCCAGTGTCCAAACATCGTAAATTTTTCTTTTTTACTATTTCTTTTTCATTATTATTTTTATTTGGTTTAATTTTAATATATATTTTTTTATTAAATGATATATTTTATTTTATATATTTAAAACCATTAAATATTTTTTTTCCTTATTTCGTTTTCTTAATTTATTATCATCTTTTTATTGTTTTAATTACTTTATTTTTTGTTTTAATTTAAAATGTCTCATGTTCAAAATGTTGTTGAAAAATATCAAAAAATTATTTTAGCAAAAATTAAAGATAATAATGATGGGTTATTTCTCAGGATTCCAAATTATTAATTAATTTAGGATTCGCAAATATTAATTAATTTTTAACGGAAATTGGATTTGGAGAAGGTGTAATTATTTTATTTAAATTTTATTGCTTACATGTATTTTTTTTACTGTATTCGTGTTTCATTTTTATTTATTTAAAATGTGTATATATTTAAAAAATATTTTGTTCATGTTTTTTTTTTAAATTTAAAAAATTTATAGATTTGAAAAATAAGTTTTTGCATGCTTTTTTTTAAATTTTATAAAGTGTATATATTTAGAAAAATATTTTTGCATGTTTTTTTTTTGTAAAATTAGATAATTATTTTTACTGAAATGTGACACTGGTGACAAACGAATAAAATGTCGAAATAAATATACCAGTCGGCATGTCAGCTTAACTTCATATCAAGTAAGTCCATTATTTATTTTTATTTCCCATTTTTAATTTTCTGAAATGCTTTTTTTTCGATCGAACTTAGGGAAATTTCCCGTTTTAATAAACGCGCGCCTAGCTTGGCAACTTGGCGACAAAAAATTCGCCACGTCGCCAAGTGTATGGGGATACTGAACTTGTTCTGAACAGAGAAAGAAAGTAACATCCATGCTTGAACCGGAATTGGTTATACAAAATTATAAACATTATTACAATCAACACAATTGACAAAAAATCAACATTGAACTCTGAAATGTAAATTAACAAAAAAATATTTTCATACTTTTAATGAGACGGCACTTTGCAAGTCTCGACATGTTCTGTACACTCTTGTACTATTACCTATTGTTCTATTCAATTCTGTGTTTGAAATGAATCTCGAATATTTTGTGAGTACCTACCTAGTGAATGAAGGTACCTGCCTACGTTGATAGGTAAATCCAAGCCAAAATGTTTGTTCTTTACTATTAAAACCAGAAACGTTTTCGTGGACCTCCACATACAACTTGTGAACCCCTATTTTCTTTTCACATCTATGTGGACTCCCGTGTGGTCTCCTATGAACCCCTGGGGGTCCACCTGGACCACTTGGGGAACCTATGTCCTAGACAATAATAAAAATGTTGTTTTTTCAGATTCATCCATTCATCAAATTTTAGTTTACGGGAGCGGGATAGTATTTAAAAGAACTCATATCTAATGATAAGTTAATTACTGGTAAAGAACATAGACAATAATTATCAACAAATAACTGTACAAGCTGATAATGATTTTATATATCATATGTATTGTTTTACACGGCATGAAAATTTGAACTAATTACAGGTGAAAATGATTATATTTAGTTATTTATAAGACATCTGAAATCCTTTCTCATTTGCCTAAGTAATGATGGCATATTCCAATTCAGAGTTTCCAAGTCGAAATCATTCATTGTTCATTGGAAAAATAATTTGGATTATTCAACCGGTGATATGAATTATCGAGAGAGAAAAAGTAGTCTCAAATAAATAAGGAACATCATATCGGAAACCCATTTTGTTGGAGGAAACATGTTTTCAGGAAATTGGGAAGGGTTTTGCAATTAGAAATTAGGGTATAGATATTTTTGTTTGATATTTGGAATATTCCTTTAAAGAATGCCTCGTGGAATTATTAAATTTCATTAACAAATGATGGTTACGATATGATTTAAATAGGAATCATATGATTTCTTAAATTTCAATGCACAACTTATTGAGAAATTAGCTGACTCTGTTCTACATTTAGCTTAAATTCTCAAAACTTCAGATTAAAAATTTTTTTAAATTGAACAATTATTATTTTTTAAATTAATTATCAGGCATGTATTCTAGATTATTGAAAATTCAAAATAATTCCTAACAATAAAAAATAAAGCAAATTAAAGAGATTATAAACATAATAATAAACAAAATTTTGCAAATTTTAATTATAAATACCCTCTAATCTTAATATGTAACATAGAACTAACAGTATGCATATTCAATCTCATACAATGCATCAATTTTTATAATTACTTCATAGCTAGTATTTTATCAGTAGTTTTGATAACATAACTAACGTGTATATAATCTCGCATTTAAACTCTTGATGTTAGAAAAATATTATATTTAATAATTTATATTATACTTTTAGAAAACTAAAAATAACGAAAAAATAATACGAGCTATTTTTAACAATATGAGATCCTTACTAATCTGCACCTGTTACAATTAAAAATTAAAAACTTTTGCATTACAGATGGTGTGAGTCAGTTTTTCCTGCAATGTAAAACCTAAACACAGAAGGAAGCCATCCAATAAAATCATTTCGGCTTTACTAAAAATAACTTAAGAATCATTGGTAGTCATGGTAACTATCGACACACACACACAAGCATGATAGTATTCGCAAGATCTCATAACGGTTGTTTTTATTAAATTTGGAGTATATATATTTTATCCATCGTGCGTATTCGAGTGTATATTTTATTACTTCCCCTCTACTAATTTAGAAAAATTATTAAATATTACTTTGGAGCTACACAAAACTGTAAATTAATGCTTGTAATAATCTTTAAATATTTTCAATAACATATAATATTGATGAAAGCTTGAAAATTATAAAATGAAATCTAAAATATCTTACCGTTGTTGTTGTTTTCCTATGACATTTGGACAAGCCAAGCTCGCTTTTGCCTTTGGCACTGCGAATTAAGTCAATAGATAATACAAATATTGTAATGCTGAAACGGTAAATATTAATAAGTTTTTCTTTTGCATTTAGACAAAATAACATAGTCCTTCTCTTGGTCGTTTAATAAAAAGAAAAAACTATCTTCGCTAATCATTATTCTTGACCAACAAAGAAAAAAACGGATGGAAAATCATTACTTGTGAACAATTAAGAGTAACTAACAAAGTACTAATTTTTATTGAATGGTGTTTTTTACCAATAACAATTCGAATTTAATGCAGTGTTTACCGCTTTCACACGCACATACATTTGTATAAAATAATGTTATCATTTACGGTAATAATGATTTCAGTTTCTTAAAAATAACATTTTATTCATTAAAGGCAGAAAAATCCAAAAGCTCAGTAGGAAAAAACAAATAAATTACAAAAGGATTGGAACAATAATGGAATTTTTTTTTGTTTCCAATCAGCAGCTACCAGGATTTTCATCTATTTCAGTTCTACAAAAAGCGAAAGTGACTGCAACTTATATAGTAGGACACAAGTGTGAATTATTAGTTGTTGTTGTTACTTATGACACGTGGACAAGCCAAAATCGCTATGCCTTTGGCAGTGCGAATTAAGTCAATAGTCTTTCGTTTGGATCAGAGCACCACGAAGGTGAAAGTACGACTTTGCTCTTTTAAAGGTGCCTCGTCATTTTGAACCACGGTCAGGTGACGAGGCCACACCTGAGCTGGAACTCTACTCTCCACATCCACGCCACACCGGCAGAAGGACTTTGGACGTCACATATTAACGTGGACACGTCCCCAACCCACGTAGTTCCAGCAACCCAGTGAAGGAGAGTACGACGTGGTCACCCTCCCAACCACTGCCCGCGGCAAATGATGCTTCACTTTGCAGTGCTTGGAAGCGGCGTGAAGCTACTGAGCCACTATCTTACCGTAATTGACAGAATCAATCATTAATTTTAGATAAGAGTTTCAGTAAGATTAATGATTGATCATTGATTTAATTAAATAACAAAAATAGAAAATAGTTCTTATATTAACTAATGCAAATGAAATTTTTATTTAAGAAAATTATTTTGTAACAAATATCTAGATATAAAAGGCCCTTTTACATATAGAGTGGATGAAGATATTAGAACGTGTTCCGCAGAGTAATTAGCCGGACAGATTTTTCAACATAATGTTTTTTACCCCTGATCATCTACTTTCCTGCTTAGGACTTGATAAATAGGGATGGTTTTCAAGTCCTCTTCTCGTTTTGAACTTTTCATGGTTTTACGGAGCTGGTTTACCTATTGGTTAACCAGACAGGATGAAAAATAGCAATAACAACAGATTTTTGGGATTCATTTAAAAGTATTTCTTTAAAAATTATATTAAAAATTATTCATAAAATAAAGTATATGTTATTTATGACAGCATTTAAACTGACTAAATTACTATAAAGTAATAATTATAAAAGAATAGAGGAGAATTTATTTTATAGCAGATTAATTTTTAATTCATAAATAATTTTTATCAGAAATATAAAGTCAAAATTTTATTTATTGTTTAGATTTATTAATATTATTATAATATATTTAAAATAATAATTTAGCGCTATGAATATAAAATATTAAAGAATTATTCTTGCATTCATTAACTCAACTGTCACATCGAAAATAAAATTTCAAAAAACTCTCCTTGATGTTCTTCAATACTTTATAATAACTTTTTACATCGGGCTAAAAAAAAAATTTATAACATTTTACAAAAATTTACAGTCAGTTCTTATTGAAATTTCATTGACTTTTGACTTCAAGATTTATTGTTGATATTTTACATTAATTTAATAGTTATCGGTTTGCTTGTTCACGTAAATATTTCAGTATGTGAATGTTATTTGGTATAATCCCAAATAACTATACAAATAGTCTATATTCAATTCTAGTAAATTGGCGTTTGTTTTTGCAACAAAACATATATTTTATTAAATTTTTAGTAATACTTTTATTTTTTATTTATCGTTATATAAGCCAATTATAGCCACTGTTTAACTTATAAAAATGATATCGCATTTGCATAAATCAGTTACAGCGGCACCAGTTTCAACATCACAAAACCACTCTGCACCTGTATTTAACTGCCGACCAACTTGTCTAGTGGTTAGTGTGCCTGACTGCGGATAAAAAGGTCCTGGGTTCGATTCCCGGTTCGGGTATGGATGTACTTTCTCTCTTTATCTATCCTGTCTTTGTCCTTTCCTTGTATGAATGAGGTGTGAATGGTTGCCTACCCTATAAACAGGTTCCTATGGCATGTGTGTACTGAAGAAGTCGGACTCCACACCAAATATGGTTCAGTTGGAAAAGTGGAGCAGCGCACCCCCTATTGCCAGCCTAGCTGGCACGCGACAACAACAACCTGTATTTAATTAACACAATGTGCAAAATTTTCTCAATTATTTTTTATTAGAGTTTCTTAATTATTTTTCATTTGAGTTCAATTTTATCAATAATTCATACAATATAACAAAAACTCATTAGTAAAATATAACTATTCCAAGAAAAACAATTTACTTTTTAAAGTTGAGCTATTTGACAAAACTCGAATTTAAATAGAAACAAAACTCATTTCCATGCTAATATTAATATGTTTTCGAACAATATCCTATTTATAAATAAATTACCACGATAAATATTTTGAATCAATTCTTACTTACTGTTAATAAGGACCTAATTACATACGCAATTTTTATTGACTTTAAAGAAAACTTGCAAAACATTTCTCAATAATTTTAAAATTCATTAAATGTAAGGAAATTTAACAATAAGTGGATCGCATTAAATTTAAATGAATGTATTCAAGCAATCATTGTTGAGACAGTAGAGTAAGGGCTGGATCAATAGCTTTCAATGCAACGATTCATGAGTTCGTGTCTGGTGCATTCGTTTAATGTGATCAAATAATCCTTCTTTCAACTGCAGTTTCTAATCAAAGTACCCTCGTGTGCCGAAGAAGATCATATAGATACAATAAAATAATTTTATAAAGAATAAGTTTTATGTCTGAATTATAAAAAAAATATTGGATTTAAAATATTTTTTCCGATAAAAAATCCGCATTTAGACATAACCACAGAGAGAAAATATAGGAAACATTTTTAAGCATATATATAATGTACCACGAAATGTTTAGAGTGAAATTCTATTTATATTGTCATAGAATATTATAGAATTAATGTTTATTAATTATAGTTAATATTAATAATGCATGCCAAATGGAAATTCTATAAAATATATCGAAAATATGAATAATGATTAAATGGAACAAAATGAACTATACTATATCTGCTACAACTTTCTAGCAATAATTATAGTTAATTTTATTCTATTTCCTCTATCTATGAGAAATTGCTGGTATATCTTGCTATTGAATAATAAATTTAATGTTCTAAGCTGGAAACATATTTTATACTTAAAAGTATTTTTTAAATTTTGCGTTTGTTTCCCATTGCTTCTTAGAAATTGTTCAAGAAATATGCATTTCATGAAAAATAATTTTGAAAAAAAATTTGGGGACGAGCAACCTAATAAAGGGGTTAAGAATTTAAAAAAGAGCTTTGAACATTTCAAAGAAACATTTATCTCAAAAGAACTTGATATTATTTCATATTAACTAGAGTTAAAAAAATATCTTATCAAGTAAAAAATGAAAAAGGCTTCTTGATATCACGATAATAATTTCGATTACGGGTTAATAACAGCTGTTCGTGTCAAAAATGCAAACGCACAGTAGGAAGTAAACATCTGGCAAATGTAAAAAATCATCTGCTCATGCAATTGTAATTGTAAAATTAGGAATTCATGCTGACTAAGATGACAGCTGAATCGGTACATACAGTCAAGTATATTGTTACGTAAACTGAATACCCAACTACTTTTGAAGTCATGGATGAAAATTTATATACATATACTTTGAATATATAAAATGAATTTTGGTGCTGTTTTTTGGGCACCCATATTTATTATATATTTCATTTACAAACGAACCTTACTGTATTTATTCGAATTTTTAACTATCAAACATATTACAGCAAAATATTATAATATTTGAATTGAAAAAAATATTCTCATTTGTATTAATACAATAAAAAATGCAAGATAAATTAAATCTGACTGGAACATCCATATTTTTCTGTAATTAAAATCTTTTGTATCGCCTGTAATATCAAAACCATTACTGAAACAAATTTCTTACTATTGTTGATTCTTTTGACAAATGAAATTATATATTGGTGCAATGTATATTTTTTCATTTCATTTATTTTCTTTTTTATCATCAATTTAATAAAAATATGTAGGAATTATCACTTCAAAGTTTCGAAATTAGGAGGAGAAGAAGTTTTTAGTTTCAAATTCTATCGCTAATTAAAATATCGAGAGACATATCCTTAGAATGTTTACTATAGAAAGCATAATGCATTCAGTTATATTCAATGAGAAGGTAAAGATAAAGAAATTTAAATATCTACGCTGCAATTCAATGCATTATTTGTAAATACAATTTTAAAGAAAGATAAAAAAAAATTCCTATTTTTTTCTCTGATGATGAAAATTTCTCTACCAATTATTTGTGATAAAATTTTTATTAAAATATTTTTTGAAACTCCAAATTAATTTAAAGCTTGTAAATCTTCTTATAGTATTACCGCATATATATACATATATATATGCGGTAATACTATAAGAAGATTATACATATATATATATACATATATGTATATATATATATATATATATATATATATATATATATATATATATATATATATATATATATATATATTACATATATATATATATATATATATATATATATATATATATATATATATATATATATATATATATATAATCTTCTGGAGAAAATCTTTTTAGTAACTAATAAATAATCATGTTTATCAAGGCCAAGCCATAAACAAAATCTATATCAAATGAAATCTCACCCTGCAGAAGCAAGATTGAAATATTTGGCAAATATGTATGTACAATAGCATAAGAGTGATATTTTTTTAACATAAAATATATAAAAAGGAAAATGGAAGCGAATAAGATTAAACCATTTAAATATGTTTATCAAGACTGAATTTAAATATATTTATCAAAACAGATTAGAGGACTGACAGATAAGAGTGAATAAATCTCTTTGTTGAAAGAGTATCAGTCATTTGGAAAAGTAAACAGTTTTGACAAATCTCTTTTTTTTCCGAAGATCATTTTTTATTAAAAATAATGTAAGTTATACAGAGAATTTTATAGGGAAGGAAATTAATAACAAAATAAACTCTTGATTCTCAAATACTTACTATAAACGGGGATGTTTCAAACAAACTAATGAACATTGTTTTAGTGATCTAAGATGTTCTCCTATGGAAAAATGGTTGCCATTACCATGGTTGGACTTCTGCTTGTTGGTACGTGGAAGGTATTTTATTTCCCTTCTACCTCTCAAACGATAATCAAAAGGAGGCATTCCCCTATCCGACAACTGGGGACGCATCTTCTAGGGGTTACAAGTTTCCCCGAGGGTTACGAGAGTTGTGAAATAAATGCAAATAGAGACCTTACCAAAACTATGGCTCGCCTTAGAACTTAGTAAAATGTAATGTAGATTTTACGAAATTATCGGAGGCCGGGGTATCCTAGTGGTTAGGGCATCGGACTTCCGTCTGGAAAAATGGAGTTCGATTCCCAATGCCGCTAAAGACCCATCGAGTACATGCTATATACGTGCTCTTTAAATTTGTGAAATCGAAAGTTGTTGAGCAGTCACCATGGGTGTAATGGTCTGGAGGAAAACTTCTTCCCTCTCCAAATCAATGTCAAAACTGAGGGAGTGGATTCTCCTGTGGTACCATCTATCGGAGAAGTCTTAGAGCAAAGTCATACTTTCACCTTCGTGGTGCTCTCGTTAAACGAAAGACGCACCCTACTGACTTAAATTCGCATAGCCAACGATATATCAAGCTTGGTTTCTCCAAGTAACCTATAGAGTTACTTATTTAACACGATCAATGTTTTGTGTTTAATTCCATATTAAAATGGTTTTGATATTTTGATTCATCAACATTTTTGTTTCCATTGCCTGAAATCACTATGCATTATAGTAAAAATCTTTCTTCTCTTGAAACTACTTTTTTCGCCTATAGTTTCCTTTTTCAAATTTCCTATCTGCTGATTTTAAATAAATTAAAATATATTGAAAAATTATTAACTTTTCGGCAATGTTAATAGATGGGATGTTGATAAACTGATTTGAAATTTTTTTATTGCATCTAAAATGAGTGGTAATCATATCTACATCCAATTGTCTCCAGGTAAAGTCTTTAAATAATATTTTAACTCATTGCATTATACACTTTATCCAACAACAAAAAAAATAATTCGACATAACTCTGTCCAATATTTTATATGACATTCTTTATCCATAAAAATGTGAGAAATCCAATATTTTCATCTTCTTATTTTAAGTAAGTAAAAGAAAAGTGTTTCACAAAACTAGTAACTATCACATTACCCTTTTTACCATATCATTTTTTTCCCGAAAATTTGCTATTGCTCATTAATCTCGTTAAATAATTTTCCAAAAAAAATGATTAATTGTTTTTCTTAAGAGATGAACTGAGCACAGAAATTCTGCTCATTAAAGGAAAACTAAATTGAAATAAAATCTTACACATTAATTAATAAAACATTTAATAGATGTATAAAATGAATAACAATATCGTAAAATAAGAAAAATGTAAGTAAATTAGAAATAAAAATATCTAATTATTAAATTATTAACGATTGAAATTTAATTTCAAAGCAAAATTAATTATTCTGTAGTCACAAAAATAATAGAATATCCAGGCACGCAAATATTTAGTATACATTCATTTAACATAAAAAAGCATAAGAAACAATTAGTAATAAATTGAAGCAAAGATATTCAGTCATTATTGAAAAATGAAAAAATAATAAGATTAGAAAGACATTTTTAATTCCTACATTCTTGAAATTATCAGGCGCGTGCGTGAATTCGCGAAAAAATTTAATTTCATTTCTTTAACTTCTTAGAACTCAACACCAATATCAAGTAAAATTAACTTTATTGTTTATTGCATATTTTTTCTATGAACAAAAATCAAAACGGATTTATTTAAGATCATAAAGAAGGTAGAAAATTATAATGCTCTATTTTTTAATGGAATGATATGTTATAATAAAATAAAAGAAATATTTTACGAAATTTTAATATATGTCAATATATATTGCATCAGTTTTGACAATGAATCATATAATTTTATATGGGTTATAAGAATAACATGTGTTCTCAATCACGCCCATAAAATTACCCGAATATTTCATGTTATTTGTAGAAACTATTAAAACTGATAAAATATATATCATAAGACATCATAATCTATCAATCATAGCATTATGTATTAATGTGCCAAATATGGCATTTATTAATCGTCACGTATCCCTTATTTTTCGTAGGTAACATAACTAAGACTTGGGAAGACCTAAATATCAGTTTAGTTTGCGATAAAAAAAACAATTCTGCATTATAAAAAACAATTCAGCATTCTGCTGAGCAATGTCACATATTATTTTTAATAAATTTAAAATATTTTTCACTTTAACTGAAAGTTAAGGACAGGAGAGAAAAAGTAGGAAATTTCAAGACGTGATGACAAATGCTGACTTTTTCTTTAATGTTAATTAGAAAAAATAGTAGTGGTATTAAGTAGTAGAATAAACATTTAGATTAGAAAGTCTTGAGTTTGATACCAGCCTCTATTACCATCTTGATGCTGGAATATTGCTCACTGTCTATGAGAATTCCTCACAGAAGGCAAGTTGCTGTTGTTGCACCAGCATGCTTCCCTCTACCTAGCCCTAAGTTGTGCCTACCTTCCCTCTACCTAGCCCTAAGTTGTGCCTACCTTCCCTCTACCTAGCCCTAAGTTGTGCCTACCTTCCCTCTACCTAGCCCTAAGTTGTGCCTACCTTCCCTCTACCTAGCCCTAAGTTGTACCTACCTTCCCTCTACCTAGCCCTAAAGTTGTGCCTACCTTCCCTCTACCTAACCCTAAGTTGTGCCTACCTTCCCTCTACCTAGCCCTAAGTTGTGCCTACCTTCCCTCTACCTAACGCTAATACCTAGTTTACCAATCTTACTACCAGCTGGAATCTTAAAGATTTTGGAGCAGGGACCAAGCAAAAGACCCCGAATACTTGGCCTGCCATCGCCAGAGGTATCATTTTGCTTAGAGGACATTGCTGCAGTAGTTACGCTGTTTCCTATATGATATCAGAGCTTTACTTAATAGGGTTCACCGTCGCCTATAGAACCATGCTTTTTGGAATAGTTCTTTGGCTGGATCCTGTTGTGTGAACAACATCTGCTATCAATACCTTTAAATAAAGGAATCGACCAACGCATGGGATTCCTGGGGCTTGAGCAGCTACCAGGCGCGTCGGCAGGTGGTGGATAGCCGAATGTCCTGTAGAAATGACAGGATAGCCTTGAATATAGAATCAGAGACCGTGAACCAGCTCCCCTAAACCCTGGTGTTATGCGACCCGTGCCTAGGGTTATTTGGCACCGCGGTAATTCTGTCTTAACGGAGCCTCTAGTTGCCTGGCGAACTTCTAGAGTAATTTGCCTTGCCCAGTAACTCAGGCAATGCTGGGTGGACTATCATATTACCTGATCTTATTAATTGTTATCTTGTGGCTGAAAAGACACAAGAAATAACAAACCTCTCTGCATTTGCAGGTGAAGCCTCTGAAGTAGACCTTGCTGAGAAAGACAAGGGAACTCAGAGGCAATCTAGTGAAGGGGCAGCAATGAATCCTTCACAGGAGATAGAAGTGACCTCCAAACCATATTCTTCTGTTGAAAGTCAGGAAGCTATCGCTAGCATGACTGACTCTCTGACCATAATCATTTGTGGATCATCAGTGAGGATTGCCTCTGAAATTCTAAGATGCTCTAGGCAGAAGTACGTTTAATCGTAAGCTTCATAACTGGGCACTACTATTTCAGAAAACACCTACATAAAATGGGACTGCTTCAACAAGACCCTATCTGCAGGAAATGTCATACGCAAGAGGAAACGGCCAATCATTTACGAATGCGAGGCTCTTGCCCTCCCTAGATTAACTTCTTTAGGCATTATTCATACTAGAGAGTTACACTTAGACTCCATTAAAGGGTTATATCGGACTTTATTAATAAAGTGGGTGACCCGAGTAACTGGAACTAGGAAACATTGGGTTTGGAGTTAATGGTACAAAATGCTGATTAAAGCAGAGGTGCCAATGACATACAAACCCAACCTTAAGAAGAAGAAGAACGCATGGGATTGAACAATGAAATATGGGATTGCGCTTCTGGTTTCTGCGTATATGTTTATCGAAGTGCGCATATAGCAGCTTCCAGGTTTCCTCTCTTGAAACGAGCAAATGAGGCCCATCGTCTATGATAATTCCTCCTTGAAGGCAAATACACTAAGGAAGCTTAAGAAAGACTTATTGCAACTTTGATATTAAGCTTTCCACTATGTGATATCAAAATTAAAAGGATGGAACGAAATATAATACACTTAACCTGAATTGAATGCATAACGAGGAAATTAAGTAGTTTGTCAAAAACGTGTTATCAAATTTGGATGTAACCATTACTGTAAATGGTAAAGAAAAGTGACTGAAAAAGCAACAAAAAATTTAATCATGCCCTGAAGAATAGGAAAAATAAGACAAAAGTTTATCTTGATATTAACACAGCTGTAGAACTATTTTATTTCACAAAATGCTAACAGGTATTTAATTGGCATCGAATGGCAACAATGACAAAAACAGGTAATCAATTTTCAACATTCATGACACGAGCTGGGCGCTCCGTGGCTGAGTGGTCTAAAGCATCACCGCTAATCGCTTGAGAGCGTAGGAGTGTGGGTTCGATTCCCACCGTGGCCCTGGGTGTTTTCTCCGTTATTCTTCTGTGGGTGTACATCTGTCATTGTGCTATTTGTCCTATTATCGACGAAGACTTACAAGCGGATCTCAAGAATCAAGCATACAAGTCTGAGTATATGTAATGTAATAAAATAAATAAATAAATAAATGGCACGAGCTGCTACAATTTTGTTTCCTAATTTAATGTTAACTCCTCGGCACTTTTTGTACATTTCTGTTCTTGTGAATCTATCTTGATATTTTATATTTATAATATACTGTATTCTATTTTGATAACCTGGATAGTGATTATATATAGATATACTTTAACTATTTAATAAATAGTTTTCAGAGCTTAATTCCAAGAGCAATTACAGTCATTAGACATATGAAGCATTGAAATTTATTTAGAATATAAAAGAAACATATTCTCTTCTAGTCCATATAAGAGAAAAAATTTTACTTCTATGTCATATGAAAGAAACATTTTCTCATCTAGTCATGGAGATTAATATGATACGCATATTATGCTTCAGGAAACTGAAAAAATCAAGAACTATATAGCACATGTTTACATTACTTTTATATATATATATATGTATGTGTGTGTGTGTGTGTGTGTGTGTGTGTGTGTGTGTGTGTGTATATATATATATATATATATATATATATATATATATATATATATATATATATATATATATATATATATATATATATATATATATATAGACAGATAGACATAATTTCAATTCACTCTTTAAATTTCTTATTTATAAGATACTTTGGAAAGACCAAAATTACAAAATATATAAAGTAAACAGAAAATAAAACCAAAACACATTCTCTAGTGCTTAATTTTTCTGAATGTTTTAATTTCTTAGATAACTTTATTTTCATAAGAAATGCATAGAAGTAAAAGTAGAATTCAGTAGAATCATATATCTTTGTTTTATGTATTTTAACATAACAGTAAAATAGGGGGAGAAGTTTAATATCTTTCGTAAATTAAATTTTCTAAAAATAGCTTTACGAAACACTTTATCAAGTTTAAGAGGGAGAGAACTGAATTAAATCGATTTATCGTACAAGTCAATGTCAAGATTAATTCATTTTCAAACTCTTCAAACAAATTAAAATGGATAGGGAGTAAACAAAATACGGGGTACAAATCTTTCTTATCAGTATAACTAATTTTTTATCTTTGTTTACTATCAAACAAAATAAATAAAGAATTTAGTAGTTTCAAACAAGTCTCCTTAGGATACTTTAAGGAATTCTTTAATTAATTTTTCACGTCAATCGACTTGTTTTGTTACTTTTTTGAGAGAGAGAGAACAATTTGTCAAGTAGTAAAAAAGCAATATCCTGTCGTACCTTTTGTGTACTAAATAACATAATTAATTAAATTGTTATTAAGCTCATAATCAAATTGTAAAAAAATGAAATAGGTATAATTTAATATTTATTTATTTCTTAAAATACTACCCTAGATATTTAATTGTTTTTAAATATTTTCAAAAGTAGTATACATTTTTATGGTATTTCAGATACTACGTATTTTAAAAACAATTTAATTAAACACGAGAAAAACTTTTATATGCCTTTGCAATTAAAATAAAAATCATGAATGATAAATAAAAACTTTTTGATTAAAAACTGCATAGTTTTCATATTAAAAAATAATCAATTTGATTTCTTTTAAAATGCTGTAGGAGTAAAATAAATTGGTGCCATCATTGAAAAATGAATCATTTACGAAATACGTGTCATTGGGTGAAAATACATGGTGAAAACTGATAGTTGTAAATTCATTTGATTATTTTCTAATAGGCTATATAAAATAATGCTAATTTCAATTAAATGTGAAAAAATGTAGTCTTCTAAATATCTGTTCTGTTGATATATATACCAACAAATTACTACGATTTATTTCATAATTTTTTGGATCGTTCAGGAACTTTTCAACGTAGCTCTCAATTGTTGTTGTTGTTGTCGTGTACCAGCTAGGCTGGCAACAAGGGGTGCGCTGCTCCACTTTTTCCACTGAACCATATTTTGTGTGGAGTCCGACTTCCTCAGTACATACATGCCATAGGTATCCATTTATAGGGTAGGCAACCATTCACAACCCATTCATACAAGATAAGGACAAAGACAGGATAGATAGAGAGAGAAAGAACATCCATGCCCGAACCGGGATTCGAACCCAGGACCTCTCCGCAGTCAGGCACGCTGAGCACTAGACAGGTTGGGCGGCAGCTCTCAATTGATAAATTAAATACCTGCATATCAAAAATGATTTTCAAAAGTCACTTTTGAGTTCTTCCCAAACAATACGACAGTTATTGTGATTTTTGTAATTATAGACATCAATCCATAATTTGAACCAATTTTGTTCCAATTATGGTTTTCCATTGAGTGATGGTAACTTTGTTTGTAATCATAAACCAAATTCACAAATTGTTCAAATTTAAGCTTTTCTTTAAGCATCTGTTCACTTTGCTGAAACAGAAAACTGCTTCTGAGTTAGTTTTCTTAATGGTAATTAACAAATTGAATGCAAATATATTAATAAAATTTACGTAATATATATAAGCTAATTTTGATGCAAATAATTCCGTTTAAAATGTTTCTTTAAATAATTGTTAACTGCTGTTAAAATATTTTATAAAAATTTTGCTAAAAATTAAACTCGCCAGCTCACATGGTACCAAAGCCTATAGTGCCCATATCTGTTTTCGTGATCGAAGGTCCTAGGTTGTGGAGTACATATCTCGGTTAGGTGATCAGACTAATAGCGAAACCCCCAATGCTTCGTTCCCAAGTATGTTTGATACTCAATTTTATTGTCCCACTGAAGTCTGTTTTCGTGATCGAAGGTCCTAGGTTGTGGAGTACATTATCTCGGTTATGTGATCAGACTAAAGCGAAATCTCCAATGCTTAGTTCCCAAGCATGTTTGATACTCAATTTTATCGTCCCACTGAAGTCTGTTTTCGTGATCGAAGGTCCTAGGTTGCGGAGTACATATCTCGGTTAGGTGATCAGACTAAAGCGAAACCCCAATGCTTAGTTCCCAAGTATGTTTGATACTCAATTTTATCGTCCCACTGAAGTCTGTTTTCGTGATCGAAGGTCCTAGGTTGCGGAGTACATATCTCGGTTAAATGATCAGACTAAAGCGAAACCTCCAATGCTTAGTTCCCAAGTATGTTTGATACTCAATTTTATCGTCCCACTGAAGTCTGTTTTCGTGATCGAAGGTCCTAGGTTGCGGAGTACATTATCTCGGTTAGGTGATCAGACTAAAGCGAAACCCCCAATGCTTAGTTCCCAAGTATGTTTGATACTCAATTTTATCGTCCCACTGAAGTCTGTTTTCGTGATCGAAGGTCCTAGGTTGCGGAGTACATATCTCGGTTAGGTGATCAGACTAAAGCGAAACCCCAATGCTTAGTTCCCAAGTATGTTTGATACTCAATTTTATCGTCCCACTGAAGTCTGTTTTCGTGATTGAAGGTCCTAGGTTGTGGACTACATATCTCGGTTAGGTGGCCAGACTAAAGCGAAACCTCCAATGCTTAGTTCCCAAGCATGTTTGATACTCAATTTTATTGTCCCATTGAAGTCTGTTTTCGTGATCGAAGGTCCTAAGTTGCGGAGTACATATCTCGGTTAGGTGATCAGACTAAAGCAAACCCCCAATGCTTAGTTCCCAAGTATGTTTGATACTCAATTTTATCGTCCCACTGAAGACATGAAAAAAAGCTGATCAAGGACCGAACCTTAAACCAATGCGAAGCGCCATCGGGTTTCAGCTACTCAAACTATAAAATGCCAATTTATCAATTTTATATTCCTCTAATTTGGACAACCATGAAATTCATCTTCTCGATAGTATTTTAATACATTTAATATGAAATAATCCATTATCACCCTAATATGTGAAAATAATTGTAAGCTAAGACAGAGAAAAACCGGAACTCAAATTATAATTTCACTAAAGCTAAACAAGATTTCAAATCGATAAACATGAAATTCTGATTCTTTATCAAAAGCACTTAATGTTCAATAACTTTATATACAAGAAAATTATTATTTAAAAGGTTAATTATAATGATTAAGTACAAAGTCTTAAAGTTCAGTTTTAAAACGTTTTAAAATGTTAAAACAATGTATCTGAACTTATTCTACTACATTTCACAATTGAAATGGCGTACAATATGATTTATCATTGCCATATTCCAAAGCATTTATAATAAAAGTAATCCTAAATTCAAAGTAAATAGAGATGAGCACATGCTTGACTTATCCGTCATATTTCAAAATTACTTCATTGTATTCAACACTAAAATTCAAAGCAGATCTAAGGTATAACTGAAACCTAAGATTTTAAAACAAAAAAAATTTCTTAAAAAATTTCGATAAGAATGTATCTCACTGATAAGCTGTCATGAGTATAAAAATGTAAAGTGAAATTAGATATAAAAGTATTTCTTCTTATTAAAAAAAACTGCTTAAAATAAGTTACTAAGAAAAACTTGTGAGTTATTAAAATTATATTATTCAATACAAAGTAAAAATTAAAAGAAAAATAAATAAGTTGTTTATAAAAATAATGATACTGGAAAATTTACTTTCGTAACGAATAAAATCTTTCGTAAACTTGTTAGAATGCGAAGAATTTATAACTTCTGAAATACAAAAATAATGTATTTCAATTATATATGAAGTTAAAAGAAAACTAAAATAAACTAATAAAATTTTTAGTTAATTTCTATTTATTTTATTTACTTAAAAGTATAATTTTGTATAATGAAATAGCCTTACTAGTCAAATAAATTGTCATCTGTAAAATTCCATTTCTCTTATATAAAATTAATGAATAAAAATTTTCTTAAATTTATCTGGAGATAATGAATATTCTATAACTTTTGGAAGATAAAAATAATGTATTTCAATTACATATGAAATGAAATTTGATAAGCTTATAATCCCTATCCATTATAAGATATTTTACATTGATGAGAAAATCCAATAAACGTAATATATCTTCCATGAAATAATTAAATTCTCATATTGCCAGGGTAGTTATTGACAGAAAATCTAAAATCAGCTGATACAAAAAGAAATCTTGAGCCGCATATTTCACTTGTAAACAAATGACTGGTATATTCATGAGTAATAATTAATATGTATAAATACTTAGAAACATCAATAAATAGAAAATTTTGCTGTATGAAAATTTTCTAAATCACTAGTTACAGCGCGTGTAAATTGAAACTGTTAGATACAAGGCTATTTTTAGATTATAAACGAGATTTTTTCCCTTTTATTACATAAGTATATTTCAATATTTTGAAACAATATAGGATTTAGTTATAATATTACGAATGAAAATTTACTTATTAGATATCAATATTAATGTTTACTATGGTATAATTGTGAAATTTATAATAAAAGAAAAGGTTATGATTTTCTTGTAGTTAAGTTTACTAAATGGAATTAAAATATTTAAAAGGTATATTTTTCAAATGTAACATCAAAGATTTAATTTGGATTTCATAGATCACATTCAAGAGTTAATAATTTTTGACAGATGTTAATTCTTCCAAACTGAACGAATTTCCAATATTATATAAATAATTACATAAAAACATTAAAATTTGAATTCCTTTGAATATATTTTATAATAAATATAAATATCAGAATTTGTGCATAGTGTAACATATAAATGTTTTAATTCGTGATGAATGTATTGCACAATTTTAAATACATGGAAATTATATTTATTAAATATTGATAAAGTACGTAGATAAAGAAATTAATATTTTATTTATGTGTGAATCTGAATACTTTTTTAGGAATTTTAAATTATTTTTTATTTTCATTTTAGAATTTTTAAATAAGCTTGTTAATATTTATAAGAAATAAGCATAAATTTAAATATTCAAGTAAAAAAATAATATTTCTTAAAAAAAATAAAAAATTTGTTATAAGTATTTTCGTATACCTCCATATTTACCAATTCTTAATAAATACAATTATTAGTTGATAAAAGAAAATTCGGGATAAATGCGACACAGTTAACAATTTGATCATTCCATTTAATTTCTTTCATTTGCATTTCATAAAAAATGTTCTCTTTCAATTAAAATATATCTTTATGCCTAATGAGTTAAATTGTATTACGATTCAAAATTAATTAAATCTGTTGAAATTAAATTATTATTCCCCATTAATATTTTGTCATATACATACATTAATATTAATTATTCTACAATAATATATACTGGAAAATTTGCAATGTACACAAATTATTTTCAAAAACGAATAAATATCTAAGTTAATCATTTGAAATAAAAATAACATAATTGTATGACAAATTAAATACATCTCCTCATTACCGGCAAATTTGTGTCTACATAACTCTTTGTATAGAACTATATGGACACAAATATATTAAATTTTGTTTCTATAAAGTTCTATAAGTAATTAATTATACACAGCAAAATTTTATACACCTTGAAAATACAGACATATCAAAAATATTTGAATAAAATTTTTAATCATATAAATTTTAATTAAAGAAGGAGTTACATTCTTCAGAATTAAGGGAATTTACCCTGTTATATCAGAGTGAAATGCAGGTAGTCCAAAGTTTTATATATAAATAATAAAATAATCATATGATTCAAATATATGATTATCCTGATATCAAATTAAAATGATTGATGATAAATTATTAATTATTATTAAATATGCCTGCCACATTGATAATTATTATTGCAATTTCGTTTGGAAAATTCAACTTACAATTAAATGTTAAATATTTACAGAATATAAAATTTAGTGACAACAATTAGAGGAAAATGTTGCTGAAATTAATATAGATGTGTTGAAAAATGTTTAAATAAAATATATTGTTTTCATTGATCTTGTAATTCAGCTATTAGCAGCGGCAAGTGTGACTATCATTGCCAAAGCTGTGATTTTTGCATATGGAGTAATTTGACTTAACTTCAAATGGACACGATACCATCTAAAGCATAGGTTCCCAAAGTGGTCCAGGTGGACCCCCAGGGGTCCATAGGAGACCACACCGGGGTTCACATAGATGGGAAAAGAAAACAGGGGTTCACAATTTGAAAGTGGGGGTTCACGAAAAATTTTCTGGTTTTCATAATAAAGAACAAACATTTTGGCTTGGATTTACCTATCAACGTAGGCAGGTAGCATCCTTCACTAGGTAGGTGCTCAAAAATATTCGAGATTCAGTTCACACACAGAATTGAATAGAACAATAGATAATAGTACAAGAGTGTACACCACATGTCGAGACTTGCAAAGTACCGCCCGTGCGTCGTCTTATTAAAAGTATGACTATTTTTTATTGTTGATTTACATTTCAGAGTTCATTGTTGATTTTTTGTCAATTGTTGATAATAAATGTTTATAATTTTGTATAATAAGAGTATAGATGGTGTAGAGCTTTCTAATCTGGAATTAGCAAGTTTGCTAAGTGACCAATAAAAGACCGCAGTGCGTTTACGGTTGAGAACATGCCATTCGCGTAGCACGCCTTGCTATGCGATTTGAAACTTTTGTATGGTCCCTTAAATGAAAATAAAGACCTAAGCTCCAGTGTCAACTTCTACATTTCACCACAGTTCAAAATAATAAAACTGTCTACGTCTGTAGCAGTTTTTTATTCTGAAGAATTAGGAATCTATAAATAGATTACAAACAAACAAAACCTGGCTAAAATAACAAACAGAAATCGAAATTTAAAATCGAAAATCGATATAGAAAAAAGATAATATATTGTTTCTTCTCGTTATATTATTTTATTACCAATCATACAAGTCATAATATTTCAAGAAATTTTTGCCTGTGAATAGAGTGAATAAAAAATATGCGACAGATATTTTTATCATTATGATTCTATCCTTAATAGATTATTTGGAAAACAAAAAATCGTTATTTTGAACAGCTTTCAAAAGTTTATTTTTGATACAAGTTAATAATGGGATTTTTTTATCTTTATTTTGTAGAAGTTTCCAAACATTGCATTAATTGATGAAAAAAATTTTAACTCTATTTCTAAAATAATTTTTAATACATAATCTGTAAATATTATAAACAATACGACTAAAGTGTTATAAATTACTTTAAAAAGCATACAAATCAATTTGCAATATCATTAGCCTTTTGTTTATGTATTAAATCACATTTAAAAAATTATAGAATTAGCTAAAAATTTTAAACTAAATTTTCATTTTTAGCATCATATTTCCGATCAATGAATTTGGAACTTGATTTATTAAATCCCTTTTAAACTTTTCTGATAAATCAAGTTCAATAAACATATGTCATATTCCTCCATAAAACTTACTTTGTCGATATGAAAGAATGACAACGAAATAACAAAAAATTGTTTTATCGCAGAGTCTACCAGAAATGCCACTTTACTGCCATTCGGAGAGAAAATCACATAAAGACGTTTCCTACAAGACTCCCTAAAACAAATATTTTGTTGCCACCGAAATGTTTGCAGACAGAAAATCTATTGAGACCAGATGGAAACGCGACAGATGGAAATTTATTTTTGTTTCGATAACAAAATTGCAGTGACTAATCACATAAAACGAAAGAGTAATAGTGTCTGACTTACTTATGGACTGATTTATTTGAGTTTATACAATGGAAAAATTCATTTTTAATAATTATATATATATATATATATATATATATATATATATATATATATATATATATATATATATATAAATCTATATATATATATATATATATATATATATATATATATATATATATATATATATATATATATATATATATATATATATATGTGTGTGTGTGTGTGATCACCTGTCAAAAACAGGAATAACCAACCTTTACAGAGTGAATTTCTGCGAAACGTACTGAGAGAGTCAATTAGCATAAAAATTTTTGAAGATATCAATTAGATTTCTGAGCGTTGCCGACTCCAGTGCCGTGGCCAGCTGCACTTGATTCCTAGGGAGATGATCGATGCTTCGAACTACCTAATCGAGATGGTCCCACAGATTCTCGATTGAGTTTAAGTCAGGTGAATTTGCTGGCCAGGAGAGAACGGTAGACTTAACCTGGTGCTATTTAAACCACCCACGTGCGCTATTGGCTGTATGACGCATTGCACTGTCTTGCAAGTTGGTGCCATCATCTTGAGGAAAAGCAATGAGCGTATAGAGGGGGGACATGGTCCTTAAGGACAGATGCGTATTTTTATTGATTCATCGTGCTTTCCATAAAGGTTAGTGAACCAAGAGAATGCCAGAATAACATTCCAACATAGGAGAAGGTGCCCCAGGTCTCCGGATCAACAGAAACTGTCAAGTTTTCCCCTTTATCTCTTGAAGTGTATGATCTTTGAAGACGGTGAAAGAAAATACCCATCATGCCCCAAGTGCGACAATGCTACGTTTTGCCCGCAACACATCTTGAAGTGCTTGGGGTTTTCTCGTGAAAATGCTGTGAAAAGTCCACATCTGCTTTTGGACTTTATGGCTATCTATGATCTCATGGATCTGGTCTAGTGGAACTAGACCAGATGGGGATTAGTCCCACCACCACCACCACCACCATAACATTCCACACAGCATGATGCTCCCACCTGCAGCTTGGGGTGTTCCGGTAAAGATTGAAAGGTGTTTAGTTTCAGATGTTTCGCATCTTTTATGCTATTTTACCACTGCAGCATATGATGTGATTCATCAGAAAATGCTACCTACCACCACTTAATTGACGTCCGGTTGGGGTACTCGCGTGCAAATTGTAGTTTTCGTCACCGATGAACAGCAATCCGCAAAGATGAATGAACCAGGTGTCTACTTCGGAAGCCCATACGCAGCAACATACACTCAACTATAATTTGGAAGACACTGTTGGTTGCCCCATGGTTTATCTGGGTTACCAGTTGCTAACGGTAGCACGTCTATTCGCTCAAACGCATTTCCGCAGGCTTCGTTCACCTCAGTCTTCTCTGAACCGTGATGCACCACATTAGCCACGTAATTGATTTTGTACAATCCCATATTGTCATGCATGGTATACTAATTCAACAGCAGCACGCGTCCATTTCATAAACTTTGGCGTTTAGGAAAAGCTTTCACCCTTGTATAACCCAAATAATTTTTAATAACTTTCCAGAAATGGACAGAGACACGCATATTAAAATAACAGAAATTAAGTCACATAGGTACAATGCAAACCTACAACATATAGTTATAGAAGCAAACAGCATATCAGCTAAGATACTTGCTGCACGGAGGCAGATACACATTGGATTTCAGACTACATACATACGCAACCATAAAACCATAATCCGATGTTACAATTGCCAAGATTTTGGACACTTTAGCAGGGACTGTAAATCTCAAAAGGTTTATGGTAGATGTGGATGTGGACATTCAGAAAATGATTGTCAGGCTCAATATCAAAATTGCATCAACTGCCACATTGCCAACAAAAACGGAGCGAATTTCCCCTCAAACCATGAAGTTTACTCTGCAATTTGTCCCATCTACAGATCTCTGCTTAATTCAAACAACAACTAAATATGCCAAGCAACATTTACCCAACCTGCAACAATGCTCCACAAACAAACAATCTTCAAGCACAAATGAGCAGCAACATGCACACAACAAAGATTATCCAAATAAACCTTATGAGGTCAAGTGCCCCAACTGACTTATTGCAAGTGATTGCCTGCAGTCTGAATGTGCAAATCTTTGTGGTACAAGAACCACATATAAACAAAGATCACCAGATAATGGGAATTCCAAGCACCTGGAAATACTGGCTCTCGGGTAATGGAAAGGCTGGAGTAATCACCACAGTTGATATAAGCCCAATCCTAGTTGGACTTAAAGAAAACGCGGTAGCAGTTAAAATTGCAATTAATGCTGGCTCACTGACAATAATATCTGCATATAGCTCCCCACCAAATCACAGGCATACTATGAGCGAGTCTGGCCAAGCGAGAATCAGTGAAGCACTGCAGGATATTGATAGCTTCCTACAAAATTTAAGAAATGAAAAGATCATTATCGGTGCAGATCTTAATGCCCATCACATCATGTGGGGATATAAAGACAACAACCAACGAAGTGAACAATCTTGGATTACCTGATAGGTAATAATTTACATCTTCTAAACACAATGGGTGCTCCTCCAACTTTTAATTCTTCAACCAATGAAGGATGGCCGGATGTGACGTTAACTCCTAATGTCGACATTCCAATAGAAAGTACATGGGAGGTCCGAGACACTGAAACACTCAGTGACCATAAATATATCTAGATCACATTGACAGCACCACCAGATACGACACAAATTACAAGATTCAAGACTAAATATGGAAATCACCATAAGTTCATCAAAAATCTATATCCACACGTAAGCAATATATTACAACTGTTAGAGGATAGTCAAACAACTGATCAACTTGACAATGCAGCCGCAATCATGCAAAGACAACTGATTGAGTGTTGTCGAATTTCCTATAAGAAAATGAAGCCGCGAAATAATTTAATGCCAAACTGGTGGACGCAGTCTTTTGATCTCAGGAAAAAAGAATTAAATGCCAAAAGACGAAAAATGCAAAATTTAAGTAATCCAGACAAAGCTAAACTCAGAATTGATTACAAAAAGCTGAAGGCTGCATATATCAAAGATATACGAAGAGCAAAGCGCACATGCTGGCGAGAACTGTGTACTTCAGCCACTAACCCTTATGGGAAAATTTATAAAGCCACCTTTAGGAAATCCTCTCCACCATCAGCCCTGTTCTGCACGAATTTACAAGAAGGTAACGCTATTGACATCGCCAGCCGAATCTTAGAAGAGCTGTTTCCCACACAGCCTACCACTCTGTTTCAGCGATCTCTCACCAATGACAGTTATGATCCAGAACCAAGCAAGGGAGAGATAGAGAGAGCTATCGCCTCACTTCCCAATGGAAAAGCACCAGGACTTGATGGAATTGACAACATTATTCTTAAAACATTGGACCGTCACTATCCAGAGCTTCTCAGAACCCTAATAAAAAAATGCTGGAATTTGTGCTATTTCCCAAAGTGCTTCAAAATTGGCATAATCATTCTCTTCCATAAGGAAGGAAAAGACAAACTGCAAGTTAAATCATACAGGCCAATCACCCTCTTACCAACGATGGGAAAATTACTGGAGAAAATTGTGACTACTAGATTGACTTTCTTCTTAGAGAGCCATGGTCTTCTTCACCAAAATCAATTTGGTTTTCGTCAAGGAAGGTCAGTGGACGATGCTCTCCTACACCTGAAAAGACAAATCGAGATTGCAAAAGCCTCAGCAAAACATTGCGCAATAATTTCTCTAGATATTAAAGGAGCTTTCGACTCTGCACCACATCCAGCTATCAAACAAGCACTCGAAAGTAAAGGATGCCCAGAAACCATTAAAAACATACTAATCAGCAACCTGGAAGATCGAGAGGTTGCCCTCAATACAAATATGGGCATTGTGAAGAAAACACAAGCCATTGGATGTCCACAAGGCTCCTGCAGTGGACCCATCCTATGGAATCTGCTTGCTGATGAGCCGCTACAATTTGACTGGTCCACAGTTGGTAAGGATATTGATCCTAAAGCAACAGTTGCTCTCCAGGCCTTTGCTGACGACTTCACCTTCGTAGTGTCAGCTGACAGTGAAAGGAAGCTTGGACGCGTCGCTACAGAAGCCCTTAAGATTTTTAGCAACTGGACCCATAAGCATAACCTTGGAATTTCAATTGAAAAATCAAATTACCTCCTATTCACGAGACTGCAATGTGGACCACAAATATTTTTTAATAACTTAAGAATAAGGAGAAGCAAGAGTATTAAACTTCTGGGTGTACTCCTAGATGAAAAGTTGAATTGGTCACCACATATCAAACAACAAGGTGCCAAAGCCTTTCGCATTCACCAGAAATTACTTAGAATAGCTGGCTCAACCTGGGGATTATCCCAAAAACAGCGCATTGTACTGTACAAAACAGTGGCAGAAAGAATCCTAGCCCATGGTGCAACACTCTGGGGAGCCAATCTTCGGGTCAAAAATCAGCTACTTCTAGACAAAATACAGAGAAAGTTTCTGCTTAATATAACTGGGGCCTACAAAACAACATCGACGGCAGCTTTACAAGTCATTACTGGCATACCTCCCCTTCATCTC
The DNA here is from genome assembly GCA_037975125.1 of Latrodectus hesperus. NCBI lineage: Eukaryota > Metazoa > Arthropoda > Arachnida > Araneae > Theridiidae > Latrodectus > Latrodectus hesperus. The sequence goes on from CM075853.1 coordinate 8,838,715, forward strand.
ACCATCAATTCTGAGGCACAAATAAAACAAGAATTTAGGACCACAAGCAGTAATATTATGGAGGCAAGAGTACCCACACTTTCTATACATCCAGGAATATTCAGAGTTGATACGATTGTCAACCCTAACACGGAGTACGACCCTACCCTGAATAAGCAGGTCCGCCATATTTTCACTGACGGCTCCAAGATGGATGGAGGTGTAGGAGCCGCGTTTGTCACAACATTGAAGGATATCATAATTCACAATGAAAGTTACAAACTGAATGCCAATTGCTCAGTCTTCCAGGCTGAGCTCTTCGCAATTAAGCAGGCTATTGAGTGGGCCAAAAACCAAGAACAGATTTGCCTCGTCTGGTCAGATAGTAAGGCTAGTCTTTATGCGCTTTGCAATCCGAAAGCCATCAGTCCTTTAGCCAGGCAAATTCAAGAGGAACTTAACAACCAACAAAACATCTCCCTCTGTTGGATAAAGGCTCATGTAGGATTTGAAGGGAATGAATTGGCAGACCGCCTAGCAAAAACTGCAGCTTCTTCAGATGAATCGGAAATCTTTCTCCCTCTTCCTCGGTCTCACTTCAAAAGGATCAGGAAAATTGCTTTAATTCAGGATTGGCAAACTCTGTGGGATCAAAATACCACCGGACGCCTAGTATACTCCATCCTGCCAAAAGTGAATTTGAGCCAACAGTGCTGGCCAAGACAAATCACGATTTTTGTAACGGGACATGGCCCTTTTCCAAGTTATCTGCATAGAATAGGAGTACAACCCACTCCGAACTGTGCATGTGGAGAAGAAGGTACTCCAATTCATTACGCTACGTCATGCCCCATCACGAGTTCCTGGCACTTCACGACGCCCAGTGACAATCTGATAAGTGTCTGGCTCAAAAACATCACCATCAACAAGGCTGCAAAGCTTAAAATTATTAACCTTATAAACTTTCTCCTTGAATATAGGGAATTAATAATTCTAGAGGAATAGGAGGATAATGATGCCCGTGAGGGTGATAGACATCACCTGGAAGTAGATGAGCCGCATACTCCATCTCTCTCATGTTCTGCATTTAGACATTTCACTCTCTACCTGTAACATTTCGCCTGTTTTTCTTCTCCTTGTATATAGTTCAATTATTATTTGTTTGCCATTTTCTCACCATCATTCCAGCGCTCTCACTTAATTACTCAGTCACAATTATTGTCATCATGTTATATTGACCTATTTTAATGCATTATGTACTACCTATCTAAACTTTTTGTATGTATAGCTTAGAATTTTATATGACCTAACTTACTTTGAGCCGATACACCCAACTATCAAATCCATACTAAATGCATTAATTATTTATTAATCATTATTACCTCATTAATTTGGAGTAAGTTCAGGTATATGTTTTCAGTTTTGTTTTATCATTTTTAATTTCCATTTGTTTTTCCATTTATTTTCTTTATTTCTTATATGCATGCTATTTGATATGTATTTCATATGCCTGTTTTACCATTTCCTGCCATGTATTTTGTCTGATACCTATTTTGAATGCTTCTTATGTATCCACGTGTTAACTTTCAATTGCAACCAAATTTGTGTTAAATAGTATACTTTACAAACCCTCCCTACTGTGTAAAAGTTATAATTTATAGTGTCTCCATATGATTGCAAGCATAATTGTACTGTCTTGTATGTACTGTGTTCCGTTTTCTTTTCTCTCCAGCGGGTCCATCAAATCTGGTAAAACCCTTTCAGGGTTAGGTACAGGGACCTCTGCTGGCGTTTACTTTACTTTACCCTTGTCCCGAGAGCCAATATTTATGCCCTTTCGGACGTCGGATATATAAATTGCTCCGTTTCTGCATTACCCCAATGATAGCTATGTTTTCCGAAACCCTCATACACCCTTTTTATACGCTCCATTGCACTGTACTACCACTTGCGTCTGGGATTGTTATTTAACGTCGACGTCGAAAGTACGCAGGGTTCACATGAAACATGAATGTGACTGGACTGTTTATGAGTAATATATATACATATATATATATATATATAGTGGGTGATCTGTTAAATAACATTCAGGACTGCAAACAAATAGGGCAACGAACACATATACACATATTCAGATAACGTACTAAAACGAGAGCTCCAGTAGCTCAGTAGCTTCACGCCGCTTCCCGTAAGCTCAGCAAAGTGAAGCATCATTTGCCGGGGGCAGTGGTTGGGAGGGTGACCACGTCGCACTCTCCTTCACTGGGCTGCTGGAACTCCGTGGGTTGGGGACGTGTCCACGTTAATATGTGACGTCTAAAGTCCTTCTACTGGTGTGGCGTGGATGTGGAGAGGAGGGTGCCAGCTCAGGGGTGGCCTCGTCACCTGACCGTGGTTCAAAATTACAAGGCACCTTAATAAAGAGCAAAGTCGTACTTTCACCTTCGTGGTGCTCTGATCCAAACGAAAGACGCTTTCTATTCACTTAATTCGCACTGCCAAAGGCATAGCGAGCTTGGCTTGTTCAAGTGTCATAAACAACAACAACACTAAAACGATATCTAACGAACATTTCTCGACTTTCGGAGCATAAAGTGCAGAGTTGCGAACCCAAAAGGACGAAAAATCCTTTTTCATCGCTCTTGAAATACGTTTCTCGCCTATTGAACTTCAAAGTTCTATATTGGTAGAAAACAGAATATTTATAGCCAAAGTAGACCATCAGTTAAAGTTTTCATTTCGTTCAAAACTGAAATTACTTTCATTTGGAAGGCCAACCCCCCCATCACTTGTTCATTGTCTCCTAAGTAGTCTTGAATAACAAATTCCAGACGGCAACAACAAAGTTATAAATCACTTTACAACAACAATACTATTAATTGCATCCGGTATATATTGAAGAAGAAAGAAAAGCAATCGACATAGGACATGTTCTTTTCTTAAACGCCTTGTAAACATTATTCTTTAACGCCCTAATAAACAAAAAATTAAAAGGATTGATTGAATAAAATAATACATACTTTATGTATGTGTTATTTTTTTACAAACTTAATAAGAAATTATACATTTTTTTATAATTTTATTTTCAAGGTCTCGCAGAACATATTAAACGATTTTCACAAAAAAATCAACGGTAAATCGATGATCAGTTAACATAGTCTTGTTACAGATTATGTTCGTTAACCAATCACTCACCCACTGTATATACATATTCCGTGGGTGAGTGATTGGTGAAATTGCTCGTTAACCGATTATATATATATATATATATATATATATATATATATATATATATATATATATATATATATATATATATATATATATATAATGGCAAATACAGTTAATAAGAATAAAGTGATGAAATAATATAATTTTATAAATTTCAATATTCGGAAGAATGTAAAGATACATCGGAATTATTTCTTTTAATTGGTTTTAGAATTAGGAAAAATGAGAGAGAGTTAAATATATTCTACGACCACTAGAAGCCCTAGTTGCCTTGCAGTAAACGTGATCATGAGTTAATATTTCCTAAATTGTGTGTGCTTGGTAGTTATAGGAAATAATTTGAGAACTTAGCACCAGACGTTACTTCAACTAGATTAATTGAAAGCTTCATTTTAAAAAATTACTTTTTAATGAAATAATATTTTTATACCAAGTTTAATACTTTTACTTTTAATAAATTAAGATGTAATTTGCCTGTATTATATATATATATATATAGTAAAAATATAAAAATTTTCTTATTTTATAAAGTTGATTACTTCATCCCTTATTTTATATATACATTAATATTTAGATCTCAGCCGACCGATTGGCTGAGTGGTTAGCGTTCCTGACTCCTGAGCTGTTGGTCCCGGGTTCGAATCCCGATTCGGGCATGGATGTTTCTGTTCTCTCTGTCCTTTCTTCTGTGCTGTTGTATGAATGTGGCCCGCCCTATAAACGGGTTTGTGGTGGTATGGCGCGGGTAACGCTACTCGCCTCCGTGACTTGGTTCACAAGTGATCGCTGGGTAACGATAAATGAGTAGCAATTTTTTTTTTTTTTTTTCGTCTAGAATTGAGGGAGGTCTGTAGCCTTCCGGCCATGTACCTCGTTTTCTAAAGAATTGGAGTCCTTGGATAGTCTTGGCCTGGTGATTAAAAAATCAGAAATAAAGATACAATAATGAATAATACAAAACTATTGAGGTAAGTGCTCCCACTGGATGCACTCTGCATGACTTGTGTTTTTGGACTAAGTAATTGAGTAATCCTAGTAATAGACACTTAGATGATGACAATAATTCTTTGTACACATAAAATCCATATAAAATTTTTTACGAAGGAAAATATAAGGAGAATACACAGGATGATTACAATAATTCTTTGAAGCACACAAATTCCGTTAAAATATTTACCAAGGAGTTACAAAGAAAAAAAAAACACAGGTTGATGACAATAATTCTTGATAGTACCGTTAGAATATTTACAACGGAGGACAAAGAATGATACATATCCATAGTTGTTTAAGATTACATAAAACTGAGATATTTACAGGTTCCACACGATTTATTTACAATGTGGTTCACAAGATTTTATTTAGGTAGAGATATGATTTCCATTAATTATTATTCTTCTTTCTTTTCCGTTTGGAATTATTTGAATAAATGGAGATATTGGTGAGAGGTTTTACTCTCAACACTGCTCTGGGCCTATGGAAATGCGTTAGGTCATAAGGAATGTAAAGTTCAATACCCTGAATCTCACTATTGTTGATTGTGTATAATTTATGGTAGAAATTAAATGCAAGAAATTTAAGGTAGCGGGCTAGAGGCAGAATTCCCAAGTTCTCCCTTATTTGGTGGTTTCTAAAGTAAAACTCTGAGTTAGTAATAAGTCTAAGTATTTTGCTTTGCTGAGCTTCTAAGACTTTGATATTTGAATCAGCTGCTCCTCCCCAGATTGGAGCAGCATAGGTTATTATCGGTCTGAGGTAGGCTTTATATATTAGGAGTTTATTTGTTAGCGAGAGTTTTGACTTGGGGGCTAGCAGTGGATAAAGGGTAGTTTTAGCTGCTATGAATTTATTTTTGATTTTAGTAATATGGGCTTTCCACGTTAGTCTCCTGTCAATAGTGAGTCCAAGGTAATCAACCCTACTAGCCCAGGGAATTTCTCTTCCCGCTAATTTGACCTTTTCACACGGTAACATTTTTCTTGTGAAAAGAACTGCCTGGGACTTGGTCGGATTTACCTTTATTTTCCATTTAACAAGCCATTCTTCTATTACCTTCAGGTGTTCTGATAAGTGTTGGTGTAGTGTTTTGTGATTGCTATTTGTGGTTAATATGGCAGTGTCATCCGCAAACAGGCAGAGCATAGTATTAGGGCTCTGCGGAATATCATTGATGAAGGCATTAAATAGGAATGGGCCCAGCAGTGATCCCTGTGGGACGCCTGCTAATATGGGCTTTTCCTGGGAGTAAACATTATCAAACCTTACGGTAAATTTTCTATTAGTTAGGTAGTTTCTTATGAGTTTGATCTGAATGGGAGGGAAGTTGTAAGTAATTAATTTGAATAGTAAGCCTTGATGCCAAACACGGTCAAAAGCTTTTTCTATGTCCAGAAAAATTCCTCCAGTAGATTTTTTGTTAGCAATACCTTTTGCTATCTTCTCCACTGCCCGGAGCAATTGGTGGGATGTGGATAGTTTCCTCCGAAAACCAAATTGCTGAGGGATTATGATGCTCATCTGGGCATCAAAATCTAACAGTTTATTCAGAATGAACTTTTCAGCTATTTTGGCCATCGTTGGCAGTAAGGATATTGGCCTGTAACTGGAGGGTAGATTTCTGTTTTTTCCCTGTTTGTAGATCGGAATGACTACTGCCTTTTTCCAAAGTGTGGGAAAATGTCCAATATTAATTATGGCATTGATTATGTCAGTGAGTAGACATACTGCAGTAACCGGGATTTGCTTGATCGCCTTGTTAGTTATAAGATCGTAGCCCGGACTCTTTTTGGGTTTTAGTTTTTGTATAACCTCTTCCACCTCTGAGGCATTGATTGTCTGAGTATCCTGGGGGGTAAAATTATTGTGACGGAAGTAGGAGCTAACGAGAAAGTTAACATAGGATTCATTACGAATACTTGTGTTATCGTCGGTTGTGTTTTCTTGGAATTGTTCCTCGAGGGAGTTTGCAAGCGCTTCTACTTTCTCTTGTACTGTAATGGCCATTCTGGGGCCGTCCATGAGGGGGAAGTACGCCCTTCTTTGTTTTTCTTTTCTTGACTGCCCTCCAGAAGGAGCCATCTTCAACATTTAAATTAGTGAGATAGGAGTTCCAGCTATTACAGTTGTGTTTATCAATTTCATTTTTGATGGTTCTTTTAAGGGCGTTTATTTGGGTTTTTAATTCTTTTTTACATAATTAGAAACGGAAATCTTTTGGTACGAGAAATTTAATCTGAAAAATTTGCTTTCAAAATTTTCATCAAAATTTCATCTGTTGTCAGTAGATTACTATATACTATAAAAACTATTGTTAAATAATGAAATTAGCTTTTTATTTTTTAAAATTTTTAAATATATACAATATTAAATTCTTCAATCTGTATGTATTAAAGCAACAGAAGCGTTTCTTTTAATGATTTTGAAAATTATTTGATGATTTTAAATATATAATATTGATTTTGAAAAGTATCTGCAATGATTACCAATTACAAATAGACAGCAAATTAACTAATTATTACAGCTATTTAAAATCAATACATTTTTAACTATCTGGGAAATGAAAAATATTTTTCTGATTTTTAATAAAAAGTAATGATTGAAATAATTATATATATATATATATATATATATATATATATATATATATATATATATATATATATATATATATATATATATATATATATATATATATATGACATTTTAAAGTTGTAATACGATATTCGTTGTGATGGCTCTCTGATATATTTTTAATTGTTTAAGATTTTAAATACAAAAACTGCTTAGAAATAAATTAAATTTCCTAATAATTTACAAAATAATTAAATAAAAATTCATATTTAGTGTAATAAAAAATTATAATAAGGATTTGAAGAGATTTTCGAGCAGAACGTTCATAAAGCAAACTGCGAGCACATGTGGGTTTCTACAGCTGACAGCGATTGATGGGCTTCCCCGCTGTAAGTCATTAGAATGTGATTATTGTGAGGTGGTCCAGGGTACAACGGAAATACGTCTCATCAAGAATTAGAGACTTTTGTATTCTTGACAAGTGCTAAAGGGGAAAAACTTGCTTTGCAGTGAAAGCCAAAACTATGTTGCCACCGCGAAGCAAAAATGGTGCACTTTCTTCACAGAACCCCAGACGGTTAAGGGGATAAAGCTCAATAGAAGCAGTCTAAGGAAAGCAATGGGACTTCTTATAGCACACTGAGACCTTAAGAGACATCTTACCATAATGGAAATATTAAATGATCCTACTCTTGCAGGGACGTTTAATATATGGAGGAAACTTCATTACATATTCTGTGTGAATGTAAAACTTTTTCTGCTCATAGATTTGAACACATAGGTCAGAATTTAACTGAACCTTGGATGCTGCAGGATATCCCAATTAATTCTCTGCTGAATAATGCTTCAGACACTTGTTTCTTCAAATAAGGGATTTCTTTTTGAAGTACAATGTTGTTGTTACCTATCTCAGGTTGTCTAGCTAGGCTAGACAACCCCCATAAAACCAAAATAATCTAAAATGTCTAAAAATGGGATGGGTCTTGAAAGACATCGTCTTTTTTAAAATTTAGGCAGGTTGAGATATGTCCGTGCATGTATATTGACGGAACATACACCAAGGACAGCCTGAAAATGTTTTTTGCCCCTGCTGAAAGGTGATTCCTCTCGTGTGCCCACTCAGACAGCGGGAAAAGGCTGTTTGATAAGATCTTGGTCTAAGATTGAATGTCTCACTCGGTCTTTTGGCGAAGTACCATGGATGGTTGGGAGGAATTTTCAAACGTTTATTGAATTCAGCTTTTGCCAGGGAAGAAATCTCAGTAGATGTGAGCTCTCCGCCTGGGTTTACTCCCTTCTCTGACGCCGATCTGGCCAAGAAATCCGCTATTTCATTTCTCTCTACTTCCACGTGTGAACACGTGTATAGTACAATAGACTTATAGTCGCAGTGCTAAGTTCTTTTAGAACCACACTACCCTAAATTTAATTCTAAATCTAATCCTTTACTGATTTAATTAGAGACATTTATTGGAACATAAGTAATAACCAAGGACGGAAATTCAAGAAACGGAATGCATTCCTTTTGCCCAATTATATACATCCAAGAACAATGTTTGGAAATCTGCGTGGTGGAAGAATTTAAACTATAACATTTAACTCAATAAATAAACTGTCTATATTAAAATTAATGGAGACATAAATTGCGCCATTAAAGCTATTCAAAATGTTTATTTTATTATAAAAAATATACAATTTTTTGGTAATAAACGCATCCATGTCTGGAGTGTCTTCAACTTATCCAAAGCTAAAGTTTTGGTAAGTTATTTTAATATGTTGTTGTTGTTGCTTATATGACACTTGGACAAGCCAAGCTCGCTATGCGTCGGCAATGAGAATTTAAGTCAATAAGGAGCGTCTTTCGTTTTTAATCAGAGCACCATGAAGGTGAAAGTACGTCTTTACTCTTTTTTAAATCCTCCGATAGATGGCACCACCAGAGGATCCCCTCCCTCAATTTTGACATTAATCTGAAGGGGAAGGAAATATTCTCCAGACTATTGCACCCATGGTAATTACTCAACGACCGACCACAGGACTTTCAATTCTACAGATTTAACGAGCACGTATATCGCATGTACTCGGTGGGTCTATGGCGGCATTGGGAATCGAACCCCGTCCTTCCGGATGGAAGGCTGATACCCTAACCACTAGACTACCACGGCCTTTAATTTGTAAATGCTTAACATTTTTAATAAATAGACTGCTAATACCTATGCAATGGAGGAAACTCAGAAAACTCTCAGACACCCATCTCGAAAACATGCATGCTTAAAATAATGATATAATATCATAGGTTATATATAGAGAAATAACACTAAGAATACAGAACATAGTATCCACATACAGAAATAATACAATTATATATCTATTTAGAGAAATAATGTTAAAAATATACTGGAAAGATTATTTAAAATGTGCATGTAGAATGTATATTGCGCAAATGTTTACTGTAAACTGTCCAGTTCACAATGGTCTTAAGAGTTAACTATGGCTATTGGAACCAGAGGCGTAGCGACGGGGGAGGCGCCAAATCATTTCAAAGCTAAACAAAATTTTACAGAAAATTTCAATCTTAATTTTATTATAATATCAATTTTATTCGGAGAAATAAACTTTGCATCTTGTAACTATTGTGTCATGTCCAGGGAAAAATTTAAAAAAAACTCCAGGGAGGAATCAGATTTGGAAAGAGAAGAGGTTGTTGATGAAAATGAGGAAAAGAGCTGCAGGAGCTTGCCATAAGTGAAACTTACTCTTATAGTTCTTTATTAATAATAATTTTGCATTGTTTAGTTCCTTTTAAAAATTGTGTTCTGCTTTTTATCAGTTTTCATTCTTTTAATCCTTTGCATTTTAAGTTTCATATTTTGCTCTAAGTTTCAGATACTATTGTTTTGTTCTACAAATCTTATAAATGTGTAAATAACATAAATATCTTAATTTTTTTCATATAAAATTTCTAGAATATTAGGTTGGTCAGTTCCATTTTAATGCATATGAGAGGTTTTCATTTTAGTTTAAAGTTATTTATCAAATTATTTGTGTAAATGTTATATGGAAATTTTTAGGTCTATTAACTTACGGAGATTACAGAAGAGTAAGCTCAATAAAGACACCTATTTAATTTTATGAATACGCCAAGATTCGTAGTGCCCTTTATGACTCAATTGTTATATAGGTTTTCTAAGTCAAGTTACATACCAAAAAAGTCATAACAATAATATTAACAAAACAAATAAATTTGTTTTATTCAATATAAAAAAATTAAAAAAAACGTTCAATGAATATTATTTCCTCTGGACCATTCTGTATGTTATAATTATTCAAAAATTCAAAATTTTTTTAAAAGCTTTTTGTCAAAATTTCAGTGTTTTGAAATATTATTTGATGTGATATTTTTAATTTCTCATAACAGATTAAATCGTTTTATTTAACAAGCAGTACTTCACTAATATTTTTGATATCCTTTTATATGATAAAAATGTGAAAATTTTATCCCATTTTGATTATAATAACGTAATAAATAATTATGTTTAACGGCATGGGTAACATGCGTGAAATTACTTCCTATATGACATCAAGGATTTGGATAGAATCTGCAGAAATAGATGCCAGTTTTCTATTTTTAAAAGGTGAATACCAAGTTTTTTTTCTCTCTCCTATAAATGCAGTGGCATAATGAAGGGGTGGGCAAGGGGGTCCATCGTGTCCCGCTTTGAGAGAGGCGCCAAATAGTAGTTACGAAAATATTTTTCAGAAGAATTTATTCCTTTTTAATTGAAATGTCAATTTTGTTCGGGGAAATATATTTTAAATTTAATAATTATTTTCTCCTGTTGAAGAGCTTACCCAAAATGAAAATATTTCTATTTTTATATTTCCATATTAATAAGTTAGTATAGTTTTGTTCGTATAAAAAAGTGTATTCTTTTAATCACGTTTTTCATTATCTTTTCTCACAGTTTTTTTATACTTTGCTCAAGGTTTGTGGTGCTTTATCATTATTTTGTATAGTAAATCTTGTGTATGTAATGATGGATAGATGTTAAATTTTTTCTGATAAAAATTCTGAAATATAAATTATATTGGTTAGTTTCCTACTAAGCATTTGAGATGTTTTTAGTTTCAGCTTATTTACCAAATCATATGTGTTGATGTTATATCTCTTGATTTACGAATCAATAATTTAGGGAGATTCCAAAAGGTAAGCTTTTTTTTTTTTTTTTTCGTCTGGAATTGAGGGAGGTCTGTAGCCTTCCGGCCATGTACCTCGTTTTCTAAAGAATTGGAGTCCTTGGATAGTCTTGGCCTGGTGATTAACAAATCAGAAATAAAGATACAATAATGAATAATTCAAAACTATTGAGGTAAGTGCTCCCACTGGATGCACTCTGCATGACTTGTGTTTTTGGACTAAGTAATTGAGTAATCCTAGTAATAGACACTTAGATGATGACAATAATTCTTTGTACACATAAAATCCATATAAAATTTTTTACGAAGGAAAATATAAGGAGAATAGACAGGATGATTACAATAATTCTTTGAAGCACACAAATTCCGTTAAAATATTTACCAAGGAGTTACAAAGAAAAAAAAAAACACAGGTTGATGACAATAATTCTTGATAGTACCGTTAGAATATTTACAACGGAGGACAAAGAATGATACATATCCATAGTTGTTTAAGATTACATAAAACTGAGATATTTACAGGTTCCACACGATTTATTAAAAGGTAAGCTTATGATCTAATCTGTAACTGATTTGACTTAGCGTGAATGCAGCAAGATTCCCCATGTTCTTAAGAATTCTAATTTTTTACAAAATGTCTACATTAATTTGCATATTTATGATAAGTTGTAGCATTAATTAAGCAAATAAATCTTTTCTACTCAAAATAAAAAAAACAAGATATCTAATGAATAATGCATTGACTGACAAATACATTATTAGGAACTCGCATGACGCCATTTATCATTTAGGAATTCAAATAAAAAGTTTGTAGAAATTTTGATGTTCTAAAATATTATTTGACTTGATATACATTTTTATAGTTATTATAAAACATTTTATTTACTAAACAATATTTTCTCTTATAAATAAAAAAAAATGTGAAGTTTTAATCTCATTTTGACAAAAATAAAATAAAAAAAATCAGTCTCTAAAAAGGCAATTTTATAAAACTGAAATATTATTAATAAAAACTTCTCAAACTATAATTAAAGCAGTAGTGAAAATTTTTCTTTAAAATTTCTTAAAATTTGTATTTTTAATAATCAATGGAAAAGGTATAAAACCTACAAAAAATTTCATTTCAAATAAAATGAATGGATGTGTGTAAAGTATTTCATTTCTCAATTTTCATTAATTTACTTTTATAATTACAATTATTATTACAAATATATAAGTAACGCTATATTCTAAACATAGAAATATCGAATAGACAACAAGTATATAATAATGGAATTATAGTACCAAAAGAATTTTTTCAGATAAATAAACTATATCTCAGAGTTTATTCTTTTGTGGAGCTCCTAAATTATAAGTTCCTTAAACTAGCATGGCTGTGTTCAATAAAATCCGAGAAAAATATAATAGGTATTTAAATATATTATTATGTATACATTCGAGTGATATCGCTTAGGGCTTCAGTGAAGCTAAATCTGGATGATATAGTGAATCTGTCGAAAACTTCATTTTAAAGAATAATACTCATTTCATTATAAATAATTAATGTTGCATAAGAAATTCTAATGATTTTGATTTTAAAATTTTTCACTTGCTGATTAAATTAACATCGCTTGAGCCCCGTCCTTATCAAACAAAGAAGGGACCCGACAAGGATGAAAAAAAACTATAAATGTTAAAAGAATCAAATTGCTTAAAGATATTGATTTTTATATCCATTTCCTTTACTAAAAATGATTTAAAGTATCAGACAATAAGGAATATAAAACGTAATTGAAAGAAGTTATTGAGAATTAAAACTTCTGGGAGAAATTCTTGTACATCACCCCAGAGAAAAGAAAAGCTCTATTTTTACCTCAAGCTTTGTTGTTACCTTATTCTACTGTCGCGTTATACTCGTGAAAAAATTCGCGTTGTGAAATGTATTTCTCATTAGCGGTCCTCTTTTTACGAAAATGTTTGTGTTCAGCAACAGACTGTGACCCTCAAAAGAAGAGAATTATTTTTTTTCAAAATAGCACTGCAATATTTAGTAAAGAGAATTGTGCTCCTGGAATCGAAATACGATACAAAGCTGGAAATAGAAAAATAATTACTTCCAAATAAATGCTCGGAAAATTCATAATTTCCTTTTATTTTAACTATTTTCCCGGTTAGAATATCATCATTTCGCACTCACAAATTTTTGTCTTTAGTGTTATTTCGTTTAAACTTCGTTAGAAATGTTGACTTTTGAGTAAATTTCATATTTTCTGTCTACAACTTATTCTTTACATTTTGCTTATTTAGCAGACTTTTTAGCCATTACGAATATTTATTAACAAACATACAAAGTTTTGAAATTTAAATATTTAAAATTTAAAGATTTTCGAAAATAAATTTTTTTTGACTTATATTTTTGTCGCCTTTATACTTGAATTAATATATTATGTCGAAAAATTCTATTTTTGCAAAGTTAAAAGATCAAATGTAATAAAAACAATTTATATAAGTACACATAAAATGTTTCTTCATAACTAATCTTTAACTAACTTTATATTTCACAGTTTCTATAATGAAAGCATGTTCAGATTACAAATTATTTTAAAGGAATATAATGAAATAAAGCAAAATTATTATGTTTTGTAAAAAGCTACAGATTATTAATATTTTTGAATGTGATTCAGGATAAAAATTAAGTTCTTTTTTTAAAAAGAATTAGTTCTTATTTTAATTAAGAAATATATATTAAAATCATAAGAAAGTCTTATTAAACATATTAAAAATAAGTTTAAAATTTTCAGGGAAAAATGTTCTCAGAGTAAAATCATAAGATAGTGTTACGGTAAAAGTGATTAATCCGGTAATTATGTATAATAACCAATATTTATACATAATCCCCACTAAACTCGGTAAATGTGATAAATTATTGAAATACATGGATAATCTTGTAAATACATGTATAATCCCCAATTCGTGCTGGGAAATGTCATAAATTCCAATTACTTTGTAGAAAAATGATACGTATTTTAATTTCCGAGAATAAATATTTTTAAGCAAAATTAAATAATTCGTCCAGAAGAGTTTGAAAAACATCATGTGATGACTTAAAATAAAACATACAGTAATCTCTCAGTTAAAGAATTTAAATAGTTGGGATTTTTTTGTACGTTCATTTAAGTAGATATTATGAGACCGATATATTGGATAATAGTATAAGTTATATATAAATCTGACGTAAAAGGTATTCAAAAATACAAAATGTGATCAAAATTACTAAAAGTAAATTAAAGTCTAGATTGTTATTTTAGTAAATATCTGATTTTTATGTAAACAATACAGAACTTTAAATTGAATACTAACTAGTTCCTATAGATAACTTTTATATTTTGTTAATTAAAAGATCTGGAAAAAAAGAACAATTTAGATTAATTAGAATTTATGAAAACACTTCCTTGTCAAAACAAATTAAAACCATATTCTAAAAAAGAATTTATTTATATTTGCTTTAAGCCGACCAATGGCTGAGTGGTTAGCGTTCCTGACCTTTGAGCTGTGGGTCCCGGGTTCGAATCCCGGTTCGGGCATGGATGTTACTATCTCTCTGTGTTTCTCTGTCCTATCTTGTGTGATGATGTATGAATGTGGCCCGCCCTATAAACGGGTCTGTGGTGGTATGACGCGGGTAATGCTACTCGCCTCCGTGACTTGGTTCAGAGGTGCCCGCTGGGTAACGACACATGAGTAGCAGTTTCCGACCTTGTTGTGGCGAAGGGTATTCACCAAGTGCCCGCCGTTATTAAAAAAAATATATATATTTGCTTTAAATTTACTTATGTACATTCGTTAGACTGCTATAACAATTAGAACTACAGTTTGCCAGATTTTTTTACATTTGGATTTATCAAATTTGCACTCTGTCTCGAAATACATGGTTAATATCATTGAATATCAGAAAAATGATTTTCTAACACAATCTTTGACTAATTCTAAATTTCCGTAAGTTTGATTTCTACTCATACATTTGCGAATCCTATTCTAGTTGAGATTTTTTTACTAAATGTTTTATCTCAAATTTAAAAATACAACTTGAGCTTTTAAAATTATCTATATTTAAGATTATTTTAAAGTTGATAGTTTGCTGTTGTTATTTGCATTATACTCTTATTACACGTTTATTCTGTATATTGTATTACTATTTTTTTGAGATGGGGCGCCAAAATTCGTATCGTACCCGGGCGCCAATTGTGCTCGCTACGCCACTGTATAAATATTAAAATTTTAACAGCCTTAAACTAAAAGCCATTCACAACCTGCACTAAATTATTACATGAATTTCTCAAGTTATCACGCATATCCACATGTTTATTCTTTACGGGAAATTTTGAGAAAGTTTATTTATTATGAGTATTAAAATAGTGTTACATTCAAAACAATCCCTTGGAAAATATTTTGTTCTTAAATGAATGTGTGTCTGATAAATTATTAACTCAGAATATTTAGTGCTTTGTGAACATCTCATTAAAAGTTAATATATTTCCGTCCATCTAGAAAACGATGATGATGCCAAGTTCTATCATAACAGTGATGGGCAATATTTTTCGGTAGCGGGCTAAGATAAATTTCTCTAAAATTTTAAAAACCATATACAAGTTTTACAATTTAACTATGTTACAGAGGTGGGTGAAATTGCGATTTCTCTGGTAATAGTAAATTATATTAAGGTTCGAAATCAGATGTACTGATTCTAAGGAACGAAACTAAAAGTATGATCTGTGGATCATCAGCGATGATTGCCTCTGAAATTCTAAGATGCTCTAGGCAGAAGATACGTTTAATCGTAGGCTTCATAACTGGGCACTACTATTTCAGAAAACACCTCCATAAAATGGGACTGTTTCAGCAAGACCCTATCTGCAGGAAATGTCATACGCAAGAGGAAACGGCCAAGCATATCATTTACGAATGCGAGGCCCTTGCCCTCCCTAGATTAACTTCTTTAGGCATCATCCATACTAGAGAGTTACACCTAGACTCCATTAAAGGGTTATCGGACTTTATTAATAAAGTGGGTGACCCGAGCAACTGGAACTAGGAAACATTGGGTTTGGAGTTAACAGTACAAAATGCTGATAAAAGCAGAGGTGCCCAATGACATACAAACCCAACTCTAAGAAGAAGGAACGAAGCTAAAGGCTTATCTGTCATTCTACTTGTGGTTCATAGTTGAAAACACTTGTTCACATATATAAGATGAAGCAAACATAGCACTGACTTTCTGGGGTGGCTGGAGCTTAAAATGCGCAGTCTGCTACACGTGAGGTTCTTATTCGCCTAAATTGGATTCTGCTCACCGAGAGAGAGATAGAGCTTGTTGGCGCCAGAATACAGCTATAACTAACAAAGAACTTCCGCTTTAACACTTGAACGATTACAGCTGTCAGTGCTATTTCAGTGGATTTATGTTTTGCAGAACAAAAATAGAGAAATTAAAAAGATCATCCGTCATTTAAAAAAATAAGGGAAAAAATAATACTTAGGCAAAATAGAAAAGGAGATGAACATTTAATTTATAATCATATTCTCTTTTAATTTAAGTCGGATAGACAAATTAAAATTCTATTTACGGGACACGTGAAACCTTCCGGTAGACCGGAATTTGCCCGCGGGCCGTAGTTTGTCCATTCCTGGACTTTTAACATATTAAAAAACATTGATACTAAGTATTGTTTCTCAATGTACTTTATATATTAATCTTTAAAATGATGATGTTGACAAAGTTGTCCGATACTGAATTACTGATAAGGTTTTAAATCAAACAAGTCGCAGCTTCTCAATAATTTCTAATAATTTATAGAAACAGAGTTGGTTAAACAAACAATGGGTTAATCGTAAGCAAAGTCTATTGAATCCTTGCCAGTTATTAGATAGATGTAATTATGACACTGCGCTAAATGGATAGAAATTCTTAATTGTATGAAATAATATTCACATATGTTATTTTTATCAGAATCAGAAAAACCTAATGCAACATACAATAATATACACCATCTATATCTCACTTGATGAACGCCGGAAATTTATCAAAGCAAATTTGGATTCGAATATCGTGAATGGTAGTCATTATTATCAAGGAGAGAAGTAAAATCCTCAAAACATTTCAGCGTTATAGTTTTGATGACTATTAGGAATTTCAAAGATTAAACTTAAGCGAAAACAGATTACGTTTAATGGATTGTTTTCCTTCACATACATTAAGTAAAGTGAAATAAACTATATAATAGGATATATATATAATTTACGCACAAATCCTAAAACTAAAGAATAAATATTCTTTTGATAAAACGTGGACAAGAATGTTAAAGCGATTTTTGATGTAGTTTAAATTGTGAACTATTATTTAGTGAAATACAGCAAATTTTGTTTTTCAGGATTACCGGAATGAATATTTATAATCCTGTTTCTTTTATTATAATTTCGGTAGTTTATATAAAAAAGTAACTACATACCCTGATAAATATACAATTATTTCTTAAACGCATTAAACAATTCATAAATTATTTGGCTTGCATTAAATTATTCATGTATCCAAAATTAATTTCCTTAAGTGCAAAATTATTCTACTTTATTTATATATAATGAAAAAAACGCATTATATCCTTTGAATGCAAATTATTGGAAAAAATGTATCAAATATTTTCATTATATTTTTCTTAAAATCACTTATTTTATTGCCTTATTGCATTTTTAAGAATTTAATTTCTAAAGGAATGTCGTAAGGAAATGTTCTAAAAGCATGGATTCCCAAACTTTTTTCTTGTTGACCACTTTCAAAGTTTTACAATTTTCGGTAGACCCCCAGCTGCTACATTTCTACTGTATTCCCAAAACTCCTAAAAATATCACCCTAAATTGAGAGTGTTAACAGAAAAAAGTAGCACATTTTCTTGTTTCCTATTTATTAAAATAATACTTGTGGTTATACAAAATTATAATTTATTATTACAATTTTATTATTATTTTGAATTCAATGAAGAAATTTTACAATAAAATTTTTAATTGTAAAATTTTGCGACTGAATACAAAACTATACAATAATATTAAGTAATACCGAGGAAAAAATTATATTACATAGAAAGACAAATAGTTATAAAACATTCATCCCTTTTTTTTACTTATTCAAGGTGTCGAAAAACCATTAATTTTTTTGAAAAACATTTTTGCATGAAAACATTCTTATGAATAAACATAAATTAACGAATATTCTCACTTGTGATGCGCATATCATGCTGTACTATATTCTAAAAATAATTTTTAATAAATATAACTCAAAATAATAAAAAACAATCTAATAGGAATAACATAAAGTAAAGGTTTGATGTATTCAGGAACTTTATTGAGTGAAGTACTCAATATATATCGTTTGAGCACACGGGTTTGATTTCACATCAGGGACCCCGTGGAGTGAAGCTCAAGTGTCGTTGCATGAGCTCACGGGTTTGATTTCACATCAGGGACCCCGTGGAGTGAAGCTCAAGTGTCGTTGCATGAGCTCACGGGTTTGATTCCACATCAGGGACCCCGTGGAATGAAGCTCAAGTGTCGTTGCATGAGCTCACGGGTTTGATTTCACATCAGGGACCCCGTGGAGTGAAGCTCAAGTGTCGGTGCATGAGCTCACGGGTCTGATTCCACATCAGGGACCCCGTGGAGTGAAGCTCAAGTGTCGTTGCATGAGCTCACGGGTTTGAT
Source organism: Latrodectus hesperus (assembly GCA_037975125.1). Taxonomy (NCBI): domain Eukaryota; kingdom Metazoa; phylum Arthropoda; class Arachnida; order Araneae; family Theridiidae; genus Latrodectus; species Latrodectus hesperus. Next base: position 8,857,417 of record CM075853.1, read on the forward strand.
TTCACATCAGGGACCCCGTGGAGTGAAGCTCAAGTGTCGTTGCATGAGCTCACGGGTTTGATTTCACATCAGGGACCCCGTGGAGTGAAGCTCAAGTGTCGTTGCATGAGCTCACGGGTTTGATTCCACATCAGGGACCCCGTGGAGTGAAGCTCAAGTGTCGTTGCATGAGCTCACGGGTTTGATTTCACATCAGGGACCCCGTGGAGTGAAGCTCAAGTGTCGTTGCATGAGCTCACGGGTTTGATTTCACATCAGGGACCCCGTGGAGTGAAGCTCAAGTGTCGTTGCATGAGCTCACGGGTTTGATTCCACATCAGGGACCCCGTGGAGTGAAGCTCAAGTGTCGTTGCATGAGCTCACGGGTTTGATTCCACATCAGGGACCCCGTGGAGTGAAGCTCAAGTGTCGTTGCATGAGCTCACGGGTTTGATTCCACATCAGGGACCCCGTGGAGTGAAGCTCGAGTGTCGGTGCATGAGCTCACGGGTTTGATTCCACATCAGGGACCCCGTGGAGTGAAGCTCAAGTGTCGTTGCAGGAGGTGCTGTAATATAACATTTAGATTTTATTAAATAGAGCACGTAAAAATGATGAGCTGTACTTTCATATGAAAATTGTATGAATTGAATAGCATGACTCATAAGCAATAGCACTTGTCAAAAATTGCAACGATTATATTTAAGCATAACTCATCTTAGCATTCACTGCATAATTAAAAATTCAGTTTATTTTTTAAGAATCTTTCGCAAAGGCTTATTTGAAAAATAAAATATAATTTTTGCAACGGAAATTTGATGAAACTAAAAATATGTTTCTGGTTTACGATAATGTGAGTTGCACAACAATCAATGAAAATATCTACATAAGACCAATATGCTCAACATCATGGAACAAAATGCTTTTAAGCAGAGGTGCCTTACATCAGACAAACTCAAAGTAGAAGAATATGCAATAGATATTCTGTAGGAGATTGCAACTGTGTAGTTTCATGAACCATATTAGAGAGAGAAGAGAGAATTATAACGAAGTGTGAAAATTATAAAGTATCAAATCAATTTTATTACTTAACTATTGACACTTCCTCTTTTTCTATAACATTTATTTTTTTACTTCACTAATAATTTTTTATTTGTAAATGTAATTTATTGTTAGAAACTTTTTTACATAAAATACTGCATCAAAATATGAAAGAAAAAAATAAGTATGACACACTATGGTGATTCGATCTTGTTGCTCTAGAAAAGCTTTAAACCAATTACATTATTTTCCTAACATAAAAAGTAACATTTTGTAAGCGAGTACAAAAAATCAACTTATAAATGACTTTGCAAAATATTTATTTTGCATCAAAACTACACATGAGTTAAATTTTAAATCAATAAATTCCTTTTATATTTGATTCAGCAATTACCCAGAAAAATGCTTAATTAATATATATGTGTGAACAATTATATAGAATAAAACACACACATCATTTCCAAACATTATTGAAAAGTGCTCCTAAGTTTCTAAATCTAGGGTAAATAAAATAAAATAATAATAATAGTTATATCTATATATATTAGATTCTGAACCCATAAATGGTACTGCAAATCTGAATATAAAAATATCAATATTTGGAAATCGGTAAAAATTTTCGAAAAATGCAGAACTCCTTATTTTTAGTACAAATAGAAATGCAGATATATAAAAAGATCTGGAGATTTACTCCATCAGCTACTATAAAAAGACAACAAATTGTAATAGCAATTATTTCTGAGTTAGATTTCTCAGAAAAAATCTAGAATATGTGAGACTTCTTACATGTGTCTAAAGATCATATAGGAAAGAATTACTATTTTTAATAAAAATTCTTATATTTAAATTTTTTTCATTATTTATTCATTTATTCGAAATTTTCACCATTGATACAAAGAATAGCAGTTGCAATACTAAATTTAACTTAAGTGGTTATGAGTTATAAAATTTAAAATTGTAAATTGCAATTGTTTCCTAACTAAACATTTTTCAAATTATTTTTCAATGAGTTATATTGAATTTTAGAAAAAAAAGTACAAGTTATCTGAAAATATATGCTGTAACATACAAAAAAATGCTGTAACAATATAAGAATAATCATCATTCCACTATACCTAATTATCATTTAGATCTTAATCAGAAATTTCCAGTGACAATTTCAGAATTTCTATATTAAAAATTTAAATTAGTTTTTCATTAACTACTATTGTTATAGAGATTTGGTTTTAAATTTATAACAAATGAGCTTATCTTTTTTAGACAAAGCATTTTACTGTACATTTTTACAGCAAGAATTCCTTTTAAGATTTTTTTTTATCGCTTCATGATCATTTTATGCACACAATGACTAATTAATTCATTTTAATTTAAAGTAGATTCATAACCACTACAAATAACCATGCACAGGTGGGATTCGAAATCATGATCAGTTGAATCGAAGGCAAGAGCACTAACCATTCAGTTACCTTCTCGGCTTTTAAAACAAGAGATTTTTTCTTCAAAATATTCCACCAACAGATTTTAATTAATGATTGAAATTGTATTAGAACACTAAGTAGAAATGGAATATATATATATATATATATATATATATACATATATATATATATATATATATATATATATTCATATATATACACGACTATTCAAACACATCATATACAGCTCAGAATAAATATTCAAAATAAAAATCTTGGACATACTTAAAAATTGGTATTTTTCACTTCATATTTTTCATTATTATGCTAAAATTGGATGAATGAATTAATCTAAATTACTATTGCACAACGAAATTCTCAGAGAATAACAATTTTAGGTTCACTTGGTGAAAATGACAAAAAAATGATGTTGTATTAAAATTGCCTATATTTCCTACTAATTTTTAAATAAAGTAAAATTTTAAAAATAAACTTATTTTGGGTTTTAGATAATAGAAAATTTTTAATGAGACATACTTAAGCAAACGATAAAAGTAATAATTAATAATAAATAAAAGTAATAATTAATTCATTAAAACAATTTTATTATTTTTCAAATCATTTCTATATTAAAAAGAATGATATTCAAACCAAATAAGTTATTCTTAAATATACATTGCCTTACGTTAATACACGTTTAATGATTAAAACTGATCGATTTAGCCACGCCTAAATTTAACCTTTTTTCATTCAACACCATAATAATTTAGCTTGTGATCATTCTGATGAATTCTGATTATAAAAAATTAAACCATTCCATGCTGTTTTTTATGACAAAAGCTCAAATATATTCAAAACATTAACTTATAAATATGCATTAACAGAAATATTACTATTTTCAGGTGAATATCAAAATTAAAGGAAAACATGCTTAATAATTTAAAAAGTTTAATTTAGAAACAAAAATAATAATAATGTTGCATAGTAAATAGTTCAAGAAACTTTTCACTCTAAATTTCAAAATTTAACTTAAAATTAACTTTTAGTATACCTTAAGCAGATTATTGATAGGAGCAAATAGCGAAAAAATCATTTTATTTTTTATGCATTTTTTATTCGTTTGAATTTCAATGTTTTGCATTCGTGTAAGCCATTTAATCTGTATCTGTGATTTAGTATTTAATAATTAAAAAAACCGTAAATAAAATTAATGGACAGTTTAACTTATTTCTTAGTCTACATCAAACATCTATAGAGATGTTTGATGTAGACTAGAAATAAGTGTTCATGGCAGGTAATTTTTCTTTTATAGCTCCATATGCCAATTTTTAACGATATAAGTTTGATAAGCAAAAAAAATCGTTTACTTAAGAGATGTTTAATGATTGGAATATTAAATTTATACCTTTTCAATTATATTTTTATGCATATATTTAAATTAATATGAAAATTAATAGCGATGAACTATTATCATAATCGTTAACTATTAACTTGATATATTATTCTCAGAATTTCCATTTAACTTCTTAAGATGAAAAGTTTAATAAATTTGTTAATTATAATAAAGAATTAAATGTTCTGAACCATAAAAATATTGTTTTAAATTAATAATTGATTCACAAATTTATTCTTGTCTATTATTTGTTTCACTCTTTATAGTAATTAATCGCGAATTCTATCAGCTAAAAAATTGGAATGATAACAAAATAAACAAAACTATATTGCAATGTAAACTGGACGCCATTATGTAGTGCGCGAGTACAGTAATAAGTTGTAAAAACATTTCGTACGGTACATATACTTTATTATCCGATAATTATCATTAAAATAAAAATAATGGTCTTTTCTAAAAGTTAAGAAAAGTTAGTAGATGTTGCAAATTATATAAAAAGTATGTTATTGTAAGGAAAATTATAGCATTATCAGAAAACATGACTCAATTATTAGTAATGAACAGTACAACAATTAGTAAAGAAAGCAATGTACCTCAAATTTAGTAATAAACTTTAAAAGATAAAGAACAAAAAAATAAATAATTTCTTACTTACGAAGATCAGTCTGACGAAAAGACATTCAATTGAGAAGCTCATCTATGATGTCCAAGAAAGAAATGCACAAAAACCTACAGAAGACAATTTCAGCGCAGTTGCTCCTTTGTTCTTCACAGCAGCCAATGAAATGGTGGGGAAAAAAGTGCTGATTTCGTCATTCGCTTTGCATTCAATATTTTGACGACAAAATGTTGTCTTTAGGCATAACAATTTTTTATACTAACGGAAAACAAAGAAGAACCGCATTCCGGGTTAAAATATTAAGTTAGACAATTGATGGGAAAAAAGAATATATGTTATAGTAAATTATACAATATTGGGTATTTTACAAAAATATACAGACATTACAATAATGGAAAAAATATTTTCAGTATTTTACTTTAAAATTTAAATTTCATTTTTTTAAGCTGAACACTTCATTAAAAATTACAGAACGGTACTGATTCAAGTAATTTGTGTTGCATTTTATCATATTTTAAGAATAAAAAGATATTTTATACTCTTAATAGTTTTCACTGCTACAATTATGAAGGAAACTCTTAAGAATAAAATGATTATTTTATTCTTAAGACAAGAGAGTAAAATGATATTCTCATTTTTGAGGTGCTCCGATTTTTAACACAACTTCGATTTTTAAATTAAACTTGATATTACTTGGATTTGGTGTAAGTTGTGAAGTTTAAGAAATTTTTTATATCAATACACTTAAACAAATGGTTCATAGATTATGGTCATAACATTTGTAATTGCCATAAAATTTGAAAATTTCCAATAGGAAAACAATGAAATTTTTTATAGAAAATAATGAGTCATTTGGAATACTAAACCATAAAAAATTACTAAAAATACACCATTTTTATTCAAAATGAAATAACTTAAAAGTAAGAATACCTACAAAACAGAATGAATACAGAAAGAATTAATTAAAAACCGATATTCGAACAATTTAACTTTTCTATTATAAAATGATTTGGTTCAACTTTTGTGTTTATATATAGAAGTTTGACTGTTTTTAATTACTGACAATTGATTGGGATTGTCTGCAAATGGAGAATATCACCGTCATCTCATACTCTATTTAATAGAAAGTTTATATTTTAAACTTTCAGCAAAATTAAGATAATTCCTTCTTAACAAGTTGGTATGATTTACCTCAGAAATTCAAATTTAAGAATAGAAAAACAAATATTTTCATCATAAACTATTTCAATTCGAATAACTTTAAACATTATTTCTGAAAATAAATTTTTAGGTACTATGAAAATAGTTTTCGTTTGATATTTTAAATAAATTTAGTTATTTTTAATATTTGAATTTATTAAGATTAAGATTTATTTTCAAATTTGCAGGAGAAATGTGTATTTTAGAATAGTTTATCAATTCTACAGACTAGTAAGAATAAAATGTGTTTCATTCATAATATCAGTTTTTGGAAACAGTGCAAAATGCTTGAATAGTTGTATTTGAAATAGAAATTAAGTTAATTGAAAAGATTAAAACAAATAAACTGTTACAGTTACATTTCCATAAACTAAAAATTAAAAGTTTAAAAAATTGATATGTTATAATGCATCGCATCAATTATTAAATGTAATTTTGCAAACAAATTAAGTATTCAATTAGAAATTTTGTTTTATACTTTAAAACATAATTTACAGATCTTTTGTTTCAAAAGATAAAAGTAACTAAAAGTTAAATAAAAAATTTAGAAACACTGTGTTCAAAGAAGACAATTTTTGGAAATTTTAATCTATAAAATCTGAAAACAAAAGGAATTTTTACAAAACAGGACAAAAGTTATTTTAAAAATACACCAAGTAGTTGTTTTACAAAAATACTGTACTTTTCCTTAAAATTTAATAACAATGTAACTATGTAATATAAATAACGATGCATTCAGAGGTTTTTCCTAACCGAGAGCCCTTGGGTGTGAAGCATATGTCCCGGTTAGGTGGTCAGCCCAAAGTGAAGTCCGCGGAGCTTAGTTCCCAAGCATGCTTGGTACTCAGTTTATCGACCCACTGAAAGGTTGAGTCAACATTGGTCGAGTATTGAACCCCGGACCTGTGCCTTCGGAACTCGAAGCGCTATCATTAAGCCACCGGGCTTATCACTTGTAAAAGCTTACGGTAGGCTGGGGTACCTTAGTGTTTGTTATCGGCCTTCCATCATGTAGCTCGAGGTTCGATTCCGCTAAAGACCCACCGAGTACATGGGATATAAGTACTCGTTAAGTCTGTTGAATCGAAATTCCTGTCGTCGGTCGTTGAGCAATTACCATGATTGTAATAGTTTTGAGAAAATTTCCTCCCCCTCCAGGTTAATGTCAAAATTGAGGGAATGGATCCTCTGGTGGTGGTGCCATCTATCGGAAGAATCTTAGAGCAAATCGTACTTCCACCTTCGTGATATACTGGTTAAACGAAAGACTCACCCTACTGAATTAAATTCGTATATCCGTCGGCAGAGTGAGCTTGGCTTGTCAAAGTGTCATAAGTAACAACAAAAATTTGGGTGAATTTCATCGTACAGATTTCAATGGAACAGAACTCTGTATTTGTGACTGCAAGATATTACTCTGCAACAGCGAAGAAATTAAACCTAAAATATTATTGGAACTTCAAGCTTCCTAATCTCATACGGTGAAGATGTTTTCCCAAGTATGTGAATTGTCATTCGAATACATTTAATTATTTCTACATCAACTGCAAGGTATAAATTTCATTCAGCAAATTAAATTTAATTTTGACGTATTTACGATCCACCATGAGACAAAACCGTCTAAGTGATTTAACATTTTTAAGTATAGAAAAAGAAAATTTTTTGAAATAATCAACTTTGATGAAGCAATTGATCAATTCGCTTTTGCGAAGGCAAGAAAAATGAGTATAGTCTATTAAATTAGATTGCAAATATTTGCATCTACTTACATCTATAATATATATTGAATTATTTTCTGTTTAAAAAATTTTGTTTTTTAAAATAACTGTGTTAATATATGAAATAAATAATATCTTTTAATTAATTTTAAATCACGAATAAATCCTGTTATTCTTTTGACCCTTTTCCAAATGCATTATAAGTTTATATTTTAAACTAGAATTGAATTTTATTTCAAATTTAAATCTTAGATTGCGATTATAAATTAATATATTTCCGATTATTTGATAGTAAATATAACATTCCATTATTATTTGCAATATATTCTTATTATACAAGTATACTTTATTATATATACATTATGTTGCTGTTGTTGTTGTCGTGTGCCAGCTAGGCTGGCAATATGGGGTGCGCTGCTCCACTTTTTGAACTAAACCATATTTTAGTGTGGAGTCCGACTTCTTCAGTACACACATGCCATAGGAACCCGTTTATAGGGCAGGCAACCATTCACACCTCATTCATACAAGGAAAGGACAAAAACAGAATAGTTAAAGAGAGAAAGTACATCCATGCCCGAACCAGGATTCGAACCCAGGACCTCCCTATCCGTAGTCAATGACTCTGACCACTAGACAGGGCGGTCGGCATACATGTATTCTAGTATATTCTTATTACTTAATATATTTTATTGACATATTTATTTTGTATTACTCTTTTTTCAAAGGGGCGCCAAAAAATGTATCGTACCCGGGATCAATTATGCTTACTACGCCACTAATTGGAACAACAGCATTCTTCGGAGAGTAAGATTTTTGGTCTGGTCTAACGACTACTGAAGAAAAGAGATGTTTGAATCTAATCTGTCAGCGTAGGTACTAAGGAGTTTTCTAATTACTGCCTTATGATACATAAAACCAAGTCTCTGTTTACGAAGAAGCTCTCTCTAAAAGAACGTATTATAGAGATATTTAAAGAAAAGAGCTTTACAATGGCTTCAAGTTGTTGGACTATGATATAAACTGTCAATATATTGTACTGAAAAGTGTTAATAATTTAACACATATTTTTTTATGTTAAAAGATTTGTAAAAATGCTAATTCAATTGAAAAGATTGTGTAAAAAGTATCTTTGTATCTAAGAAAATCTCAAAGTTCTCAGTAGTCATTGTTAAAGACTTAAAATTTAAAAAAAAAATTATAAATTAATACTTATTTCGAGATAAAATTTGTGAAAATTTCCTTCACATTTAAACTGTATTTAACTAAGAAATTTTAATACTCGATTAAAATTTATTTATTAAAACTTTTTCGAAAAATACTGTTGTCTACATTTAAAACATAATTAAAATCTATACAGAATAAATTTTATAAGATCCATATATATATGTATATATATATATATATATATATATATATATATATATATATATATATATATATATATATATATATATATATATATATATATATATATATATATATAAACATTTGGATAGTTGTAATTCTTACGGATCTAAGATTTAATGAAGAAAAGTTATTTTAAAATGAAAATGTGTTTAATATAACGCTTCTAATAAATACTATTATGAAATATCTGCAATTCTTATTAAACTAACCTTTTCTTCAAAGAGCCTGAAGATAATTCCATATTACAAGCTGACACTCAGAATGTTTTTCGTAAATATGCAGTTTTAAATCTGGTAATTTGTTTTACAGTTATATAAAATTAAAAATATTACTAATTATATTTAAAGATTTGTATTGAAATTAGATAGGAATAAAACTACAAAAAAGATCCTGTTATGAAAAATATTTTTCGTCCTAATTATAACTTTACTTGAAAGATAAATGATGAAAATTTAGAATTTGCAGCGATTATACGTAGGATATTCCTTTTATTGTGATTTTATTTTCTAATATTAAATAAATACTACTATATTTACAAATTTACAATAATTAATTTAATATAATTATACATTGCAACATTCGTTATCATGATTTTTAATAATTATGTTCATAACTTAAAAATAATACTTTTTATTTCAACACAAATTTTAAAAATGGCATTCTACAAGAAATATGATGCAATTCCTTTATTATAGTACATCAAATACATTTTTAGGAGTCTAAAAAATTATTACATTAAAAATATTATTTTAATATAATCAACTATATTATCATTTAAAATAAATAAAATTTTATTTATATAAATTTATTTTAATACAATTATTATAATGCTTTTTCAATAAATAAAAAAGATTATAATGTCAAAAATTATATTTACAATGTGTAAATTTTTAAAGTAAATTTCAAACTTTATCGAATAGTACGTAAGCTTCTTCTTTTAATATTTTTTAATTTATAAAAATTAACTCCCGAAATTTGATATTAAATTTAAAGTAGTCGACGCTTGCCTTGATATGCGAGCATAAAGTTTCTAAAAAAATGCTTCAGTTTAATAAAAATTTCGCTGAAATTCCAAAAAAAAATAAAGGCTACAGTACATAAGATAAACAAAATGCCCCCACAATATTTGCATAAAATGTTTTTTTAAAAATTCCAATTTTTATAAATGTTTCAATCTTTTTAAATGGAAATATATATACTCGTGCATCCGCTTTTCAATAAACTTTCCTTCGTCAACGCGGGGAACCGAAAAGGATACATTCTTAGTTGCTGATCAACGCAATGGTGCAAGCGAAAGCTTGGAATTTGTACCCGAGAAAACTCAACATCAATGTTAGAAACCAAAACAACATAATAACGACTTTAAAATTCCGTTTCGAAACATCGATGACGGCTTTAAAGTTCCGGAAGTTCTAAAATAACGATAACGGCCTTAAAGTTACAAAACAACGAGAATAGCTTTAAAGTTCTGTAAGTTACAAGATAACGACTTTAAAGTTACAAAACAACGGGAACAGCTTTAAAGTTCTGGAAGTTACAAAATAACATAACGTAGAAACGTTTCACAATACTGTAAAAACTTTGAGAAGTTAACCAATACTGGAACGATTTCAGCAGTTATGGAAAAAAAATGTTATCTTAATAACATAATTCTTAAAGAACGAATTATTTTTAAACAGTTATTATTTGATAACGGTCCTTAAATAACAGTTCCATTAAATAACGACCATCTCTACTAGAGAGTCATGTATGGTTGTCTTCACACAAAGAAATTGTTCATGTATTAATAAAAGTTATTCTTGAAAATCTACCTATTCAAAAATCCTTCTTAATTTCACCAAGACAAGGAGGTAATATGTAATAGATACATAACACACACACACACACATAGATAGATAGATAGATATTCTTTGATAAAAATCTGGAAAATGCGTGTCTTTCATTTCCCATTTGTACACAGGGAACACAGTAATTTTCCGGCCTTAGAAATTCGAACAGTTGTCAAAATCTCAATAAATATACTTGTATTAAGTATACTAGGTGCTTTTTGCATAAAATACACCCTTATAGCTTTTATGTATTCATTTCATAAAAGATACATTTTAAGAGAAAATAAGTACTTCTCTCATAGACAAAAATTCTAAAAAGGTCGTGCGTTTCTTTTTTTATTTACTTGGAAATGTGTGAGCCAGGAAAATTTTAAAAAACTGCCTAGATAAATATCTTATCTATATCTACAAAAAATTAATGCTGACCGAAAGTCACTGTAGAGTTTTTTGTGGCGTGATGCACATGGTTTTAGAAATCCACTGGTTTCCAAAATAGAGGTATATTGTCTTTTCCTCCATTCTTTTAAAATTCTCCTCGTTGTTTAAGTGCTGTGGAACAGTAAAAAACCATATACGACATTGTGAACCTTTAAAAATGCAATTTCTTCCTTTACAATCTGCTCTTTATAATTTTCTGAAAAAAGACTTAGAAAAATGATGACTGGAAAAAGAATAATTTTTGCCTTCTGTAGTGAACAGTTTTTGTTCATCCCGATTGAAGGTAATTTGGAGTAAAAATTAAGGGAATTTTGATTCCAATGTTTAGCAGCTTCGGAACTAAAGAAAATATTTAAGTGTTCCATACCTCACATTCGATAAGATTTTAGCTGGGCCTTATAAGACTGAAGCCTGGTGGCTTAGTGGCAGGATTCACTCTCCCTATGCATCAGTCCTATCCTCGGGCTGGGAAAGTTCGACTCAGCCTTTCTTCAGTGGGTCGATAAACTGAGTACCAAGCATGCTTAAGAACTAAACACTGGGGGTCTCACATTAGGCTGACCACCTAACTGGGATATATGCTTCGCACTCCAGGCAGGATTCACTCTCCCTATGCATCAGTCCTATCCTCGGTCTGGGAAAGTTCGACTCAGCCTTTCTTCAGTGGGTCGATAAACTGAGTACCAAACATGCTTAAGAACTAAACACTGGGGGTCTCACATTAGGCTGACCACCTAACTGGGATGTATGCTTCGCACTCCAGGCAGGATTCACTCTCCCTATGCATCAGTCCTATCCTCGGGCTGGGAAAGTTCGACTCAGCCTTTCTTCAGTGGGTCGATAAACTGAGTACCAAACATGCTTAAGAACTAAACACTGGGGGTCTCACATTAGGCTGACCACCTAACTGGGATATATGCTTCGCACTCCAGGCAGGATTCACTCTCCCTATGCATCAGTCCTATCCTCGGGCTGGGAAAGTTCGACTCAGCCTTTCTTCAGTGGGTCGATAAACTGAGTACCAAACATGCTTAAGAACTAAACACTGGGGGTCTCACATTAGGCCTGACCACCTAACTGGGATGTATGCTTCGCACTCCAGGCAGGATTCACTCTCCCTATGCATCAGTCCTATCCTCGGGCTGGGAAAGTTCAACTCAGCCTTTTTTCAGTGGGTCGATAAACTGAGTACCAAACATGCTTAAGAACTAAACACTGGGGGTCTCACATTAGGCTGACCACCTAACTGGGATTTATGCTTCGCACTCCAAGCAGGATTCACTCTCCCTATGCATAAGTCCTATCCTCGGGCTGGAAAGTTCGACTCAGCCTTTCTTCAGTGGGTCGATAAACTGAGTACCAAGCATGCTTAAGAACTAAACACTGGGGGTCTCACATTAGGCTGACCACCTAACTGGGATATATGCTTCGCACTCCAGGCAGGATTCACTCTCCCTATGCATCAGTCCTATCCTCGTGCTGGGAAAGTTCGACTCAGCCTTTCTTCAGTGGGTCGATAAACTGAGTACCAAACATGCTTAAGAACTAAACACTGGGGGTCTCACATTAGGCTGACCACCTAACTGGGATATATGCTTCGCACTCCAGGCAGAATTCACTCTCCCTATGCATCAGTCATATCCTCGGGCTGGGAAAGTTCGACTCAGCCTTTCTTCAGTGGGTCGATAAACTGAGTACCAAGCATGCTTAAGAACTAAATACTGGGAGTCTCACATTAGGCTGACCACCTAGCTGGGATATATGCTTCACACACCAGGCAGGTTTCACTCTCCCTATGCACCAGTCCTATCCTCTGGTTGGGCTAGTTCGACTCAGCCTTTCTTCAGTGGGTCGATACATTGAGTACCAAACATGCTTAAGAACTAAACACTGGGGGTCTCACATTAGGCTGCCCACCTAACTGGGATATATGCTTCGCACTCCAGGCAGAATTCACTCTCCCTATGCATCAGTCCTATCCTCGGGCTGGGAAAGTTCGACTCAGCCTTTCTTCAGTGGGTCGATAAACTGAGTACCAAGCATGCTTAAGAACTAAACACTGGGGGTCTCACATTAGGCTGACCACCAAACTGGGATATATGCTTCGCACCCCAGAGCCCTCGGTCATGAAAACAGTTATGGGCGCTGTAGGCCTTGGCCTATATGGGCTGCCATGCCACGGAGTTTAGTTAAGCTTAGTTTATATATGAGACTTAATTTCGTGGTAAAAAAACAAGGCTATTTTAAATAGTAAATAATGATGAAAAAAAGTAGATATCTTTATTTTTGGAAATTGCCATTTTTTTCCGTAAGAAAATTGCATGTTTTTCACTCTCTTTAAAAGCTGGAGAAATTAGACCATTGACTAGAAAATTTTGTGGTTTGTACTTAAACTTATGTTTCTCTATTTAGAATATTCTAAATCATAGGTTCTCAAAGTTGTCCAGGTGGACACCCAGGGCTCCATAGGAGACCACACGGTGGTCCACCTAGACGTGAAAAGAAAATAGAAGTTCACAAGTTGTGAGGGTCCACGAAACATTTTCTGATTTTCATAATAAAAAGCAAACATTTTGGCTAGGATTTACCTATCAACGTAGGCAGGTATCATCATTCACTAGGTAGGTACTCAAAAATATTCGAGATTCAGTTCAAACACAGAAATGAAAAGAACAATAGATAGTAGTACAAGTGTACACACACGTCGAAACTTGCAAAGTGTCGCCCGTGAGCCGTCTCATGAAAAGTATGACTTTTTTTTGTTGATTTACATTTCAGAGTTCATTATTGATTTATTGTCAATCGTTGTGATTGTTTGTAATAATAAATGTTTATAATTTTGTATGTACAAGTATTTTTAATAGATAGGATACAAGAAAATGTGCTATTTTTTCCCCTTCTTAACACCCCCAATTTAGGGTTATATTTTTTTGGAGTTTTGGGAATACAGTAGAAATGCACCAGCAGGGGGTCTACCAAAAATAGTAAATTTTTGAAAGTGGTCCAAGAGAAAAAAAAAGTTTGGGAACCCACATGTTCTAAACGAAAAGTTTTCTTATTATTTTTCCCCCAACTTGCACTAAATTTACAGAATTGTTATATCAAAAGAGTATTTTACTTATTTATTAATTTGGAGACTTTATTTTAACTTAAACATATTTCATTTGTAAAAGATATTTTAATAGAGTAATTTTCAATAGCTTTTAAATTTTTCAATTTTGTTATATGTAAGCTTTCTGAGGATTGGAATTTAATTCAAATAAAATGTGTATAAAATGCAGTTCTGCAATTTTTAATTTATAAAAAAATCCAGTTGTCATTTTAAATTTAATTTACAATAATTGAAGTTTATTATTATACATCACAGCATCAACAACATCATCACCAAAGCGTTTTCATCAATAAACCATCGTTATACCGTGAAAATTATTTTCCAATTTTAAAACTTATCCTGTCAAAACAGATCGGCTTGCTGTCATTCTTCCTTGAAGCGCAATTTACTCATCAAATATTCTAAGTACTGAGACTTATTTAAACTGAAAAAATTAAATGTGGCTTATTGAATAAAGTTATTTGTTTTTTGTTATTCATCAAGTTGATGCGCGTTATACCGTTTTATCTTCCACAAAACTCGCATAAATAATTTATATATTCTCTTTCTCCTTTTGCCTATATATCAGAAAACGAATTTAAATCTACAACAAATAATTCTTCGATAAACATTTAAATAAAAAAAGAAAAATATCAAAGCCTAAGTATGCAAATTCCATTATATTTCAACGACGGAGATTTCATTTTAAACTAATTTTATTCCATTCAATGATGAGTGTACTTTAGGGAAATAACAAGCAAACAGATTTACATTCTGCTCAAGATTTTGTTATCAATAAAGCTTTTTTTCGCACATATTTGAGAAAGAAATTTTAATATATTTTCTATATTAACATTTCATCAGCATTTCACATTTTATTCTCAAAAAAAGAATCCTTTTTGTTAAAGCATTAAAAACAAACTAAAAAATCAAATGCTGAATGTCTTAAAGGTAGAGGAGATGTTTTTCTTTCTATTCTAATAAAATCCAGAGTTCATATCCCACGTTGAAAAAACTTTTGTCTTTTAAACTTCCCTTTATAATGGTTATTTTATAGTTATTTTCAGTAAGTTCTTGTGTATAATTTTTGTTTTTTAAATCAAAGCCTTTTTGTGTGTTGGGGATGAGGAAATTATTCATAATGATGAAATGCTGTCATTAAAGAAAAGTGAATTTATATTACGTATTTATGTTGAGTGTCAATAGATAGAATGCAATTTAACGAATTCTCTATTAAAATATGTATGTTAATTAGCGCATTCGCACGAAATTCTAATCATTTGCATAGTTCTCCTCCGCTAATGCGTGTTGTAAATTTCATGTTACTTACATGCTCCCTTCAGGGAGTTACATGCACTGTGGCCAGCATTGTAAATAAGTTTTGTATCTCAAAAGCAATTGCTATGTAATTTGACTTTCGAAAAATTAATGAATGTTTTTTTTAAATTCAACTAGCCATATATATATAAAAATTACCAAAACTAGATAAATAAATGTAAATTTACCTTGGAACTAAGCAATATCACAGAAACAAATCAAGTAGTACGGAGTTTATTATTTAACATCCTTAATATTGAAAATTTTGTTTTTATTATTTTAGTTCCTGTACAAAATGATTTTATTACAAAAAATTATATTTTTCTCAAACACGTGCTTTTTAAGTTCAATTTCTAGAATGGTGTACATTTATTTTTGTATCTTATTTGCATATATATTGTCTGTTTGCTTCATAAACCTTTCCATTCAACAATTTAAAATTTATATCACTATAACTATTCCGAGCGTCAATAGCAATATGAAGTTAGATATCAAATTTATTCAACAGAAATAATTTTGAATTCATTCAAGCAACAAAAAAGTCAAAAGGACATGAAGACTGTATAATTTAATTTTTCAATAGAAAGGGTAAAGGTAGAAAAAAGCTCAAGTGAATAAATTTGAATCTGTTCAATTGAACGTGACATGATATTTGTTTCTTTAAATGACGCGAAATTAAATTTGAAGAATGAGTAAGTAAAAATCTTCACTTGTTCTTTTTCACGAAATTTCTATTCCAACTCAAATATTTTCTTTAAAATTTTCAATAATTTATGTATATATATATATTTACATTTATTTAAATGTTTTTCATTTTTATTAAAATCTAAATGTTACATCTGTAATAAAGATATTATTTATTATCTAATGAAATTTGTATTAAAATTAATTAGTCGTTATAGTTAAATCTGCGTAAAATATACTAGTTGTAATGTTAAATGTATACAGTGTA